>JACBWW010000028.1:5078617-5230955 GCA_020086605.1 Lanius collurio
CGGGCAGGCGGTGGCGGCGGCAGCGGCTGCGGCAGCTCTGGGAGCCGGAGGGACGGGGCCGGGCGGCCGGCGGCCCCCGCGCTCGCCTGACCTGCGTGCCCCGCTGGCCGCGCCGGGCTGCCCCGAAGGATGTCCGCCCAGTCCAAGGGGACCGCATCCTCCTCCTCGTCGCCGTCCGAGGGGCCGCCGGCAGCCTCCAAAGCCAAGGTGAAGGAGCAGATCAAGATCATCGTGGAGGATTTGGAATTAGTCCTGGGGGACCTGAAAGATGTCGCCAAGGAACTTAAGGAGGTGAGAACGAAGGGCTGCGCGGGTGGACCCCTGTCTGCCCCGTATGGGGCAAGCGCCCCACCGCCCGAAGGCCGGTGTCCGGCTCTCCCCAGTCTTCGCGGCCGCCCCCGGGCTCCTTTTACTGCTTCTTTACTGGGGGTCGAGCAACTGGTGTCCAGGCTGAGCATGGGGCAGCTCCCGGCCGTGCTCCGGGGCGGGCGGCTGAGCATCGCTGCGCTGCCCGGCGGCCCGGAACGGGACAAGGGGCGCGGCTCCAGCCCCGTGTCCCCGGTGCCGTGCGCCCCGGGACCGCCCGTGCTCCCCTCGGCTGCGAGGCGGCTCTGCTCGGGGACTTCTCACCTCGGCGCACCCCTCGGAGTTTTATAGTTTTATTTTTTCCCGGGGGGAGCCTCTCTTGAGAGGTCCCTGCCTGGCGACGAAGGTGTTACGGGGAGCGGCGGGACCCGCAGCGCTGCCCGGTTCCGGGCTGCGCCGCGCCGGCATCCCGGCGGTGGGCGATTAGTGGGGAACGACCCCACTGCCGCTCCGGCGGGTTTAACTTTCCGGTTGCGCGGGGCAGCGCCGTGCTCGCCCCCAGCCGCAGCCCCGCTCGCGTCTCCCCAGCGCTGAGGGCTGAGCGGCCACGGACCCCGCGCACTCGCCGCCCGTGGCGGAGGCTCCGCGCCCGGCGCGGCTGCACCGGCGCGGAGAAGTCTGCTCCAGCCACTGCAGCCTGCTTCACCGGGAGCTGAGAGCCCTGTTTATCGGCCCTATCTGGCAAGATTGCCTTTGCGATCTCTCTTTTTACATCGGTGGCGGATGTCATCTCCTCTAGGTTAATCTGCAGGCAGAGTGCGATTACCGCGGGCATGTTCCTGAGCAGGGAAAAGCAGTAGCTGAAGGAAAAGAATTTGGCTGTCCTTTTGGAGATTTCCACGTTATCTTGATGCTGCTACACAACTGGTCGACAGATGGTTGGATTATGCATCGAAATTCAAATCCAGAATCTCTGTGTATTGTTTTATAATCCTGTATTTAACATTTGCAACAGGGTTCAGTTTTTTACAATCAAATATTAGTTTTCTATTTTAACGACATTGTCAACAAGTTTCTTTCAACAGTCTTTTGCCATCTGAGGCAGTCTGAAATTCACCCAGTGCTTTGTATAATGTTGAAAGATGTATAAACACACGGCTCACTAATCACAGCTGTTAGGCTCTTTTTTTTTCACCCACAATTCCAGGTTTCTCCTCCTCTCTTTTTTTTTTTTTTTTTTTTTTAAAGTAATTTATCTATAATTTCTCCTTTCCTTAATGTGCTGCTGTTTGTGCTTTTTAATTTTTGAGGAATTTTGAAGTGGAGAGAACCACTGCTGTAGAGCAGCTCTTTCATTGTTTTTAAGACTGATAGGGCTTCTGTTGCTGCAGAAGAACGTTTTCAGGACCTGGAGAGGATGCAATGTATTCTGTCCCGTGAATGTAAATCGTTCCGTGCCATAATCAGTCCTAGCTTTCTTCAAGTGAGCAAACAGCATTGCTGTAAGTGGAGATCATATATCATCATCTATTGTGGCATGTTTTATCTGAGAAAACTTATCTGTTCTGGTTGTCTGCATCTGTAAAAGAGAAGTGAATTTACCTCTGCTTGATGGGGAAACTTGGCAGAGAAATTGAGTGTAACTCTGTTGAGTACCTGTTGAAGGGTGCAAGGATTTCCAATAGCACCTATTTTGAGAAAATAGTAAGTATTTTTATAAAAGTAATAGTTAAATCTTGTTTCTAACTACAGATGAGGTTTTAAGTAATGCTTTTCACCAAATATGACTTACAATGATGGTAGCTGTGATACTCCAAAAAATAAGTTGCATACACATATATCTGCTTGATTGCAATATTATCATTATGTATGTGACATTTATTTTGGAAAGTCTGCAAAGGTTTGCCATCTGAGTACCTTTAGTTGTCTGCCTTTATAGGATGGGCTAAATCTGTACAAAAACTCCTCACATAATTGCAGTTGGTACTTTTTATGTGAAAGGAAGTTAATTGGTGATAATATAAGCTAATAATCAGTCTCTTTCAAAGGTTGTTTGTAGGTGTTAGAAAGTATTGACAGTCTCTTTGTTAAAGCATACGGGAAGTTATTCTATAGCCAGTTTTGGTGTATTACATATAGAAATACAACTGTGCTTCATTTAGGTTCCCTATGTAGGACCACTCAAAATGATGAAATAGAGGATGTGAGTTCACACTTTCCACTTTCACTACAAATTGTGTATTTTTGGAAATGCTGTTGCTACCTTTTTTTTCCCCCAGGGTGTTTGCTGCAGCCCAGCTGCTGCACTACAACCTTTTGTGGGGTTTTTTTGTAGTTTTTGGTTTTGTTGTTGTTTGTTTGGTTTGGTTTGGGTTTTTTTCCCTGTTTTTTTTTTGTTTATTTTTAAAATTGTGTAGTAATATAGTAGACTGTAAACCACATTACAGCATTTCATTTTTTTATAGCTATATAAAAGGTTTTTAATTCTGGTACAATTGTAGGGCATGAAGGGCTTTTAGCCCTTTTTTTGTGTAGTTCCAGAATTATTTGGTTGTGTTATAGAAAATAAAATGTTCCAGTAATATGTATTTGTGATTTACATCATTTTCAAAACACTTTTTTTCTTTTCATGCCTACATATTTGTTACCCCTAAATATAAATTATGATTATACTTAATGGAGCACTTCAGTTATTGTGATAGATTTCATATCTATCTTTCAGTCTCCTGTTTTAAGATTTCGTGGTCAAAGTACTATTAAAATACCATTTCATTGCTTCAAAGTGAACTGCTCTGTGACAGTGAGTAGCATGGCTGTGCAGGACTTGTATATCTTATAACATTTAGTTTGTTATGTTTTACTTGCATTAATGTATTTGCATCTGCCCTTTGTTCTGAACTTTTTTCTAATAGGCTCTTCAACTTTTTTTTTGTTGTTGTTTTTGAAAAGGGGAGAGTGAAGGGTGGGTAGAGGACGATGTGTTAAACCTGGATGGACAAACCATGAAGTGTATAAATATTCTCTAGAAGCACATGACTAAATCATGCAGACTAAACCAAGTGCATTTTAAGAGTTACTGTGTCTCAGAAGTGCAGCATCCCTTTCTTCCCTCCCTCTCTTCCCCTTATTTATTGTTCTGGTCTGCTTAGGCTAAGTTAACCACTGGAGATTAAGGATGGAGAAGGGGGATGCCTAGGAGACATGGAAGGATGGAGTGGTGCTGAGTCCAGAGTCTGAGCTGGTGTATGGCTGGTCTTCTCTAGGGTGCAGTTAGTTTAGGCGAGACTTGGCCTGTTTTCCCTCCTTTCTAAAAAGAAACATCGTGTGGGTGTATGGCAACAACAGGATGTGTATTTGCATTGAAAGAAAATAATGGATTTGAAATGGATTAAGTCACTGTTATTTGATGAATATTCCAAAGGAAAATCAAAGGGGTGCCAGAGGATTGAGTAACACTTTCTATTCCTTTAGTCCAGACTATTTCAAAATTAAGTTGGTGGAATCTTAAACTTTGGTTCTCCTCCAAAGGATTGAATAAAAGACCTTTTTCACTGGAGTTTGTCTAGAAAGATGTTATTATTAAGTCTTGTTTTGGAGCTGATACTTATCTGTCTGTTACCTAAGTAATGTACTACTGGAAATCAGGTGTGTGCTGATTAAACTGTTGCAAAAAGCATGATGTAGCCCTCTGATTACTTCAGAAGAGATTATAGGGGATGTACATGTTCACCTGTGGACAGCAGGGCACAGAGATTTATATAATCTTAATAATGATAATATAATTTTTGACTTCCCTGCTTTGACATTTTATGTTAATGTTACACATTTCTGTAGTCTTGTGCTTATTTTCATTAAGGAAATACTTAACTACATAATTTGATAAATACTTTTTGTAGTAATAAAAATGCATCTTGCAGAACATATTCCTGGAAGTTACGTGTGAGACATTTGCATAGCTTTTAATTGGCTAAATGTGCTTCAACCTTTTATTGAAAGGAAGCAGCTATGTAGCTATTGCCAGTGTTTAGAGTACTCCAAAATGGAGGTGCAGGAGAAACAGAAGCCCTCGTAGGCATTGCACATGCATCAGTGAATTTCCAGTCATTTGACTCTACCTCCTCTGCTTTAAATCCTGTGAAAATGTCTTGCTGATGGAATGAGTGCATAATCCTCTGCCATCTAACTGATGTGTTTATTTTCTGTAAAGATATGATCTATTAAATTTGGGCATGAATTAATAAATATATTCCAAGTGATGATGACACTAGCAGATACCTTTTCTCGTCCTGCAAAATACCATGAAGTTTATTATAGGATAAATGATCTGATTCCATAACCAGGCCAGTCATCAGTCTCTCAAGTGAATGGTAGTCATGTGTTCCGTGGCTTTAATTCCTGGATCAGGACTGCTGAAGTGTATGACAATTTCAACCGCCGGTGTTTTCCGTTCCGTGTTTGGTTTTGTGTTCTGGTAGCTATCCAGATGGTAGAAGGTACTTCAAGTTAAACCGGGAACTGTGAGGCGTTGGATCCACCAAGAGGACTGGAGCAGCAATAGTCAATCCTGACTCAGTGTCTCTGGTGTGCAGGCAGTGCAAGCACCTATATAAATAACGTTTTGGGTTCATATTGCTGCATGAAGATGAGAAGGGGAGTTATTACTGCATAGTTATGGGAGATACTGTATAGAAACCTAAGGAAAGGCAGAAAAATAGCAAAATGTTTTAATCCATTCCTTCTCCCTCTGATTCTTGCCTCTTCCTCTTTGGATTTTGTTCAGGTGTCAAGGGCCACTCCTTTTTGCTAGGTAGTGGCAGTTGAAGAAAGTGGTTTTTATGCATATGTATTCCTACTGTCAGAAATCCAATTAAATGCAGATGCCCTACTCATATCTGGATCCGGGTGCAGGACCTCTTAACAGTGTTCCTTCTGGAGTCTTTTATTCAGTCATACACTGTCTGCATGTGCAGATCCTGGTCAGTAAGGTGTGTGAGGGACTGAAGCTTTTTTGTAGGTTTTTTTGTATGGTTGGGATCCAGTTCAGGTACCAGGATCAAGGTGTTGCATGAATAAGTTAAAGTTGCCATTCCAAAATTTGCTAATCTGTCCAGCAGCAGACTTTTTTTTTCTGCTTTCTTATTGCACTTATTCCTTTGTGCCAAATGCAATCATGTATTGTACCTAGATGTTTGACTGCAGATTGTGATTCATTATGTAAGGCAAGCACTGCACAACAACTTTATTGTGATCTGCCCAGGGGTCCAAAGAGGGCCATAAATAGTCATTGCAGATAACTGAATTGTATTTTTTCTTTCTGTTTATTTCTTGTGGTCTATGAAGCATTTATACAGTTCTAGACAATAAAACATGCACTGAACTCAGATAAAATGCCTATGCTAGTAGTGTCAATTAAACTAATGGAGCTAAAAGGTAGCTGTGAACCTTAAAAAAAACCCCATGACTTAAGGCGGTCAGAAACATGTATAATACTACTGATACATGACAGAGTGAGGTTGCTCCACGTCTGATTTGTAACCAAATATACCAAGAGTTGTTAATTGTGTTACCCCATGAAAAGAATAGCTAGTGTACCTATGGAGAGTTGCTTATTGATATCAAGATACTTGACAGAGGGAAGCACACTGCTAATTTGTGCTACCTATTTTATTTTTAAACTCATGTCAGCTACTTAATTCCTTATATATAATACTGAGCTTCTGATAGTAATGTGTATTGTGCAACCAGGAGCTAAATAGAGCATATATAAATTCAGTTTTCAAATAAAAACAGTGCCACTGTTTTTGAATTTCACACTGTCTGTGCACTACTGAACGTGGTACTGAAAACAGAAGTAGTGAGGCACAAACTTCAGTCTGTTACAGTCTGATTTTGTCCTGTTTGGAAAGAACAGAACTAAGTTTTAGGGATGGAAATTAGTTTTGGGTTACATAATTTTTATTAAAACTTCAAAATTTAGAGGTGTTAGTTGCTGCTACACATGTTTATGAGTACGTTATGCAACAACAACGACACAGTTGAACACCCTCATCGAAGCTTTGAAGATTTTTGTAGGTTTCTTTTGGCAATTATACAATGTTTCTGTTCCCATTACTCACCTTGGACAAAGTTCTGGAATAGCCTTCCTATTTCCAGTCAACAAAAACTTCCAGCCAAATTACTGCATATGTTGTACACGTGTTGTGCACAACTAATTAGTACTGCTCTTGGGAGAGCTGTGGGAGAGGTGCAAATGTTGTCCCTGAGCTTAGAGTGCCTTCCTGTGTCACAAAAAAACCCTCTGTGAATGAGCATCTCTATTCTCTGCCAGTTTTAGTTTCATTTAGAGCTGCAAAACAGTGATGGCTCCTAGTCTTCTCTTAATGTTATACTCGTTCTTTGAAAGGATGGTGAAAAAAATAAGTGTTCAGTAACCTCATGGGAAAGCTCGTGTATATCCCGTGCAGTTTCTCCCTTTTTTCTTTTTCAGTAGAGGTTGCTGCTGTGAGGCAGAGAGAGGTAAGGGGTTTTTTTTTGCAAATGGACTTTCTTTCTCACACAGCCTGTGTCTGACATCCATGCAGGTTACCAGTACCCTAGTTACCTGTATGTAGACAGGGCTTTATTTTTCTTTACTACTAGTTGGGATTTTTGTTTGTTTGTTTGTTTGTTTGTTTGTTTGTTTGTTTGTTTTTAATAGAAACAGCAAATAGCAGTTAATGTACATTATTTTCTTGATGAGTAAAATACTGCCTCTTGAGGTATGAAGGTGTGATAAGAGCTGCAGCCAATACATACCTCCTCCTTACAGCTCCTGTCCATCTCTATACAAAATTGACGGGTCATTCTTGCTGCAGGTGACCTGCAGTGCTTCAAAATGCCATTTATTACTGGAGAAGAAGAAAAGCAGACCCTGCTTTTGCTGTGGAAGGGTTGAGAAAATCCTCCAGTGTATCTCTCACTACAGCTTCCCTCTGTCAGGTCGTGTGTGTTGAATGGCTGGCCCGACAGAGCTTGCAGGCTGGGACACTGGCATTCTGGTTCAGTTGGAAATTGTTGCAGTACTGATGGGAGGCAGTGAGGAGCCATGGCATCTGAACAGTAGTAGTGCTATCAGTCTACAGTTTTCTGCAACAACTGTAGCGTGCTCACGTGCTCATGTGTATTTAAAAGTTAACAAACCCATTAATTGTTTCATGAAGCATGTGCCACATTGCATTGTGAAGACTGAGAGCACTGATGTTGAATCATTTCCTGATTTTATTGAAGATTATTTATCAGTAATGTGAAAAATCCTGTAATTTTAAAATTTTTCATTTTTTCTCCTTATTTCTTTCTAAAATATATTTGTCATTTTTCTAGCGTTTGACCCATGATAGTAGTACATTCTTCTCTTTATTGTGGTCTCTGTTTACAGTTCTTTGAGTGAAGAGCTTCAAGGTAGAATCAGAGTAAGACATCCTTACTTGCAGTATTATCATTTGCCTTGTAAGTAGGAGAAGAAGATAAAACTAAATACCTAGGAAAATAGTGTGAGAAGTTTATTATGTGTTTATTAAGTTTATTAGGTGAGACGAGCTGCCGCAGGCTCCAAGAATTCGATGGGATACCAAAAACTTCATCTAAGCTTTCAATTTATCTGCAGAACATGAGATAAGTGTTTAAAATATTCAACATTTTGGTATTTACTGAATTTTCATACTTTACTGGAATTGTTACTGTGTTAAAGCAGGCAGCTTATGTGGCCTAAAAGATGCAGATTCTATAAACTTAGCAAGATGAAAGCATTAAGAAATTAAGTGTTTGGGCTTGCTTCTCTGTTGTAATTTTTTGGTTCATACTCATGTAACAGTATCCTTTCTGTATAAATTATGTCCGAAAATATGAAACATCAAGGTCAGTATGTTTTTTTTTTACTGCAGTGTGATAAAGTGTCTTCTTCCTTTGTATGCTTTTTCACTGAAATTTTCAGCTAAATTAATGACTGAAAGTTCAGCAGTTATTGGACAATGAATTGGAAAAGATATATTTATTTCTTAATACAGAATTATAGACTGTTTGAGATTCAAAAGGGCCCCCAAAAATGTCCAACTCATTCAAGAGTCAACTAGAGCAGGTTGCTTAGGATCTTGTTCTTGAGTATCTTCAAGGATGGTGACTCCATAACCTTGCTGGACTACATATTTTAGTGTTGAATCACCCTTTTTTGATCTTGTTTCTAGGTCAAATTTCCTGTATTTCTAATTATGCCTCTTGTCTCCTTTACTGCTTCTAATCAAGTGTGTAACACACACTCCAACCCCTTCCAACCCCTTTTCTGGACTAGCTCCAGTGTGTTCACATATGTGCTGTGTTAGGAAGCCCAGACCTGCATACAATATTTCAAATTTAGATTCAAATAATCAGGTGCATATTTAGTAAAAATGCTGCGTCACAAACATTTACTTCCCTCAATAAACACTTTTTTTATCTGAAATTTTAAAATTAGCTAAAGAATATATTGTGTACTTTTTCATTAAAGTTGCAGTAAAAAGTGATTGTGTACTTCTCACTGGCTGTGATCTGAAGATGTATTTTACTAAATTTCAGAAAGAATAGTAAACAACCGATTTGCAGTATAGCTCTCTTTATGAATATAACAAATGCATGGACCAAGTGCTTGGAGCTGATATTTGTGAGTGCAGCCACTGGAGCCTGTATGTCACATCAGGCAGTGATGGTTGGAAGGGAGAGCTGCAGCCCCTTCTGCTTTTACAGGAATGTTGCTACTGCCATAATGTCTCTGCACTAAACCAAGATGTATCCTTTTCCCCACCTTCAAATGAAATGGTACAGGCAAACCCAATGTAATTATTCAAATTAACTTTGTGAACAACTCAGGTTAATGTTGCCTGCCTGCATAATTTTTGCTTTCATTTTCACTATGCTAAACTCACAGTAATCCCTCTGTTTCTTGGATGCTCTTTGTTTTATTTTCCTAGCCCTTTTCCTCTTTTCCCTCATAACAATTTCAGGTGTTTGTGTAACTTTATTTACCCCACTGCTAGGAGCCATCAGACGTCAGACACAGACATCATCTGTGTTCTTAAACACGAGAGTTCTTGTCTCTCCATTCTTGAAAGTTGACGCATGAAAGTCAACATCAGAGCTTCAAGATAGGTCTTAAAAATTTCAGATGTCTCTGACATTTATCTCAGAACCTCAGTTGTTTTCCTCATGGATGTTCTGCATCCTACTAGGAGATTCTCATGTGTGGGCTCATTGTTAGTAACTTTGTTTTAGCTCAGTTTCTAATGTTGTGTAGATAGAAACTGAAAACTGCTGTTTGCATTCAAGTTAACTGGTTATTACAAGCAAAAGCCATCCACAATAGATTAAGTTACCGTTGTTTTCTAAAATTTGCTTTATCTTTTCTTGAAATGCTACATGACTGTTCTCTTAAATAAATGAGTTTTGGTTACCAGCTAAACTCTACTTTATTCTCTCCGTGTTTTCACTGATGATTGCAGAGATGTTTTGAATGAGGTAAGTTCATCATAGCCGGTGGTCTCTGGTAGTGCTAAGGAGTTTTTTCTGTGATATCTAGGGTGGTACAATCTAGACTTGGCTTTCATTGCTTATACTAATTCTGTGGCCTGTTTTAAGAGTCAGTAAAACTATGGCATTTGGATAAAGAAATAACCTGTGTATGAGCACAGTGTTTGGATAAATCCTTAAGACTAGAAAACTATACAAGTATATCTACCTCTGCTGAAGTAATAACTTTCTGTTCCTTGAAATCAAAGTACAGGTGGTATGGTGAACCTGAAAGGCTTAGAGAAAAGTGTTTGACCAATCTGGGATGTTTATACTTAAACAAAAGGAGGGGGAGGTTATGATTGTTATTTTTTCTTGTTCCCTGTTGAAAATTGATTTGCATGTGCTTGTTTTTCAGTTGGTGATTATTTGATTCTTTCTACTAAAAAAAAACCAAGATAAAAAATGAATGCTTGAATTTTAATAAATCATATACAAACACTTGTCTTAATTACTTCATTTAAATGTCTTAAATCTTAGCAAGCAGAATGTTTGCTGATGTGATACAGCTTTGATAGGGCTGTGCCATCTAGTATTAGCTTGGCTGTTGACTTTAAGGAGTGCCAGTCATCCAGGAAATTTATGTGTATGTTTGTTTGCGAAGTTGGTGTCTTGGATTCCCATACCTAATTTTAGGAGAAATTGGAACCCCAGTACTTGTATAGACAGTAATGTGTATTAATTGCAGTGATGAAGTTCTCATTCTTTTATTTAAGCCTTAAGTTTATTGCATACAAAAGAATTGTAGTCTAAGATTAATTGAAGCTAGACATACATAGAAATTTTACATTTAATGTCAGGTAACATATGGAAATGCCCTTTAAAAAAATCTCTAAAAATGTCTTCTAAACTTTCAAAGTTCTTAAAGGTAGTTTTAAAACCTTCTGTTAAATAATAAATCTTTTCTGAGTGTTTATTGCAAGATTGCAAGTATGAGAGGTATGATCCTCATAGAAGAAAATTGTATTTCAATGGATGACTGCTGTATACAGTTTCTAGGAGATGAGCACATGGCAGGCATCGTGAATATTTGCTTCAAGTTTCTTACAAATTAAAAAAATCAGTTCCATGAAACTTCGAGTTTATTCGGTGTACATCATCTTAAAAACAGGAGCTACTTTATGATAATTTCAGCAAAATATTAAACTTGCCGAGTCAATTATTTTTCCCATAATCTGGTAGTCTTCTATACATTTATATCTGCCTTAGAATATAAAGTGTTTCTGAGTTTCAACAGATGTTGGTCAATCAAGGGCATAAAACAAGGTACCAGGAGAAAAAGTTAATAAATAACCCTCTGGATTTATTCTTTCTTTGGGAAAATGTTGATAACCTTGACTTGATGCTTTGTATTATGGAGTCAAGTGTAGTTAATAACAATCTATTATGAAGGAAGGAAGATCTCATAGACCTTGTGAATCATTTGCTGAATGTGAAATGTGCTTTGTTTAGGTTTCACAACTTCTGACAGTGACATTTCATGTTTTAGGACTGGTGTCCTGGTGTTATGTGACAGCTTTTCAAACAGCTTTTGGCTTTTTTATCACAATCTTTTGGAAGAGTGGGAATTCCAGGGGGAATTTGGGACACTGTTGTTCCTTAATTTTCTAAAAATCAAGTTTTCATTTAATAACTGCTTGTTTTGTACAGGCAAAGTAGTTTTGCCATGTTCATCTGTTATTTCTCAATTTACTAATCAAGAGTGAGACATCATTTTTGTCACTGTGAATTACAGATAAGATATGTCTTCCTTAAATGCATGATTTCTTGTACATAGTGAAACAAAGTTATCTGTTACATCGATGCTGTTACACTGCAATTAAGTCTTGATCAAGTGGATTTTATGTTAATTAAATGTCTATTTTGAACAGATTAAATTATTTCCTTGCTTTTTGTACAGCAACTATAGACTTGCAACACTTCTGTAGCATTCTTCCTTGAAGAATGTAATATTAGACTTTGGTTGCCTGTGTGGTTTAGAGGACAGGTCATCAGCATCTTGAATTCTTCTGATGTAGTGCTCTAGCAGATGTATATATCATAAAGGTTTTCTTCCAATGAAGGAGATATTCTTTGAGTTTTCACATGCTTCTTACTGCAGGTTGCCATTTGATACAGACAGGAAGTGTAGTACAATTTTTTTGTGGCTGGAAAATGTTTAAAAATTCCATTGGGCAAATAAATAATGACAAATAAATAGCAATGCCAAGATGGTTGCAATTTCTTTTTGCTAATGATGGCACTCAGCTCTGGTAACTCAAATAGTTCTTTGTTTATACATGTATGTTGGTACATTAGTAAAGAATATATTTTTTTATTGATTTGGTAGACTCTTTCCATTTGATAAAACATAACTTTTCTAGCTCTATTTTGATTGAATTGTTCTTCACGTGTACAGTACTGTAGGTGAGATCTAATCAGAACTTTGCTGGAACTGTATTTTGCTAAATTCTGAAGTTTCATTTCTGTTTGGTGAGAAATTGCCTGCTGGCAGCTATTCCATCATGATCCCTCTGCAAAGAGCTCTGTGAATTACTGAACTTCCAGTCTGTAGCACAAAGATATTTAGTTTGTCCTTATGACTGTGATAATGCACAAGAAGAATTTTATCCCACGTGTAAGTATCTGAGAGATTTACTTCTTGCCTTGCTCTGCTATATCAGCAAATTTACTGAGAGCATTTGCAAGTTTTGTGACAAGATAATTAATAAAAATAGTGTATGATAGCAACCAGAGCCTGGTTGATGAGTTTTGTTATTGTTTCTTCAAGACCCAAGTCTACTGCTGTTGCATATCTAGAAAATAAGTTAACTATAAAGTAATCAGCAATCCACCTGGAGTTGGCTTTTCAGGTTTTTATGAGTTTTTATGCACTGAAGATGTGGGCAGACAAAATTAGGGAGAGGGCATTCTCTAAATGCATAGAAAAGCATCTCTATATTTCAGCATCTCCTTCTACCTTGACTTTAGTAAAGCCTTTGACATCGTCACCCACAGCATTTTCCTGGAGAAAAAGGCGTCTCTGGGAGTATAGTGGGTGTACTATTTGCTGAGTTAAAAAATTGGCTGGTTGGCTGGGCCCAGAGAGTGGTGATGATTTGAGTTACTGGTGGCCAGTCACCAGTGGGGGTCCCCAGGGCTCAGTGATGGGGCCAGTCCTGTTTAATGTCTTCTGTTGATAGCTGTGTTTTTAAAATGCAAGACCTCTTTATGTTTAGGGTTTTAAAATTATTTATTTATTTCAGTCTAACTGTTAATCTACTGTTATTATATGCCAGAGCTTCTATGATTTCTCTTTTTATGGAGTGTGAAATGGTCTGCAAGTATATAATCTTTTATTGAAGCACTGATTAATTGAGAAGGATTTGTCTCCTTTTGCCCTCAGAAATACTTTTATATTACCATTAGCCACAGTAATGTTGCGAGTATTAATGGACATACTTGGATTTGGGAAGTGCCAGTACCAGTGAATGAGTACTTTCCTGGACAATGAAGTAGACTCTGCGGACTGGGTTCAAAGACTTAGAGTTACCAAGCATTTTTATGAAACAATTATTGCAACACCGTAATCTTATTGAATTACTGTTCCATAATTTATATTGGAGATGTTGAGCCTTCAAGGAGGTGAATTGAAAAAGGCAAGAAAAAATGAAGGAAGCTGATGTTGGTTTTTGGAATCTGAGCAATGTCTGTGTGGGCTGGCAAGGAAATCTGAAATATCAGGAATACAACCTTGGAAAGATTTTCACTTAAGTTTATCCTTGCTATTCTTTGTCCTTGCTGTTCTTAGTTTTATTTTTTCCCACTTGCTGTAGAAACTTTCTCTTTATAACCATAAATTGCCACTCTTATTTTCATTAAGGAATATGCCCACTTTGACTTTCCCACATTGGTAATCATCTATTATTTATAGACTTACGTTTCTATTTCTTTTGGGATTCTTCTGTTAATATTTTGCCGTTTGGATATTCAAACATCACATTTGTGCATATTGCGTTGTTAAGAAATTATACATCATAGTTCTGAAATTTCTCTGAATGTTTTCTCAGACTACTATTATTTTCCAAAAGCGTATTTCAAAATGCCTTTTTCTCTTCTCCCTCTCCTTTCTCTCTCCATCTTAGAGTAAACAAAGGCTGTTTTCAAGACTTAAATTCTGTCCTTGTTCTATGACAAAGTAATGCTTCTAATTAACTAGCATTAGGTTTCCTGGCCTGTTTTGTGTTGTGGCAACACCTTAATTCTTTCATCAATGCGCTGAACGTTCACAAAGTTTCCTGTCTTCCTGGAGGGGTAGGGTTCATCTGATGTGAAACCATGGCCAGTGAGTAACACCTGTTGGGACTAGAGTCTCCTATCTAGTAATCTTTCCTCCCTCCCCCCTCTCTCCAGTCTTCTGGCCTTTTTTTTCAGGCTCTGAGAAATGTTATGTCAGCATACCCAATTAAAAATAAGAGTAATAGTAGTTGAGTACAGCGATTTATGTGGTGTTCTTTTGTGAGAGAGGGACATTAAGAATTTGTCTTTGCATGTTGGTATGAATCTACTCTATCTGTGAAGTAAAATGGTGTCAGAAGGACCAATTTGCTGTAGCATGGTGTATATTCATGTCAAAGGAGCACTGTCCGGAATGGCTGGGTAAATTTACAAATGCCTAAAATACCATTCTGAAGAGTTAACTTGGTTTTGTAATTTAATTTTGCTGTGCGGACAAACGTAATGTTGCAGAAAGTGTAACACACCACTAGCTGCCAGGTGCTCCCCATTATAAAATACCACCTTCACTTATTTTGTTAAGGCCGAAGAGTTCAGACAGAATTTTTCAGTGCTGGGTTCTGCATCGTGCTGGTATGATTCTTTAGAAAAAAACTTTTCTTTTAGACTAAGTAGCTGATCTACTTCAGAGCAATAAGCCTGGGAAAACGTCATGGTTTTGATCATGCTTGTCATCTTCATGCTTGAAAGCTTCCCCCCACCCCCAGCCCCCTGCTGCTTCCTTTCTGTACTATAGCAAAGAAGTCTAGCCTTTGCTAGAGTATAGTTTTTTGATCACAGAAGCCTGTCTGACATGACCAGGGGATGTAAATGTTCCCTCTGAGCTGCTGTAACAAGATTCTTTTTTTCCCCTCCTCTCCTGAGTAAGCCATGCTACTATGCTGAGCTAACTTGGTGGAGAGATGCATACCTCCAATGAAAGGAGAAGGTTGAGGATCAGCTAACATGTAAATTAAGATGTTGTGATGCACCTAAATTGCATGTGCAATTTACCTTTGCATAAGGAAAAGTTGTCAGAGAGGGGTGGAAAAATGTGTGGAAAAATGACTGTAAATGAGATACCAATAGTATCAACAGTAAAGTTGTGATCAGAGATATGTGTGTTAGATTGCTTTGGGGAGAAGTTTGACTGGAAGTTTGAGAGTTTTTAGCAGAACCCATGCACTAAAGTCCTTTTCTTCAGAGCTGAATTAGAAGACTCACAGTATCCTAGATTCTGTTGCACCTTGATCTATAAGTGGGTGAAACCTTCTAGTGAAAGGTCCCTCAGGCTTTCAGATCCCTCCTATCATGACTGTCAGTTCTCTTGTTTCATTGTGTACCGGTGGTCTTAAAACGATCTACATGACACAGCTATCATCATGGTGCCAAATGATGGAGCAGGTCTTTTCCCCTATTTTGATTTGCATTCTAAACTAAGAGATGCAACACAAACTTAGGGTACGTATACTTAAAATGGTTTCTTAATTTGTTTTGCCAGAGTTTTCAGTTGCATTCCCGTAGCTGTTTTATATAAGACTGCCTTGCTCAGTGTTTTTTGTGATGGTTCATGCTTAGTAATTAGCTATGTGATACTATGCTGCTATAATTATTTGGTGTGATAGCCCTGCCTTATGCATAGCATGACATTCAGAGCTTTTCTGAATAAAGAATTAATTTTCTATTGGCCTTTTCTCTGATAAGTGTCTCTGTGGTGCTGGAAAGTCTCATAAATGTTTAATGAATTTATTTTCATAATACATTTATGAAGTGAGGGGGTTTTATCTCCAGTTCACAGATACAAGACTGGAGGGTGGCAAATATAAAACAGTAAACACCTCATTTTTCAGTGTATTAAGGACTTTATGGATCTCCTTACTTCAGCTGAAATAGGTTTATCTTTGACAAATCAGATATGACTATTTCAGGTCAGAAAATAAGAAACGTGCATCTGCAAGGTAGGTACAATTTTGATGTCAGTAATTTCCTCTGGTATTACCAAGCTGTGGGGCAGACGCAGGGGGAGAATCAGTGTGTTTTTGAAATTAGTTTATTGAATTGGCTGCTGGATCTTCCCCCTGCCAGCTCTTAGGGATTTTTTTAAGTCTCTGTTGCTTTTGTATCTTCCAACACAATAATTCAGAGCTCCCTAAAGAAAAAAAATATTGCTCTCTTAAGAAAAGATATTGGTCCCAGGCCAGCTTGACTCAGTCACACTGCTCTTAGGTTGAAACTACTGTGCAATTTAAGTCTGGACCACAAATACACGTGCCAGGAGCTCCAGCTAAAATTCTAGAGGCAATTTTGGCCTATTTATCCTAATTTATGCCCTAATTTTTAAGGTTTAGACTCTGGTAGAAAGGACACTAAAGGCATGCAAAGTTTGACGAATTAAGTGGTCCAGGAAAAGTGAAACATACATATTGAAAGCCAAATCCCTGACTGAAATGAGGCTACTGATAATGGTAGTTTCTGAGATGGTCTATGCAAAACAAATCCACAGCTAGCTGAAATTAGCTATCAGAATTATGAAGAAGTGTAGTAGTTTATCTCTTAGCTGTTCTTAGCTGAAGTGCTGTTGAAATCATTAAAGGAGAGAATAACACCGAAAAGCTGATTGTATTTTGGGAAGGAGATTTCAGCTTTCTGTTTGAACAGTCGGGTGTAATGGAAGGTGCCCCTATGGCAGGGGTGTTGGACCTAGATGACCTCTCAAGTCCCTTCAAACCCAAACCATTCCATGATTCTGTTTTCATTGTTCTGTGTTCCCAGAACTTGCTTTGGAGAAGGATCTTGTAGTGCTTGTGTAATACTCACTCATCTCAAAGGTGTCAGGTGTAAGGAGGTAGCTACTTCAAAAGTATTTCAGGATATGAGGAATATAATCAGGCTATAGAAATATCTTCAATTATGATTGAATAAAGTAACTGTAAACATTAATTTTAAATTATCTGAATTTCATAGTATTATTAAATCAACATTTTTTCTTACTGATATATAATTTTTTCGCCTACACTCTAAGTTATATAAATCTCCTTGTTTAAATTTCAGTCCTGTTTTATCTTATTTCTCAAAGATAATCTAAATTATTTTCATTAAAAAATCATCATGTTCTTGATGAAATGTGCACTTGTTTTACATTGTTAACTAGATCAATAATCACCTCTAATCATACTATGACATTCAAAGAGAATCTTTTTTTTCCCTCAGTATGGATGATCTTGGTCCCTTTCCGAAAAAAACATTTAAAAAAAAGTGTAATTTGCTTGTGCATCATTATAGTATGTACTGTGAAAACAGACTGGTTATACTGTTTTACTGGAATTTTAATTAAGCAAAGCCATTAAGCAAGTAGGGTAGATGATTTTTAAAACTGTAAATTGGAATCCTTGGAAAAACAAAGCATATTGGAAAAAGAAAATTCTTTGTATAGGTGAACTATGTAAGACACTCTGTGTTATTTTCACAGTACATTTGGTTTCCATGCAGTGTACTTTTTATGTAGTAAAAGAACACTAAAAATGAAGATATGAGTATTTTCCTCTTTTTATCTCTGGTAGTCCCTTATTTCTTTCACTGGATAATATCAACATTTTATTTCTTTCTATAAAGGCAGTGCAGCTTCTGTGTAATACACCATTAGGAAAGACACTATTTAGCTACTGCTCTAAATTGGTTTTCAGTCCTGAATTGTGTTGCAACATAAACCAGAAGTCAGTGGTGTATTTTGTTTCACATATGTTGCAAGCCTCTTCACAGTTTGGAAATATGGGCAAAGGAGGGATTTTCTTCCTAAGTTTTTGTTATATTTAGAGGTGATAAATTGCTAGCTTACATATAGCTAAAATTATGCCTAAGTCAGCAGTTGAAACTGAGAAACAGATTATATTGGTATTTTGTTGACTTTTATGTAACTTTTGTGTTTTTAGGTTAGGGTTTTTAGCAAAGCAGTTTAGCACAGCTTTGATATACATGTACTGCTGGCTGTTCGTTGTGTACATGCAGTACTCTGTCTAATCTGTTTGGCTTCTTTTAAACATTTCTTTCAAACTAGATCTTCAAACTGACCTATCCTTTAGTCTCTCTTCTAGATGATCACTGGGATGATATTCAAGGTCTGGCATTTTCAGAGCACATTTTTCAACTTTCTTGCTTAATTGTTGATGTCCTTCCATTGCATGTGCTTTTTTTCAGATGCTAGGAAGACCATCTTTGCAGCTTCATTAGCTGAATGAGAATTAGTTTTAAATTCAGTGGGAAGTAGGAATTATTGTTACAGCAAACATCCAAGACAAGCCTTGGCTCTGGCTTTAAACTTGAACTTCAGTTAATTCATCTCTTGAAAACCATTTGCTATCTGAATGTGATTTTAAATTTGAAATTAAACTCTGAAGTTAATAATTTTTCCTTGGTTGACCTAGCTCTGTGTTTTATTGCAAGTATAGTGCACCTGGAAATACCTCCTGAAAAAGGATTTTGTAAATTAAATCCTGTATAACATTACAGCCTAAACTCAGCTCCACATCTGTGCACCCGGTTTGACTGTATTTCATGACCTCGCCAGGGTGTTGTAAAAATAACTGCAGTGAAGATTGTTAAATGCCTATATATTATAGTAATAGGAGCCATGTAAGTGCCTAAGATAGATAGATAGACAGATAGCATTAGTGCATTAGAGGTTTTCTTGAGAACACTAACCAGATTAAGTGCCAGTGTTCTCTTATGTAGCAATGTTAATTGCCAATTTTTGGCAGTTGCACAGGCGCTAATTACTTTTTAATAGAACCAATGGAAGAAAATTTTCCACTAAGCTTTTATGGATAATTATTGCAATTTTTTTCCTTCCAGGACCTTGAAACTTTGCTCTTACAGCATCCATCAGATCTGTCTTGCAGATAAATGGTAGCATTACAACACATGGAAGATTGTATTCTATATCTTTATATCATCCCTTTCTGCCTTTTAAATGATACCATTTAGAACCCAATCCTTCATATGAAAAGAATTTCAGACTCTTCAAACATAGAGTTTGTACAAATAACACATTAAGACATTGCTTTGTCTTGTTCAAATGCATCGTGTTTTTACATAGTGCATTACATAACAGCCACATCTGTAGGGTCTTTCCACTGTACCCACAGCTTTTGAAGCAAAGCTTCACAACCATGAGGAATAAATACAGAGGAGTGCTAGGATTTAATGTGCTAAATATGCCAGTGTCTGTTTCCTTTTTATGGTTCATTCTCTCATAAGGCATTTGTGTTGTGCTCAAAATAAAAAGAAGAAATCATTGCAATAATGGTGTCAAAAATACAAGATACACATAACATGCTAAGCATTAAACCACGTCAAGAGGTGAATGTGTTATCGCACATGGACTGAAACAGTATTGGTATTATCTTATGTCACTCTTCTTTTGGAGAGTTTGTCACAGTTCATTGGGATTTTGGTATAGTACTAATCTTTCATAATTTTCATAAACCGGTATGTCATGCCTTTTCTGTGGTAAAGAGGCTAAACATTTGGGGTTTTGGCTGCAAACCCCAGTATGGCTTCAGCATTCCCCATGGGTAAAGAAAGTGTCAGTGTTGGGCCCAGTCCTGTTTAGTATCTTTACTGATGCTCTGGATAAGTCTGCCATCAGCAGATTTGCAGGTGACACCAAGCTGGGGGACAGTGTTGATCTATTGGAGGGTAGGAGGGCTCTGCAGAGGGACTTGGACAGGTTGGATCACTGGGCCGAGTCCAACAATATGAGGTTTGACAAGGCCAAGTGCTGGCTCCAGTGCTACAGTATGGGGACAGAGTGGCTGGACAGTCCCAGGCGGAAAGGGACCTGGGGGTGCTGGTTGGCAGCAGACTGAACATGAGCCAGCAGTGTGTCCTGGTGGCCAAGAAGGCCAATGGCATCCTGGCTTGTATCAGGAACAATGTGGCCAGCAGGATCAGGGAAGTCATTCTTCCCTGTACTTGGCACTGGTGAGGCCGCCTTGAGTCCTGTGTCCACTTCTGGGCCTCCAAATTCAGAAAGAACATTGAGGTGCTGGAGTGTGTCCAGACAAGGGCAATGGAGCTGGGGAAGGGTCTGGACCACGAGTCTCATGAGGAGCAGCTGAGGGAACTGGGGATTTTTAGCCTGAAGAAAAGGAGACTTGGGAGAGACCTTGTCACTCTCTGTAACCTTGTGAAAGGAGGGCGTAGCCAAGTGAGAGTCGGTCTCTTCTCCCAGACAGCCAGAAGATGCAGAACAAGAAAACACAAGTCTTAAGCTGCACCAGGGGAGATTTATGATGGACATTAGGAAAACTGGACATTAGGAAAAATTTCTTCACTGAAAGGGTGATTGGGAATTGGAATAGGCTGCCTGGGAAGTGGTGAAGTCACTGTCCCTGGAGGTGTTTAAGAAGAGCTTGGATGTGGCACTCAGTGGCCTAGTTGACAAGGTGGTGTTAGGTCATGGGTTGGACTTGGTTATTTCAGAGGCCTTTTCCAGCCTAGTTGATTCTGTGATTCTGTGATCAGGTCTTCAGCCTTAGGAGGCTTCCTGACGTGCAACACCAGGAAATTTAAAAGGATATTAAGATTTTTTTGCTGGTCAAATTCTAGTAGTGTACTAGAACAGCATTAAGATAAAAGGTGTATGTAAAAGCAAGAGTGTTTTGAAGGTCTATGGGCAGATAGGGACGGTGTGCCCCAATTCACCCCCTCAGTGATGATCGATGCAGGGCTCACACAGGTGTGTATGCATCTTGCATTCACTCTTGTCCTGCATTTGGCTCTCAAATATACCTCTGGCAAGTCTGGCTGTTTGAAAGATTACCAGAATTTGGACAAAATATTTTGTAGGGGTTTTTTTTTGTTTTTTAATTGTTACAGAATAATTACCCAACCAGAAAGATTAGAGGAGAGCTGGTGTTTACAGCTGAAGTATTAATCATAAGGATTTTGTTCTTGATGTTGTTATATGCAATAATTCCAACCTGTACACCTTAAATTATAAATCATATCATGATATGAAATCACATTCACAGAGTAAGAAACCTGTGTTGTAATTTAAACAATAATTTTGATGTTAGCAAGGTTGAAGCACTGTTTGCTTAGAGACCCATTAAAAAGTTCTCTTAGTGTTTGTGTGTATATCAGGATGATGTGTTTATAATATAGGATATACTCATTCTCTTCTCTAGAGCTAGTTGATTTGCATTAATTGTTCCCCACTGCTTCTTTATCCCTTTCTATATGCTTATAATTACAAAAAAAAACCTAATTAAAACAAACAAAAACAATTTCTCCTTCTTCCGTAATCACCTTTCCCTTCCAAACCATCTTTTTTCTTGCAACGTAATGATTGAATAGTCAGTATCACAAGCCTTTCTTATAGTACTTCATATGGCATTCATTTGCACATTTTCAGGTTTTTGAAGCTGCAGTTCCTTGTGGTTTTGATCAAGATGAAAAATAATGTTGTTCTCCTGAAACTCAATAAAATAAATGAAAGTGCAAGTTACAAAGTTTTTTTTCCTTTCTGAACTCTTTTTCAGAATGACAGTATTTTAATCAGTTTGTATTGAAGTATTTTTTAGTCTTGTAGGTTAGTTATTTAGACAGTAAAATGAATAGATGGGAGGGAATAGGAAGAGCATGGAGAGAAATGGCTTCTAGAGAAAGGAGATGCTCTTAACAGTTGGAATATGTGGAGGATGGCTGAAATATCTGGGTGAAGTTGCCATCAGCTTTGGATGTAACTAAGTTGACTGCTTCCCTCATCTCCTTGTGATAGAAACAGCTACAGATGCTTCAAAGACATGATTTTAATAACCAGCGCAGGACTGTTGGGAAGAGGTTTAAATCTAAAAAGTTCCATTTTCCAAGATCAGCCAGAATAGACATGGAGCAGGAAAACATAAACACCTATCAAATCAGATAGATACAAGAAATCCAAGTAAAACTAGGGATGAAGAATGATACTCCTTGTAAATTACTCTACATCTTATAGCATCTTAATCCAGAACTCTCACTAATATCTGGATGTTGGGCTAAATGGCTAGCACAGGGAATAATGATGGTATCATTCTCAGCAGTGGTCTTCTCGTAACTCATAATTCCTTAACAGAGTATTGCAGAATGCTGGTATACGTAGAAGTTCATTCATCAGAAGAAATCCTGACTGTGTGATCAGTGTGCACAGCTGGATGTAGTCCAAGGCACTCCTTTCAGTTCCAGGCACTCAAATCACGGACCTCATTAGAGCCATCCTTCTGTATATTATCAGAGCTGATGATGCCACTGTTCTGCTACTTCTCCTGCAGTCTGTGTATGAAGCAGGGGTACACAAGAAAATTTGGTGTATTTCTTGTGTAAGACTTTAGATGTTGATTTGCCATTAATATACAACAGATTTTGTGATGTGTGTGTGGCAGTAGGATTCCCTTCTACTTTGAGAAACCCTGACATGCAGTAGGCCTTAATTCTGTACCAAAGCCATTACTGTTTCAGACATGAGTTTGTCATTAATTTGAAGCTGAATTCAAAGGGAATTCATCCTTTATTCCAATGAAGATATGAATCAGCTTATAGTTCTTAGCAGGGAGGATTTCTTACAGTAATAAAATGCTAAGGTTTGTCCCACATGGAACTTTAAGCCTGTAGGTAAAATCAAAGTAAGGACAGTGGTTATGTTTCAATAATTGACATTATTTTCTAAATCTGTGACTGATTTCTTAGAACCCACCAGCAGAAGAAAGTCTAAAAAGCTGATGGGAAATCTAAGGAAATCCTAACAGTAGTGCTAGAATTGATTGGGTTTCTGCTAATAGAGACTACATTCTCCTTTTCTTTATCTGTGTAAATTTATTAGTTACAAATCTGCTGCATTTTTTAAAAAAATACAGTTTCAAGGAATTTTAGAAGAGAATTAAAAATGTATAATTTTGCAGTCAGAAGTCATCTTTGATGGTTCGAAATCTGTGTTTCTCTGGTTTTGATAATAACTACAAATTTTGTGAAGAGATAGCTTCTTATGGACTGTTCTTTAAAAGACCCTGAATTAGATTTAGTCTTCCTAATTTTATCTCATTAGGTGCTAAATAGTTTGTCTTTAGTGGCTGTTTAACAGTCTGGATGATTTAGGTTGTATACTTAGTCTTTTTTGGCCCTTGCCTGAGATAAGAGAATTGCAATGGCTGTAGAGATTTCTGATTTTTTTAAATGACAGTTCAATTTTAAAGCAATACTGAAATTAATTTATTTCAGGCCTTTGAAATATTTTCCTTTCAGAAAAATAATAATTTATTCTATAAAAGTTAGGATGCTAAGAATGCAAAAAAAATATTTTCTGGGGATTTGTTATTTTATTCTTTCATTGTTCTGGTGACTGCAAATCTGCTTGACTGAGAAAGGAAACAAGCTTTGGGGGGTGGACTTTGGGTGGTTGTTGATGCTCTATCGCTCTCCTTCTTCACCAGGACAGGAGAGACAATAAGAAGGAAAAGTTTGTGGGTCAAGATGAGAACAGGGAGGTCACTCAACAATTATCATCACAGGCAAAACAGATTTAGGGAAATTA
This sequence comes from Lanius collurio, assembly GCA_020086605.1. Taxonomy (NCBI): domain Eukaryota; kingdom Metazoa; phylum Chordata; class Aves; order Passeriformes; family Laniidae; genus Lanius; species Lanius collurio. The sequence goes on from JACBWW010000028.1 coordinate 5,102,316, forward strand.
ATTTGATTTATTTCCAGTTAAAAATATAGAATAGGATTGTGAGAAACAAAGGGAAAACCTAAAACACTTCTCCCACACCCCTCCCTTCCCAAACTCAGCTTCACTCTCAACTGTTCTGTATCCTGCAGCCCCCCTCCTCCCCCCCAGGCGGTTGTAGTGAATTCCTCGTTTGTGGTCTCTTCTCCTGTTTCCTCATGTTCTTTCCCTGCTCCAGCTTGGATCCTCATCATGGGACACAGACTGTCATAAACAGACTGCTCCAGCAAGGTCCCCCATGGGTCACAGGTCCTGCCAGAAAACCTGCTCCTGTGTGGGCTCCAGACTGCAGTTCCTGCCTGGACCCTGCTCTGGCATGGGGTTTCTATGGATTGAAGCTTCCTTCAGGGCTTATCCACCTGGATGATGGCTTATCCTCCAAATGCTACAGATGGGGCTCTGCTCCACCATGGGCCTCCACAGGCTGCCAGTGACAACTGCCTCACCGTGGTCTTTGTCATGAGCTGCAGGGAAGTCTCAGCTCCAGCACAGGAACACCTCTTTTCAGCAGGACCTGTAGTGAACAACAGGTAATGGTTTTAAACTAAAGAAGGTCAATTTTGGCTAGATATAAGGAAGGAGTTTTTTACAATGAGGATGGTTAAACACTGGTGCAGGTTTTTCAGTGAGGTGGTAGATGCCTCATCTCTGTAAACATTGATGGTTAGGTATGATGAGGCTCTGGACAACCTGTTCTAGTTCAAGATGTGTGTGATCATTGCAGGGGAGTTACACTAGCTGAGCTTTAAAGGTTTCTTTTGACAAATGATGATTCTATGTTCTTGGCTAGCGAGCTCAGCTGTGCACTGTGGTGGGTGCATTGGAGCTGTCTGAAACAGCTGTGCTGGCACAGAGTCTCTGCTCACAGGGCTGTCCTGCAGCTCACCTGCCAGCACCTGGGCAGCTGCACCCGGCGCAGAGGGTAAATCGAATGTACAGCAGAATCGAGGGCACCTCTGATTAGTAGGAAACCCTGACACTGAGGGCAAGATGTAGTGCAAGTTCTTGTCATAATTAGGAAACATGAAACTGTTCTAGACTGTCAGTTCCACTGATTATTCTGGAATAGGTAAAGGCTGTAATTTTTTTTTTTAAGGATTCCCTCTTTATGTAAAAAAAAAAAAAATTGGAATCATGTCTTATCAATGAGATGCTTCTTTGCATTACAGTTTCCTTGCTACAGTTGATATTGCTGATCTAATTCAAAACAATGTGGAGGCTTTGAGATCTTTGCATTTGCTGACTAATGGAAAGTCTGCTAGCTGACTAGTTGAGTAATGCAAATTTGATGTGTGCTCAGCTTGCTGGGATGATACCTGGCAGGTTTCTTATGGGTATGATTCAAGATTTTCTTTCCCCTATCTCCTTTTTCCATAAGTACTTTCATCTTTGAAATTTAATACTTTATTAATTTAATGATATTTTTTTTTTTTTTTTTATAAACATGTTAACAAAGCTTTGACTTTTTAATTCCAAGTGAATTAGACATCTTCAGTGTTATTCTAGTTTCAAGTTCAGGAGGACATTTGGGTTTAGGCTGCTGTAGGTGAGGAGCAGGTTTGGACAAACACTTTGTGGCAGCTTTAGAGGGACATTTCAGGTTTCCTTGCAGAAGCAGTTTGCACTTTTGTCACTCAGTAAGAGCTCTGAACTGACAGTGCATTGTGATGGCATTATGCTGGGAGATAAGAGACTTTCTTAGGGCAGGAAGCTTATTCTGACTTTCCTGAAATGTTACCTATTCTCCAGAGACAGAAGACTGTGGTTATTAGTATAAAAATACTATTTTAATTGGTCTGATAATAATAGGCTGTTAAAGTCAGCATTCTGGACAGCATTAGATTCAGTCCTTATAAGAAAAACACTGACACTTGGAAGGCAAGAGAAATAATATTGAATCAGTCGTGTCACACTTTTTTTTTTTTTCCAAGAAAAGTGATTTTTAAATTATTTTGTGACCAGAAGTGAATTTGATTGATAATGGACTGATTTTAGAGCTCCCTAACATCAGCATTGTAAGGCGCAAACACCTGGAGCAGTAGAGGTGAGGAGACTTAACAGCTAGAAGCGAAGTCAAGAGTGCAATGTATAAATTTCAGAAATAGACAAGAAATGGCAGTTATAAACCTTTATGTGTGACTCCTTGAATCCCTTCACTTGAGAAGAATGCACAAAGTATTTTGTGTTGAACAAGTACGCCTTTTTTTTTATTAATTGAATGTGTTCATCTTGTGAGCAAGTGCATGCTACAGTATGTCCTTGAGGGAAGCAGATCTGACATATTGAGTTATTCTGGGGCCTGGGTGGGACTAGGACTGTAAAATGCAATGAACTCGGCCTTTTTATGTTCTGAGGAAAAGGCGAAAGTGAAAACAGCAGCCAAGAGTCTGTACACAGCTGTCCAATTTTGCTTCAGGGACAGCCAGAGCTGGCCACCAGACTACTTGCGTTTTGTGCCTGTATTTACCTTGCTGCTTAGAATAAAATACCTGAGGCTGGAAGGTTGAATAGGCTCACACAGTAGTTGAGTAATGAAGGGAAAGGAATCCACAGGTTGCTTCCAAAAGTAGCTTGTGGGGCAAAATAGTTTATATTACTTGGTTATATATCAGGATCATATTCACCAGATACTGTAGAAGAATGTCCTCTCTTGTTTCCAGTGTGACAATAAGACAAAAATCAATGGGTGAATATTAACTGGAAGCACAGGAAAACAGTAATAATCAATATGATTAGTTCAGCTCTGGCTTTTTTTGCATATTTTGTAGGAGATAAAAGGAAGATAATGGCTCTCTGCAGATATATCCAGCCTACCTCTGTGGGGTATCATTGGAGAAAGGTCATAAATTTTCATTTGAAAGTTCAACACTGTGGGATAATCATGGGTGTGCTACTAATGCTGTTCCTGCTGCAAAGCTGAATAAGAGCTTACAGTGGAGGATGGGGAAGGGAAAACAAAGCAGGTAACACTTGAAAATGTGATCCAGTAGAGAGGAAATGCTTTCAGAAAGACTTTTTAGGTTAGCTATCTTCCCTGCAATGTTGTGGATAGTTCTGGCTGAGGCTAGTTTATCTTTCTCAAGGTCTGGGAAAAGGATGTTGCAATAATCTCGGCAATTGCTGTAAGACTTCTACAGTGAGATCGTAATAGTATTTTTTGGCCTACAGTGATTAAGAAAACTGTTCAGCAGGGTATACGAGTAAGAGTGCCCAGCACAGAACACAGATGTTTCAGATCATGGAATAACATGTTTTACCTCTGCCTTTTCTCCATCAGTAATCATTCTGTGTTGAGGAATGGAAGTCAGTATTTCTTAGTGGCTGCAGAACCTGTCTATTAGAACAAGTGATTGTGGCACAGCAAGAACTGATGCTAGAAATGCTATTGATGGCTTAACCTACTCTGAATTAATTAATGCCTTCTCTAGTGAAGCCAGAAATCATAGTGGACAAGAAGACATAGCTGCCTCTTTCTTTTTTCCCTGCTATTTACCCACACAAGACCATAAACAACAGAAGTTTTCTTTCTCAAACCTGGCCCAACTCTGTTTTTGCAAATAATGTCATCTCCAAACACTCCAGCTCCTTTACTGTGTTTTTGCGCTCTCAGATTCCCTGAATTTACAAGCAATAACATGATTTGTGATTTCTGTTTGTCTGTTTTTTCTTAAAATTTCCAACCCTTGATCTCAGTGTCAACTGTTAATCCTGGCACCATTTTCATGGTGAGTGAATGCCAAGAATTTAAAAATCTCTAGATGTCATCAGTGCAGTAGTGCCTTTGCTGCAAAGACCTAAGGGATATAGAGAGCTGGAAGTGCATACACAAATGCACTGTTCCAACCCCCTCTTTTTTAAGCTATTGGTGTGAATTCTGGAGGCTTTTTGAATTTTAACAGTTGGTTGAATGTGCTTTATTTCAGCCCTTTGTTCTGAGGCAAAGATATCCCATGTGTTGGAGCAAATAGCACATTTTTGCATTAATCTTACCAGTTCCTCTTCTGGTGTAGTGCCACACCTCAGGTCTTTTGGTCACTGATTTCAGAAGCCTCCCTGCCTTGCCAGTAAATAATTCCAACAAGCTGTGAAGATTTTTCCTGAGGGAAAAGAAAGTGAATGGTTTCTGCCAGGATCATGTTAAGAGTTTTAAAGCAGTGGTCTTTGGAGGAAGTTGTCAGATGGGGCAAGAGAACATCCAGCTATGATCATCACATGTCACGGGAGTGAGTTCTGCATCATATAAGGTTTCTGGAGCTGAAATTCATGAGCCCCCTGAATTGTTCAGATACGTGTCAGGTCGTATGCAGTGTCTGTTTCAGGAAGACTGTTTTACAGGTCTTAATTTTGTAAGACTCTTCTAACATACTGTTGATATCTTGCCTATATGAAGGCTGTTATTTTTTGATCTTTGTTCTCCAAGTTTAAAAATATCTAGTATGTTAATTGTACATTTGATTTTTTTCCCATTTTTTCAGATAGTGGAAGAGATATATTAAAGTATGTGATGTACTGTACATCTTTTAGGTTTACTTGCATGTATGCAGAGATCTGTTGCTCAAATCTATTACTTTTGCTTTATGCAGATCAGTTTGGAGGCATCTTCTCTTTATCCAATGCCTTTAAAAAACCAAAAGAAACCAAAAAGACAGACTGAAATTTTGTTCTTGAACAAGCATCAAAAATGAATTATGCTTAGCTCCCAGTGAATAACCAGAATTAATGTAGAGTTTAAATAGGCCATTAATGCTGTACCTTTTTTTTTTCTAGACCATGCAGGCGTGATTTTTCCTGTGAAACTCCTTTTAAATTCTTTACTGCTGTAAGTATGGCTTTGAGGGGGAAAGTGTTTTTCAGCATTTCAGTATATTTGCTGCATGATTGATGCAGCCTGATATGACCTATCACAACATGAAAAAAACTGAGAAAACTAAAGTGAGTTCCTGGAAGCTGATGCCGAGAAAAGAAGTGCTAGGGGCAGAGCAAGAAAAATGCATGCCTTTAAACATGACTTCTCTTTTCTTCTCTTGTACTCTTTCCACATAACAAAAAAATGGCTAGCTAATAGAAACTTGTTAAGTAGTAAACTTTTAAATCAGATCCTGGATTTGAAGGCTGTTTTCTACTGATCAGACAAAGGAAAAAAATAGAGGATATGGCTTTTGTTTGGTTTTTTTGGCGGGGGGAAGAGGGCAGGCATTAAATTCTTAATGGAAGAAAGCTAATAATGAGCAAAAAAACTGTGGAGGTCATAGATTTAAATGTTGTTGCATTTTTAGTGATCACTCTCAGTAGTTGGAAAGTTGAAAACTTTTGTTTTCAATAGCCTTATCTTTCAAGGTTGTTTATTAGCAATCAATTTTTATTATTTTTTTTATCATTGATTTTGTAAGTTTCTATTTTTATGGCTGTTGTTCTTCAACTAAAAAATTTTGTAGAAGTCAAAAATAAACCACAAATCAGAATATTCTTGATGGTTAAATAGAAGTATTTAGTAATTTTGTACATATTTAATGATGTGAATACACTGAGGAGCATAATCATTTTATTGAAGTTGTACTGCTAAGCTCTTTTATGGCAAGATAAGAAGACAGTGATTAAAGCATTGTTAACTGGTTTCTGTAATGAATTGAATTCTGTATTTAACTTGGTAAGAGTTTATCTGAATGGTAGTTACACCACAAACAAATCAGAAGCATTTTTGAAGTTATTTCAAGGCCTCTGAGTGTTTGATGAGAGAACATTTAGTGCAGTCCCAACCTATCACATCTGTTTCATGTTTCAAAACATAGCCTGTGCCCACGTCCCAAATATTCAATATCGTATTTGCTGACTTTCTGCTATTTATGTCACACATAAGGTAGGATTCTAGTGCAAGGCAGCACTGATGGGAAGCTGATGTGTAACAACATAACTTCAAAATGAGTGCTACATTATTTTAGCCAGCCCCTTTCAGTTCAGCGTGGGAGAGAGAGTTTGAGTAGAGACAGAAGTCCAAGTCTACCAGAAAACTGCTGGAAAGGAGACCTAAAGAGATGCAGCGTGAATTCATTAAAGAGCATTAAAGAGCATATTTTGTGCATAAAGTTTCTTTTCCTTTAGAGACCCAGTGGGCACAGAGGACTTACAGAGGTCCAGTCTCAATCATTATGTCATTGTATTAACTTTTGTTGTCACTGGATCCTGAGAAATGTAAGTATTTGAAGTGAAGTTTTCTCTGTTTTGGGGGTTTTTTGTGGTTTTAAAGGTTCATGTGCTTGAGCTTTACTAGCATCAATCTAAAGAGAAAAAGTAATCACTCATTAGCTTCTTCTAATTATATATTTTATTATAAAGTCTATAATAATATAATATTTCTTAGTTGCTATTCAATTACAGGGGAAGAACAGCAGGAAGCTTAAGATGAAGATTAGCAAAAGATCCTGTATTGAAAGTATTTTTCAGTTCTGTTTCCTTTCTGTGCTGGAATTTATACATGTTATTTTCTAGTTAAGAGTGTTAAAAGAAATTGACTTAATAGTGTTTGATAATCCTTTCTGAATTAATTCAAGGTGATTTAATATACTAAAAAACATGCGAGTCACTGGGAAAATTTTAAAAGTTGCCTCTTTTAATGGATGGTCTTCTTATTCTGAGTGTATCTTTTGCTAGTGAAATCTACCAGCTGCTTACCAATTTTTAAGGAGTTCTAATGTGCCAGTGGTTAATAATTGCCTTGAAATAGATTCAGAGTTATTAACGATAAAACTCAGACTGATAGTACAGATGGATCCTTTTTACTTATGTAGTGCAAAGTCAGCTATAGAAGTCTTACTGAACTATAGAAATAAACAGTATGCATTTGAGCTAACAATTAGTCAGTGTTCTGTAAATGATGTGGAAGAGGTACCCAGCTCAAATTTAGGTGTAAGTTGTTTTTTTAGGTATAAGTTGTTGTATTGAATTTGCATTGGGAAGATGAAACAAATTGTTTTCTGATGTAATGTTGGTTATTTTTTTTCATTGAGTCTCCCAGCCTTTGTATTTCAAGCATTGTAGTAGACATGTGTTGGGGGATATTTTTTGCAGCTGGAAGATGTTTTATTTTGGCTGTGTTGCTGTTTTGTAGTTGGCAGCTCAGAAATTTCAGGCAGTTACTTTTCACCCTTATGAACATGTTCCTTTGTGAGCTCTCTGTGACTTCTCAGTATGGCTGTAGCCAGCTTAATTTGGCTCTGTGACATAATCATCACCAACCTGTCAAGCCAGTGACTCTTGAAGACAAATATCACTAAGAATCCTATTAAAAACAATGAACCTATAAAAATGTGTCACCTAGAAATACTTATTTTTTTCAAATATTTTGAAGTGTGATTGCTCTTTCTCAGGTTTTGTCTCTGTGCAGAATATGTGTGTGGGAAATGCTTTTTCCCCACGTCCCCCATCCCTCCTCCCCACCCTTTCAACCCATCCCCCCCCCCCCCCCAAGGGCTTCATCTAGCTTGAGGCAGGGATAGAAAAAGAAAAGGGATATTGGAAGAACATGACTGAAATACAAACACAGCTTTGGAAACAACTTTAGCAGTTTTACTAGTCCAAGTGTTTTGCCAGAGGTAAGCCTCCCTTTCCTTGTCTAGACTTTATATATCTTATCGTATGAGTGGCATCTTGTTTCTTTAATTGCCCTTCCTCCCATTTTCCTTGGAATGGATAAGAAATGTTTGTTCAGGAAATACTTTTCCGCTTGCTGGAGCAGATGGACAATTTTTATGTTGTAATAAGTGGTGTTTGAAAGCTCGGTTTAGGAATCTGCAAGTATATAATTCATTTTCAGACACTGTGGATAAATACTCATAGAAACTACCTGACTTATTCATTTAAACAGCCATCTTAAGCTCATCACTTCCTTATTTCATCACTGCCTACCAGTTGGGCAGTTTGGAAAGTGTAAGATCTCTTGGAAGTGCCTAAGCAATTTATTGACCACAGCCTGGGTTTTTTTAATGTGACAGTGCTGAGTAGCTATGATTCTATGATCTTTTTTTTATGGGGTTGGTGAGTCCACCTCTGGTATGTTGAAGTGGTTTAGTCCAACCAGTTGCATATTCCTATAACAAGATTATGGGAACCAACTGGTGGTCATCAAGTTCCCTTTTCCTGTTGTAATGTCTTTTTTTTTTTTTCCTCTGCTAAATTTCACTTAAGTACATTAAAAATAGAAGTCTGAAAGATTCTCTAGTTCTGTAGTACTCAAAAAAAGTCTAAATTATTGTGGTAATTAAAGACATTTATCATGAGGTAGAGATCAAACTTGCAGCATAAAAGGTGAATAATGAGGCCTAAAGAAACAGTGTTATTTGAGAGGAGGAAAAAAGGAATCTGTTTGGAATAGCTGGTGTAATCCACAAAGGCAAAAATTGCTGTCTTCCACAGAGCACTGAATATGAGTCTTGGCTGTTTTACTGCCCTCCTGGTGGGACTTGCTGAGGCAGGCAGCTGTACAATGTGCTGCTTTTGCATCCCATATGTGTTGTCTAAGCTTAACTGATGAACATCAGCATGACCTGATGTTCATAGAAACAGTATTTAGTTTTTCCAGGAATTCAGTTGTTCCATTCATAGTTGTCAGCTATGAGAAAAGATGTGTTGGGTCAGGGTGGTGTTCCTGAGGCTGTCCTCAGCCTCTTACCTGCCTGGCTTGGCAGTGCTTTTACAACAGCCCTGGTGCAGTTCATCTGGAAAGGGTGTGATGACATACCCAATCTGCAGGGAGTTTCATAGGGGGCTTTCTGTGTGGAATTTCTGGCAGGTTTTTGGGTCTCCTGATTTGCATCCACTGTTGTCAACACAACTGTAAGTGTTACAGTTTTGCATCTTCGTAGGGTAGGTGGTTTTGGCAGAAGTACTCCAGACATTACAAAACATGCACAAAAGTTGGTTCTGCTTAGCTTTCCATTTGCTCCCTGAGGCGGCCAGAGCGCTTTGGAGTGAGTCTACCAAATCTGCTGTTCTTCACAAATGCCTGGAATTCCCAGTTTTCTGCTCAGCAAGGAATAGTACACAGTTACCACTCATGGAATGCTGTTTTAGGTGGTGTGGTTTGTTGAGGTTCTTTCAGGTTCTTTTAGTAAATGAAATAGAATGACATTGTCTGGAATCTTTGTAATTCCTGATGTCTTAATTCACATGTTAAAGAGAATGTGTGAGCAGGATAGTGGAGAAGGAAAAATTGTTTAGGCATATATTTATCACTCAGAAATATGATTAAAGGCAGGTTAGCAGATAGAAACTGAAGGACTTCTGTCTGTGCAACAGATGCATGTTTTACTGTTTAATCGCTTCACAGAGTACTGCAGCTGTTCAGTGCTTGATTTAGAAGGTTAGGGATGGAAAGGATAGCAGCCATAATTAAATAGGATTTATTTTCTGAACACGGTTTTTATTCCTTCATTCCTTCCATTGACCTTATGATAGGGATGCTGACTACCTTCAGTTTCATATTAAGTAAAATGGATGCATCTTTCAGATGTTCAGTGTTTCTCATAGAAGTTACTATGTGGGATTTCCCTTCCTCTCTTTTGACCTTATGTGATTTGAATATTTTGTGATATTAGTGGTTATTTCTGAGATAGAAATGTAAGTAGTAATTTTGTAGAATTATTTTTTCTTAGGTTTAGAAGCATCTTAGGGGTATTCTAGCCTCTTTGACCAAAGATACATAGGAAAAAAAAAAAAAAAGGTATTTTAATGTCTGAATGCCTGGAGACTGGCTTTGTTCTGGGGTATTTTTTTTAAGGTTTTGGAAACGTGACATGACTTCCAGTAAGTTGACTTTGCATAATTGTGATTTTCATCTTACTTAATAAAACCTGTTTTTTCTTAAAAATAAACATGATAAACTTGCTCTTCTTACTTCAGAGAATCCGCTTTACCTTAATTAGACTTTAAATGGCATAAAACTAGGGAACCTAGGTTAAAATAACGTTTGACTTGTTTCTTTCACTGTTCTCTTTGTTGGCCGTGAAAAATAAAAAGACTTATTTGCCTTAAACCTTTAAGGTTGCAGGACTTCACCTGTGCAGTGAATATGTAAATTGTTCAAGTATGGGTCAGTATTATCTAAATTTCACAAATGTTTAGAAAACAGAAGTTTTCTTTGTCATTCTTTTTCCTTATTTTAAAATTTTATTCTAAAAGACTATTTCTTTAAAAATGATCCACAATTTCAGTTTTATGTCTTGTAAGTGAAGTAAATGAGGTGAAATTTGGTACATCCTAATTATTTGGCAAGGTGGACAGTAGGGCTGTCAAACCTGGTAGCTTATTAAATCATGATTTGTAACAATTTCAGCACTGGGTAATTAACATTTTGGTGGAGAAAAAAAAATTTGTGCAGATTATTAGTAAACTGTCATCATATGAATTAATTTGAGTTTAAAGCCATGGGGATGGCCCTGCTTCAACAGGGAGCTTGGAACAGATGAGCCACTGTGATCCCTTCCAACCTTACCCATCCTGTGATTTACAAATAATTTTAATTATGTTCAGTGTTTGTTTGAAACCCATAAATCTTACAGATTTTCAGATCAAATCTTTCAGGTATATTCCAGTACTTACTACTCTTCTTCGGCAGCAGGTGAATTTGTGAATTAATTTTATTACTATTTCTTTCATTTTATGTTTTGTTATTGTTATATATATTATTATATTCTTTAGAAAAGATCTGTAAACAAAACCGGTGTTTGTGTGAAAAGCATTTCTGGTGAAGTATACAGTCCTGTTTGTTTTTTATAGGGCAAGGCAGTGGGAAGCTAGGCAAACAAGCATAACTTAATTTGCTTTCAAAGATGTGAATGCCTCTTGAAGTGAAAAGACCCACTCTGTTGCAAATCTAAAATTAGATTACATATATTATACTCAAAGCTGACAAAACAGAATTGCTCCATGATGTGTCATTTCGTTGATATGAAAATTATTTTAAAATCCTTTTTATGTGGGCTTTTTTATTTAAGTTTAAGCTTGGATTAAATACTTCAGACCTCATAGTCCTGTTCTCTGATGAATCTCTGTATCATTGTTTTTATCTTAAAATAAAATAAAAGAAAGGAAACGAAGAAGTTACTGGAAAACTTGATCCACATTCCAATATGTGCAGATGGCTGGATTCCTCACATGGCTTCCACAGCCTTAACCCATGAGGATTTTCAAGCCCTTCAATGAATAAAAGAAATTACAGAGAGAGATCAGAGCTTTCTGCCTAAACCAGGCATTTTTGCAATAGTCTGCTCCTTATCAAACCTTTACTTGCACTTTTATATAATTTTTATATTTATGCTGTGTATACTTATATAACTTTTATACTTACATTTTATTTTTACCTTGCCTGTATTTCAAGGTTGTCTCAGGTGTCACTAGAGCCTGGAGAAGGCTTAGTCTCTTAGGACGTGGTACCTGTGAGGTCGATGCCACAGGAACAAGATCAAACCAAGATCAGGCCAAGGCAGGTATTATTAGGGGTGCTGCACTACTTAGCACGTCTTGTTTGCTTGCCTTTGAGCCTTCTGGGACTTCTCCAAAGAAGATATAGCAGGTCTGTTGGTTGGATTTCTTTGACACTGCAACTTTAAGCAAAATATTGCAATGTTTGGTACAACATAACCGTGTCTTGCGTTCTCTGTACTGCGATACAGCACAGTTCACTGAGACTGAAAGCTTTCCTCCTTTTAATATAGAAGGAGTTGAAGAAATGGTGATCAAATGGCTGTGTCCCCTTATCCAGGCAAAGCTATTTAGGTATGATGCTTGGCCCAGGCCTACTGTTTGTGGCAAAAGAAAATGAAATATGAATGTGCTATGTGGGCAGTTTCACACCTACCTGTATTATCTTTCTAGATATCTCTTCCACAATACTTTTTTTCCTGTTGATTTATCTTCCTGAGAATTACATTTTGAGCATTATCCCACTTAGCAATGGCAGGAGACAAAGGAATTGAAAATGTGCAGTTATAGTATTTTGTAGCTGTATGACTCCTTGTCTTCAACAGATGCTGGTTTTGCTGGTGACTTTCTTGTTTATACTCTGTTTTCCTTTAACCCTCACATCACTTGTCAAACACAGATTTAAAGTAAGACAGCTTGTTTTCCTCAAGGGGGTTCCCTTTATGCCTTTTCTGGTATGCTGAGGCAGGTACCTGAATGGGTTACCCATGCCACAGCTTGAGCATGAAATTGATTTAGGGACAGAAAGTGGGTCATGTCAGTCTTGCCTGAAAAATACAGGATTTAGATCACCTGCTTTACCCAATGTTTTGCTTGTGATTTGCTGAAACAGTTCTTAAAATAGATACCATGTAATTTTCACTCTCCTCTAAATGATACCTTTGCCAGGACAAGTGTCAGTTTAGAGAACATTAATGTATTCCCTCCCAGTTTGTTGAAGAGCAGATCAGGTATCACATCTCAGAGAGACTTTATTAATTTAATGGCTTTCATTTTATATATCTATATCTATGTTTATATCTGTATATATATATATCTAAAGTTGGACTATCAGTGGGGAAAAAAGTTCTTTCCAAATTGCAAACATGCATGCTTGTGGGACAGCTGTGGTGGCACGGTAGCACAGCAGTTACTCGATCTAGCATAGCAGATAGACTTACAGCTGCAGCTTGCAGAACAGGCATTCCTAATTTTCTCTAGTAGTACAATTCCTAAATTCTGTCATTAATCACTTTATGTATTTAATCTAAATATAAAGTGTGGATTGCACTTAATACTTAAAGATAATCATAAAACTGAGAATAGTAATCATAAAGCCTTGGTGAATAGAAGATAATGTGTATGGAATATATAGTGTAATTACTCCATATTAGTATAATTACTCCATATATGTACACATGGTATTGACTTATAAATCAATCGGTACAGTTCTACAAGAGAGATGTTATATGAAAAACACTCCGGTTAGATGCTTGGCTTGTGTTAGTCACTGACACATTTTAGGTTTGTATAAAATCACCTATATAATATGAGGGTGGATGACCCCCACAGTATTCCACGGAATGGGGGAGTAAATCCTTACTGCTAATAAGAGATGAATGGGACTTCTGAATCTTCTCAGACTCAAGGTTGCTTATCAGTAAAGCACAAGTTGGCAGCATAGCATGAAGCTGAGAAGATGCAAAAGGCGAGGTACAAAAAATCCGCTGCCCTTTTATAGACACATCAACTAATTATACATTATTTTTCTACCAATATCTAGCAGGCCACCTAGCCACGCAGACAGGAACTGTGGCAATTTTTAACCAATTATTTCATGCTACCAATACTGCAAAATATGGAGTAGGTGAAGAAGGAAGAAGGAGGTCTGGTGAATAACAGTAGTCCTCCATCTGCTTTATCTACTTACTATACTAAAAACCCTGAAAACTTGAAGTTTTTCATCCTGCAACAAGGTACATGTTATACAACCACCTGACTTACGCCTTTGTAAATTCTAACTCATTCTAAAGGCTTAGCAGCCTTTTCCATGGACAAAGGTTAAAAGCAGTGTTGTACAGGAGGGTGTACAAGGGGGCATAAATACCTTAAATTAGGTAGGGAAATATTCTCCATATTCTGGACTCCACAATGTAATATTTATTCTGGTAAAATCTTAATATCACGTCACTTGACTATATGTGCACACATATGTGTGAGGCACTAAGTCCTGCCTGAAGTACTTGTATTTCCACAGCTTGTTAGTTTTCGTGACTTTTCAGAAAGGAAGTCATGCAAAGAGTATATTATTATTTATAATAAGGCATAAAACTAAGTTGACCGTGCACTAGCAAAGTACCTAAAACCCACCAGGAAAAGAAGACTACGTTTATGCACCTTATGGGGCGGATACCAAACTATGAGGTTCAAAATGTTAACACAAAGTAATTAAAATAGAAAAGAGGTACTAATTCTCACTAGTGTTGAGATTGCATTGCCTGACTATAAACCTTCATCTTCTCTGAGTTGAATTAGTTGTGTCATTACTGTCATACAATGTCATTCCAGCATCTCAGAAGAGAAGATAAAGTTCTTGCTCTGTCACTTGCTTTGCTCTTCTTTAAAAAAACAAACCAAACCAATCAGCCAGCCAAACAAACAGTTAAAAAGAATGACAGAATTTTTAAAATACTTGTTTTGGTTTCAGTGAAAGGAAGGATGTCACTGTCAGCTTGTCTGGGCTTTACCTGGATGTAAAAAAAAGGAATTTGCAACTCATGTTTTGAGAATTAAGAGTACACCAGTACTAATCCCTTACTTTTTCAGCTCCTCAAAGTGTAATATAAACTCTATTTATATTTGAAAACAGAGAATTTTGACCTTTAGAAAAACCTGAGTTCAAGAAGTATAAAAAATGGTATTAAAAGTGGAAGGTTTGCTGCAAATACAGGAAGAAAGGCATGCACTTTGGAAGCTGTTGTTTTCATAAAACCTCTAAATTTTACACTGGTATTGCTATGATAATTAATTAACATTGTGCCAGGGGTAATCATAATTCAAATGACTTGTATGTTTCCTTTCTAACTGCTGTATTCTGTTCTTTTTAATACTTGATGACTTTCATCTAGCCAACAGCCCTTCTGAAGATATTTTTGGTGTAGTACTTGATGAAAATAGATCAGTCTTTTTTGTAGAATCCCCTTTAGATTCGTATGTGTTGTTTTCCTTTTCCACACCTCTACAAAGACTTTTCTTTAAATTATCTCAAGAGCAAGTCAATAGCATTGTAAGAGTTTTTTTTTTTTGAAGCATGTTGTGACATGTAGATGTGATCTGAAGTGCTTGTAAGTAAAGCTGATTTGAGAAGACTGATAGCATAGAATCAAGTCTTTCTTGATATTAACATGGTGTTGTGTTGCAAAATAGAGTGCTGTGCAGAGATTTCTGAAGCAGTGGAAACTAGTTAGTCATAAACCTAACTTGAGTACCATAGAAAAAGCCTTCAACCTAGAAAAACTTGTCATGTAATAATAAAAATTATCTGACTTTTTTTTTTCTTTTAATTTAAAACAATTGGATCATAATTTTAGAGGTGGCATGCTGTTTTAGAAACTGCAATGGTCCTTTGATGTCATAGTGATGTTTTTATTAAATAGGTAAAACCAAAAAGGTCTAGACATTATGGTATCTGGAGGAAATCCATTGTCTGTAAGGGAATTCATTGGCATTGGTTGTTCCTCCTGTTGATCAAGGCATGAGAAGATTTAAGGGCAGCACTGGAACAGTAGTCATAAATACAGGACTAATTCATTGGGGAAGGAGGTTGTGAGGTGTTTGGTGCAAGGAGCTGCTCACAGCAGAGTCAGCCAGAGGGTCAGACCAGACTGCCTGAGGCTTCATCCTGAGGATCCACTGTCCCTGGACAGCATGTGCCGATACTTCTGTGTCCTCTTGGGGAAAAGTTTTCTTACAGTCAGTCCTGTCCTGTCACATCCCAATTCTTGGCAGTTGTCTATTTGGGCTGTACTGTTAATGAAAAATACAGTCTGGCAACAATAGTGAAAATCCAGTATTTATATCACCAAAACCAAGCTATTATTAGCTGGACCTAATAAATCTAAGATATTCAGCAAAAGTGGTTTTTTTCTGCCTCAACATCCACTTAAATGCATGCATCATCCTCTGATACTCATTAAATAATTGCAGTACTTAGAGGGTTACTGTTTCTTTCAATGAAAACATCGCAGCTTGATCTAAGCATTAACTACATCTAGCAACAGGAGTTGACAGTGCAAGTAGGGTTCTTAAATGTGTTAAGAGGAGGTTTGAAACCCTTAATGTGAAAGTGATATGTTGGAAATTACTCATTTGGAACACAGTGTCCAATTTTAGGTTGCTTTTCAAAGGGAAAAGAGCAAAACACTAAGAGGATCATGTAAGATGGAGAGCCATTAGAATGGCTAGCATGCAGTGCAATTTTCTATATGAAAGTGGAGATTACAAATAAAGAAAATACTGATCAGGATATGGGTGAAGCATGCAAATTGTGAATGCTTATGAAAATGAATGACTCCTTTTTCTTCTGTTATACTAATAAGGGAAATTACTATGGAACAGAATTACTTACCTATTTCTGGCCTGCCTCAGTGAGTCACTGAGAAAGAGTTTAAAAACAGGTATTTTATTTTCAGTATTTTATCTGTCTAATTGATTTATTTATTTGGTCTTCCCATATGGCTAGTTGCTGAAGTCTAAAAATACTAGGTGTATCATAGTTTCTATCATCCATGTCATAAATGGAGGACCGTGTGGTACCCTGAAAAGTGGAGGTGGTCTAAAAGTGGTATTTTTCTCTTCTGTTTGATGTTCTTACAAACCTGTGTCTGAGAGCAGAGTATCAGGTAAAATATGATCAAGCATGACATGTGCAATGCACTGCAGAATGGTGCTGTTACAAACATTAAATCTTTTTTGTACATTTTAACAACACTGAATGCATAACTACAGTTTTTGACCATTATACCAGCATTGGTTTACACATTGTACATTAGCCACTTGCTAGACTTGTCAGGGAATCCACTTCTGGGCTCTTGCATGTTTTTAAAACCTGTGAGGTCTGTGGTGCCTCTCTGGGTGCTGCTTCTCCTCACTGCAGCCTCTGGCACTGCCCAAGGGCCTCTGTGTCTCACCTGCAGATCCCTGGCTGCCTCTGGCTGCAGGGTTGTGGGGTAACCTGTGGGCAGGGAGCGCAGACGGGGCTGGGTACCAGTGCTGTACTTGCAGCAAGGAGCAGACCGGGGTCTCAGGGATGGAGGGAGGGAGCCTGCACAGCACCAGGCAACCAGAGCCACCACTCATTTGTCCTTCAGGGGGAGTGTTTCCTTAACACTGGTCTCAGTCTCACCTGTTCCTCACCCTCCTGCCCAGCTGAGAGGCGTTCAGCTCCCTGTCAGTCCTTCATAGGCCCTGGAAGCAGCTGTTTGGTGCCCCATGGGTTGTCCCCCTCTTCAGGCTGACCCAGCCCTCGTCCTCCAGCCTCTGCTCACAGGGAAATGCTCCAGCCACAGCTGTGTTTGTGTCTCTCTGCAGAGCTTACTGTCATTTATCAATGTTTCCTGTTGGTGACAGGCCCCAAACCGGACTGTGACACAGATCTGATACAGAGCCAGACCCACTTTTTAAAAATTCTGTCTGGTGCCAAGAGTGGGTTGATAAAATATTTTGGTAAACTACGAAATTCGTGAGAGCAAGTTAAGAAGTTGCTATTTCCAAGATTATCAAGTCCAGCCTTTTACCAAACACCACCATGTCAGCTAAGCATAGCACTGAGTGCCGTGTCCCTACATTTCTTGAACACTCCCAGGGATATTGTCTTCACTACTCCCTGCGCAGCCTGTTCCAGTGCTTGAAATGTCATTTCTCTGCTTCAAAAGCTGTCATTAAAAATACTAAGATAGCCTTTGATGTCTTTGTTGTTAATTTTACACTTTTATGCTTGTCTGATTATTATGATCTTTCCTGGGAATATCAAATACTAATACATTCCAATTGTTGGGGTGTTTATTCTGATGGAAGCTGACTACCTTTTCTCTCTTTTTAGGAGGATAATATTACTCAATACTCACGTGAGATTTTCAGTGTTGACAGTTTTGTAGAGTCATTAATTAAACAGATAAGAGAACCCTTGCAGAAGTTGGATTCACCTGAAGTGCAAGACATGAAAAACTGGAATGCTGTACTGTCAAATTCTGATGTTTTCATTTTACTTCTCTTGAGAGACTTCAGAGTGATGACTGGATCACTAGTTTTGATTTAGTTTCCAGAGGTTAAATTGAAATTTTGAATAATTTAGCATACAGAGGATCTCTCTATATTTCAGCTGCCATAACCACCCTCTCAAATGACCTTTTTTTTTTGTTTCTTTTATTGAGATCACAGTGGGCATTTTTTCAGAAGTTTACTTCTACTTAGTTTAAAGAAGTCACACAAATGTGTACTTTAATATAATTTGTATGCAACACAGTCACCTGTCTCATCTTGTGTTAGCATAGCTAGGTGTTGTGGAAAAAGCAGTATTTAAATGTGTATTGATGTGTCTGCTATGCTTGTCATTTATTGAAAGGCAATGCAGAGCTGAGTTTGATGTTAACAAACTAGTTGCAGTGTTTCCATCTTCCATTGTCATAGTCAATTCCATTTCAATAAATCCATATTTTTAAACTTAATTATGGAATTTAAACTGGAAAGTGAAGTACTTTTTATGAAGCAAAAAATACCTAAATTTTTCTGTCTAAATTGTAGAAGGCTGCTCTTGAGTAATTTTCAGGTAGCTCTCATATTTGTGACTGCTGTAAGTAAAAACAAAACACCATATTGTATGTTTAAATTATTTAGTGTGCATATTTATGACAGTAGTGTTCACGTGGATCATTTATGCTCAGCTTGGATGTAATGTAATGCAAATACACAGTATAGTATTAGCATTTATGAAAATCTTTCATTTACAGAATACAGCATAATAGGCATTTTGAAGGTCTGTTGCTTTTCCTGTGCTGGTAATCCTGATTAAAGTAACATAAGTAGGAATTGACACAAGCTGGTGTAGTCCATTATGCTAGTAATCCGTGGTTTAAGGGTTCATAAGATCTTGTGCACATTGGTATGAAGGCACTTAGTTGAACCATCGTGTTAGTGGTCTACCAAAAGATTTAATTTTGTCAGTTTCTGTTAAGTATATATTTTGCATCCTTAGAAAAAGTTTTACAGGATGATTGAAAAAAAATGTTGTAGAAAGCAAAGACTCTGTAAGTAAAAACCCCAGAGATGAATAACCTCCGGTGTATTTTGCAACTGTTAAATAGATGCATATGGTCTATTAAGGCATTGATTTTATTTTTCAAGAAATAAAGCTTTTGTACTGATTAATAGACTGACAGAAATAACTGGCAAAAACCCACTAAGATTATTCTGAAACTGTTGCAGTACCTAAACACAGTCAAATTAGTGAAAGTTAATTGAATTTCTGTTAGTATTTGTAACCCCTGTAGCTTTAGAGGATGGGGTTTTTAGGTGTTGAAGATGTTGAGTTTCTTCGGCAGTTTAAAGGAAAAAAGAAACACTCAAAAATAAAATCAGATGGATTGATTAAAATTCAATTTATTGGCTTATCATCACAAACTTCAAGCAAAGTTTTGTGGTCCTTATGAAAGAAGAAACTTCTTGACTGAAGTATGAAGAATATCTGTCACAGATGACAAAGGCTGAGAACTATTTTGTTATAGTAGACACAAAGATTTAGCAGAGGTCTAGTAGGAGGTTTTGACTAAACCTCTGTGATATATATTCACTAGTTTTGGGAAAGTAGGAAGCTGTTTGATGTAAATGATGAGCTGGAGGTAGGATTTTGCTCTGCAAACCTGCTGATAATGGCAGCAGTTTCAGCTGCTCTAGCACATGTGGACAAAGGGTGGACAGAGCTTTCCAAATTCAGGGACAGCTGAATGAAAGACAGTATAAAGGATATATAAGACCAAAAATGCTTGAAGAGAGCAATTCCTCTTGAGAACCACATAAAGGGAACAGAGGTGGTGAATGGAGAACAAATATACCAGTGGAGTGAAGCTATTGCTCTGATTTGCTGAAGAAAGAGCAATTTTCTTTTGAGAGATGACTAACTGTTGATAGCATTTGGATTAATGATGTGGGTGTTTAAAAAAAAGCCTGCCAAACACCAGCCAAACAGAACCTCTGGATTTGTTTTTGCAAACTTGAATTCATCATAAAATGTGTAAAATCATTGTTTTAGAATGGCTAAAGCATGAACTGATCTTACAAGACAAGAGCAAAGTGAAAGTGAGAATAAGGAGTTTGGATTTTTCAGTGAATAAATGCAATGAGCATATAAAGAAATGTCACCACATTTTGTCTTTGCACCTTTAACTGATTTCCATGAGCTTAATGTAGTTGTTTTTTTTTAATTGCTGCTTTCTCAAGGCAATTCTGGCTTTTAGTACAAGTGCAAAAGACATAACAGTGAAAACAATCAATTTATTTAATTCTACCAATCTCTTATCCTGTTCCTAAGAGCTTGCAAATCAAAGAATAGGTTGTTTTTTTTTTTTTTTAAGAAATATTGTGGAATTTAAGAGTGATTTTAGGCTTTTTCTGGCTGAAAGTAATTTGTAATTTAAAAATGATACACTGATATCACAACCAGGCCATGTGCTTGCTGTATTTTAAGAACTGTATTTCATTTGGGAGACAACTTATAGGAACTCAGCTGCTGGAACAACATGTTCACTGCAAAAAAACTGAGATAATTTCTTCTGAGCTATCGATATTCCTATGTGGAAGATTCAGTGTTTTTCAAAAATAAATGTGTGCATTATATTTTACTAATGAACTATGCATGTTGAGCTGTGGTTAGCAGTCAAAATGTCTAATCTGATTCTTCAGCTAGTTAGAAACTTAAAGATAGATACATCTTCTAATCTTTACTGATATGTGATTTGATCTGTGTTTCATACCTTTTCAGAGCTGTTTCAGATCACTTCTATGAAAAATTGGTGTGGAAATTATAGTAAATTATCAAGTATTTGTGGAACAATGATCAGATTTTTCTAAGCAACCTAACTAGATATTGAACATGAATTTGGTGTCATATGAAAATTTTAATATGAAGCTAGAAAAGATTACATGGGAGAAATATGACACTGTGTAAGGTTTTTTTCTTTTCTGCAGGTCTATACTGCAGTTTTCTGTTAAAATTGAGAACTGCCCTTTCTGTTCAACAGAACAAGCTATTGTAAACAGCAGCATTGAGAAGATCATACAAAATTACAGGAGTACTTGCTCACTTTCGGTCCCTTTTCCCATACTGGAGTGCAATATGGGTAAATGCAGTATGTGAGTTGCTGGCCCAACCCAGGCCAGTGCCACATCCCCAGCAGAGAATCAGCTAACTGCAGCTCCATCAGGTGGTCACAGGCAGCTGGCATGGGTTTGGGAACTGGGGCAAGCAGTTCTGTGAACAGATGCCAAAATAGGACACCAACAATGGGCAGTCAGAAATAGTCATGACATGGAGGAGGTGATACTAGTGTAAAGCATAAATTGGATCAGCAAATTAGAAATATGTTTTGTTGTTTTCTGTGTTGGGTTGGTTGGTTTGGTATGTTTTGTTCTTTCTTTCTTTTTTTCTTTTTTTTTTTTTTTTTTTTTAATGTCTTTTTTCCTAGCATTCTGTTTAGTTTTGATTTTGTCCTTAGAGATGTCACTTGCATCCAAAGCAGTGTGGCTAGCAGGTCAAGAGAGGTGATGCTGTTCAGCTCTGGGGTCCCCAGCACAGGAAGGACATGGACATATTGGAGCAAGTCCAGAGGAGTCACTAAGATAATCAGAAGGATGGAGTATGAGAAAAGGCTGAAAGAATTGGGGTTGTTCAACAAGGAGAAGAGAAGGCTTTAGAGTGATCTGATTGTGGCCTTGCCTTTTCTGAAGGAGCTACAAGAAAGATGGAGAGGAGCTTCTTACAAGAGCGTGTATTGACAGGACAAGGGACAGGTTGGGATGGTTTTACAATGAAAGAGAGTAGGTTCAGATTAGAATTTAGGAAGAAGTTCTTTGCTATGAGGGTGGTGAGGTACCGGCACAGGCTGCCCAGAGAAACTGTGGATGCCCCGTTCCTGGAAGTGTTCAGGGCCAGTTTGGATGTGGCTCTGAGCAGCCTGGCCTAATGAAAGATGTCCCTGCCCACAGAAGATGTATTGAAAGTAGAAGATCCCTTTCAACCCAAACTATTCTGTGGCGATTATGTTGGTAAATCAAATCTGTGCTGGAAATTCAGGCCATTGCTTCATTTTTGAAATTTTAAGTTTGCTACAAGTGAAATAGAAGTGTTTCTTCCATTATTTGATTATTAGTTACTGCTTTATTAAAACATATTACTATTTACAAAGGCATCTCATCCTCCCCTGCCTTTTTTCTCTGAGGTTTAATTTTTTGTGAAAACTTTAATTTTCCTCATAATGCCTGGTCATTGAAATGGATACAGAGTACTCAATAATATAAATTGTGAAGAATAAATATTAAAGGAAAAGGAGAATGTCAGTGTGAAGGTATTTGCTGACCCTTCCTATTTCTAGACGTGAAACAGCTAGGAAAAAAATAATGCAGATAGCGCATGGATGTATCTAGAGATGCTCAGGTCAGTTATCTATAATACCACAGACATTCTTCCTGCTGCACTGGTACCAGGTATTGAAAGAGCTGAAAGAAGCTTGGCTAGAAAGCAAAGTAAGTTGAGGAGAAAAACTTCTTGCTTGAGCTGGGTGGGGTTTGTCTCTGTATTTAGCACAGGAGTGAAAACTGCTGCCTGTCATTAACTCACTTCTATCTGATTGAGCAAATTGTCCGTGGTCAGTTACTCCTAAACAGCTGTAGGTCTGTATTGATTAAAGTTTAAAGATGGTCAATTAAAAATGTTCCATACTTTGCTCAAATCTACAATAATCAGGAAGAGTCAAATTCTATTGCACTAAAGTTTACAGGAAAAAGATGTATAATTTAGGCTTCTGATTTTTGCAGATAGAAAATACTTACTATTTGGAAGAGGAAAGATGCTTAGTATTTGATTTCTATCTTTAAAAAGAGATTATTTGAGAATATCAGTTTCGTGTAAGAAGGACGTGAGAGATTTATGTGCACTAATTTTTATTTCTCTATGCATCATGTCATGATTTGCTTTTATTGTTCTTTGATGCTTTTGATTAACCTTTTGATTAACCTGAGTCTGTTTAAAGACCACAGGTAGAGAGTCATTTGACCAATGATGGAAAGGGAAAAATTGCTTCACAAACTTTGAAAAGGCAGCTCATTTAATTTTGACAATTAATTTGGTGCTGGCCATGAACTTCTCAGGCTTTTTTAGGAAATTTGACTAATGTGTTTTGTATTTGATGGTATGTCTGTCTAAACACATATCACTGTTTGTGACTTGTTAAAGTCAAAATTTAAAATTTTCATGTTTTATTATCCCTCAAGATGTTCTGCCTCTGTGTGTAAGCATTGTGAGCACATCTTTGCAGATGTGATATGGATGCAAAATCAATGAGTAAAGATATAGCCACTAAAGATAACACAGACATAAAGGCCCTTATGTACCATGGATGCTCTTTGAGGTCTTGAAACTATTTATTTGTGTCTTCTGACAGCTCCTGAAGTGCAAGCCTTGATCTCAGCTTTTTCATGTTCTGTGAAGAAGCAGCATTTGTGTGTGTGGAAGGAGCCTCAGGACCTCTGTGCTCTGCACTGCTGCACAGAGTAGATAGGAAGCTGCTACAAGCAGGAAACCACAGACCTGGGTACCTAAGCTCCTTGTGTAACAATTCAGGAGATGCAGGTACATTTAACTGGGAATTGCAACATTCAGCAGATGGTACAGGGCTGAGCTCGTCAGGAGAAAATGCTCTTGATGCTGTGTGGGTTTTAATCTTGCCTCCTGGCCGCAGGTTGGATGTCCAGCTCCTTCCTAGTGTGAGTTCTTTCTTTCACAAACAGCAGAGACATCACTTTGTTATAGGAAATGTCAGGAAGTGTATGGGAGGTGGTGTCTAAAAATAACAGTGATAATTGCTTTCTGCTGGTGGGAGGATTTATTTTGGAACACAGCAAAAAGAGGCAAGAGTGGAAAGGCTGCAGCCAAGGGAAACTGCAGCACGCTTTAGCCTCCATTTTGGTGTTGTCTCTCAGTTACTGCAGATATTTTCAATGCTGATTGCTTATGTTCATACTTGATGTAAAAATTCTCAGCACAGATACCTGATCAGCTTCTGGTGAGATGTTTGTGCTATTGTTTGATTAAATTACCCCTCTCCCCAGCCATGGATCTAGAAGCAACATAGTACTGGTGGGTGGGGAGCCAGCTGGTTGATCAGCATTCAGTGCAAAAGCCCCACATGGGGTAGTTTCATTGGAAATATTGGGAGGGAGGAAACTTGGTGGAAAATTGTTAGATCAGGAGATATGTGTCCTGTTCTGGTCTGCAGAATTACGGGAGAAATGGTTGAGACTAATCTGCGCTAGTCCAGTGCTACAAATAGACAAGATTGCAACTATTTAGCCAGTCTTTTATGCTTCAGTGCCTGAAAGAATAAAACTGAGGAAAGCTTGAGAATTTTGGCTCAAGTGGACCTATGTGATAGTGAAATATGATTATATATTGAGTTGCATGTCTGTTGATTAAGGATCAAAAAAATGGCAAAGTATTTCTTTTTGTATTGTTAGAGACAAAGTATCTGTTAGTTCCATCTTTTTCTTAGTTCTTAGTTCTAGTACCTTTAAGATGATGCCAGTCTGTGTATTTATCAATATCAGACTGTGTTTATCAAAACTAAATGTGTTCAAATTTGAGATACACTTGTTAACAACATTTACAGTACTTATACATATGCACAAAGTCTTAGAAGGCTCAAGTAGTAAGATGCAAAATTGTAAACATTCTCATTAAAAAAACCCCAGTTGCTACTCTAAACAGACTTTCTCAGATACATTCTCCCAAAATACATAATAAATATTCTCCTAAAAGAATAAATATTCTCCCAAAATAACTAACTAACTAACTTAGTTTTCCAATTCTGAATTCAAAAGGGAAGTTAAGAGATGATCCTTTCCCCTTTCTATGCTCTATGACTGGATCAAAATAATGTCTTCTATGAATTTCTGAAATTTTATAGGCTAAAAACATTTATAGTTGATCTAGTTCAGTGTTCCATTGCCCTTACTGTTACAAAAGTTTCTTAAGGACTCCTCTTTACTGTACTTTAGGCAGAGTACTTTTTCTCAACTCCTTTGGTGTATAGTGGCTTTATTCGCTCCAGTTTTCCTTGCAGGGACATCTGTCAGCAACTTTGGAACATTTTTTCTCCGATGTTCTGATTCCTTTTTCTGTTCTTCAGTGTACTGTGTTGGGTATATGCAGGACTGGTAGGAAAGAGAGCTGTAGAAAAGAAGAAACATAAGCAGCAGAAAAGCATGAAGAAGATGGTGAGGTAGAGATTACAGTTTTATGGGGCTTAGTGACTGATCATTCAACATGAAGAATGGGTAGTTTGGATGACATCTAGATTTATACTGATTGGGAATTGTTATATGGTGGTTTGGTAAAATAGCCTAATGATTTTTGTTTGATTTATTGTGGTCAGGTGACTGTATGTGAGAATCTTCTCCTTTTTGGAACAAATTTGTTCCCCTTTTGACAGTTTTAATAAAGATAACGAAGAATTTAAGATTAAAGTGTGAATTGGCCTCTCTCTAAGTCAGGAGTGAATTATATAGGCATTGAAATTTCTGGGGCATATCTTCTGTCTGTGTCAAACTTGTATTGGGTAGAAATACAGTATTGTTTCTGGATCTGTCAGTCATGCATCTTTCAGAGCTAATGGAATGCAGGAGACTTTCTGAATGTGGTCCTATTCTGACACTCATTCCACTTTTGAATCTTTTGCTGCTGTGGCAGAAGTGCCATATTTCTTTCCTAAGACAGAATATTAAATTTTCTCTCCTTCTTGCCATGTGAGACTGCTGTTAGCTGTAGCTGTTAAGTCTTTTTAACATAATATGTAGTATACAGACAGCCACACCAGAAAGATGAAGAAAGAGATTCTTCATTTTGACCCCTCTCAACCTGTAGCTGTTTTATTTTTAACTGATACTTGAAAAAATTTTCTTAGCAGATTTATGTGGCAAAATGGTGGGAGCTGATAGCAGTCTATGAAAGGTTCAAGTCAGTTTTATCGTTAAGTTTCCATGTGTTTTTCTATTTTGTTAATTACAAAAGTTCACAAATCAAGAAGATGCATAAGTGAAGACTAGTACAACACTTTAAACACAGTCATTGAGACAGCATGTACTTTCTGATTGTAATGAAGTTAAAAAAATCATCTAGAAAATAGAAGTTTTTATTTAAACATTATTTTAGTTTTGGTAGCTCTGCCTCTGTTTGGGGAGTAATCCTTGTTCCCTCTAAAACTTTCAGAAGTTATATAGATTTTTCATGGATTTTCAAAGCCAGTCTTTCCTGCCTTTTAAAATGCAGAATTCTGCTAATGTAATTGTGAAGGCTGTGTAGAGAGACTTGCCAGGAAAGTGGTCTGTTTGTGAGATGCTGACATGATGATGTACTTTTCCAACCATTCCCTTCTTTTACTAATCCAAAATTATGGTTGATGCAAATGGCAAAGTAAAATTGATGTCTTATCTACAGAAGCTCAGGTTCTCTCTTTTCCTGTTCTGGATTTGGGACAGGCGTAGAGAGAAGCTCCGCTCTGCTTCCTCCAGAATCAGTGACCACACCAGCATCAAGAGCAGAAAGTTAAGTTTCAGATGTCACTTTGATTTCTGGGGTGCAGAACCCATTACACAGACCTGTTGCTGGTATATGTCAATTCTGGCATCAAATTCCTTCCTGCACAGGAGGTTGGACTGAGCACAGTCACTGTGCTGTGTGTGAGGCTTCCTGGTGGTGAAAATTCTTCTCTATGTCTGCTAAACTGTTGTCTGAACGTTTTATGACTAGGAGGTGTTTTTCACACTGGGGGGCTATGCCAGCTGCGCAGCAGCTCATGGCACTCCCATGCTCCAAGGGAGCCTCCGGTCCCCTTCTCTTTCAACTTAAAGTCAGCCAAATAGGTTTTATTTTCGTGTTTTAATCATTGTAGCACATATATGTCTTTTACTGTGAGCTCTTTAGCTGTCCTGCTGTGATCCTATACATCCTGTGACCCTCTAAGTAAGCTCTTCTACCCATCTACCCTGCTTCACATCTAATGCTCCATCTCTTACAGTCTCTGAATTTAGCCCAGACTCTCCTGAATAGTTTTTAATTTTATTTTTTTCAGTGAATCTTCTGAAGCCCTCTGCATATAGACAATGCAAATCTGCACTTAAGCAAGTGAGATAAGACAAAATGTTAATATTGCTCTTGGCTCAAAGTTTGCCACAGGATTCAGCTGTCTGTGAGGTGTTTTTCAGGAAACAAGGATTTCCAAGGATTAGTACAGAAATTGTCTTAGCACTTTAATCTGTCTGCCAGAGCAGGGTAATCTCAGCAAAAGACAGAATATCACAGTATCCTATGGAACTATTTTACTTAGTATGACTTATTATGTATCAGAAATACTGAATATAAAACAGAAAAATATTTCATATAACATGGCTATATGCAAAACCTGTTTCTTATTATTTAATATTGTAGTATCTTTAAGCATTTGTGGAAGCTTGTTGCACCTAAAAGTTGATTAGGCTGTAAGGTAGCTGATGTTACTGTTCCTGTAAATATTTGCAGATTGCCATATACATCTTTTCCATCATACTGTGGAAATAGAAATAATAATAAAAAAAAATCATGCATACTTTCCATAGATAAGGAGAACCCATATTCTTGCATAATTTTTCTAGTAGCTCTTGTCCTACATTTATTCCTTCTTTTTTTCTATATCAGATAGGTTTTTATCCTTTTGCTAAATATCCTGTCAATTTCAATATATTGTAATTTCTGGGGTAAATATTTTTTGAAAGAGAGGCGTTCTTATGAAGGTGAAGCTTAATTAGTTAAGGAACAGGTGACAAGCAGTTTATAGGCATTGTGTAATCCAGGGTGTTTCTGGAGCTTTGAATTCTTTGGCATTGTTAGAGACACTTAGAAAGTTAGAGATATTGTGAAGACACTGTTTTGTTTTTAATTTTGGTTGCCTCTTTCTGATAAAATAGGGATTTGGGAGAGTTTTGGGTGTTCTTGGTTTTGGGATGTTTGGTTTTTTAGGGTTCTTTTTGTCTTATGTTTTTGCTTTTTGTTTGGTTTTTTGTTAATTTTGTTTTGTGAAAATTTACTTTGATGACTAATTTATTATTAACTGTGGGTCCAAAGTCCTTTCTTCTGATTTAGCTGGTTCTTCCTCATCTTGTGTTTGTCCAGCTGATTATATTCTTATCTAGAAGCAGCACATAGTTGGCTTGCATCTTATCTATTTCAGATCACATCCCAAGCTTGTGATTTAAATTCATCCTCTTCTGCAAAACAACTAAATTGCCAGTGCCGGTGTATCTAAAAAAGGATAGTCTCCCTTTCTCTGCCTTGTCACTTAAATTGCAGGATTGCAGCAGACCTTAGCCACATACCTGAACTGTCTGATTTGGTGTGTTTTCCTGGTGTGATAATGACCTGTTTGCAGGTGGTGTTTTGGTGCTGTGTTTCAGTGAGTTTTGCTGGTGTAGAGGGGTGCCTGTAGAAGATGGTTTGGGGTCTGTGAATATCTGCAGCAAGTTTTCCTTTGTTGGCAGGCTTTGAGATTGAGGGCAGGGTGCCAGGACCATTGTCTCAGGTTTTGCTGGTGTTCAGGGCTGTCCTACTCTTCACCTTGTAGGGCAACAGGGGTGACTGAGAAGGATTTTGTAAGACATTGATTGTAGCATTATTTCTAACGTGGAGAAGGCTTCACATCTTATGCATCTTACTTTGGGGTTCAGTATCTGAAATTGGAGGCCTACATATTAAAATAGGGAGAAGTGCATTTGCATAACTCAGGGGGTTACAGCATCAATATCGTGGGTATTTTTAACCTTGATGCATTGTGCAGGAAAAAATCATGCCTAAATTCTGTAGCACAATGTATTTGCAAGATGTGTTACAGTGTCATGCAATAGGTATTAATCTGGATTTTCCTTTTTTTCTGACACATCTTACTCTCCCTTTTCCTTGGTTAATGAGAAGTTTTTTGGTTTGTGCCTTGATTGGTCTAGTCTCAAGTAGACACACAGGAGTGGGGGCAGGGGAATAATAAAACTTACCTGTACCTATTGCAGACTGTGTTTTCATAACAAACTTAGAAGATGACACATGAGGAAAAAAACACAGGTTATTGCATCTTTGAGTCTTTCCCATCCTTGAAACTTGGTACTCCGTTGCGGAAGGAAATTAGATTTGTTTTGACATGATTGTTCTTGGCCAGAATACCCAGCGTTGGCTATTATTCATCTCCCTTTTGCTTTGTCTGTGTTTACAAGTGACTGCTGTTCGACTGTGTCTTCTGGTACTTTTTTAGGAATTGAGGGGTTTTCAGTAGTTCCTTGGATTTACAGGGAATTTACAGGGAGTAGTTCCTGCTGTGTAAACTTTAAAAGGTAGGCATTCTTTTCATCCTTCTCTAGTGATCTTGCATCACAGGTTTTCAAAATGGTTATTAAAAGGTTATGCCGTTAGTGCATATGTAGGTTTTCCAGTGGTCTGTGATTCAGTTGCTTCTACTAGGAAGAGCAGTTCTCCATTCTTTCTTGTTATTTGGCTTCCTATTTATTCACACTTCTTTGCTTCTGCCTACATGTCTGCAATCGCAACTTTACCAC
This sequence comes from Lanius collurio, assembly GCA_020086605.1. Classification (NCBI taxonomy): domain Eukaryota; kingdom Metazoa; phylum Chordata; class Aves; order Passeriformes; family Laniidae; genus Lanius; species Lanius collurio. Next base: position 5,131,704 of record JACBWW010000028.1, read on the forward strand.
AGGGTAACAAAAGAAAATACAACTAAGTGCTGTAGACAACTGTATGTCGCTATATTATTTATTACTAGTTAAGAAAGAATAAGCTAAGGTTCATGAGAAGCAGGACATTGGGGTCAGGTTTTTGTTGGCAGAAATAAATTTTGAATTATATATAGTTGTCCACCATTTTTGGCAGCAACTGCTAGTTACCAAGCCAGCCATTATATCCCTTATTTTGTCACTTCAGTTCATGATGAGAAATTTTTTGAAGGTGAAATTCTGGTGTTGTGTATCAAGAATGTGAAAAAAACCCCCACCAAAACCTAGACCAGAACCAGAAATTACAGGTCAGCTGTCAAACACCTCAGTCCTTACACCTTAGAGAAATTGTGGATGCAGCTGCTTGCTTATGTGTATATTCAGCTGCACAGGTCTGATGTATCATGGCTAATCAATATTCTTAAGTAAGGATCCAGCTGGCTGTTAAATTACTTCATATGCAACTGTTTCACCCTCAAGCTGAGAACATTACTGTAGAAGTTGACCTCAGGCTCTCCAGATGGAAAATACTCTTCTGTGCAGCTAGTGCCCTTGTGTCCAGATTGATACATAGTGGTTCAGAAGTTATTTTAACGCAGAGTGGAAACTGGCACTTTTAGCAACTTGATGTCAAGAATAAGAGCTCTGTAATAACTTCTGCTGTAGTGGTTTGCTTTTTGGTAACACCTGCGGACTGTTAGGATCACGCCAAAATACCTACAATTAAACTTAAGAGTTCCTAGACTCAGCCAGGTACTTAAGAAGTCTGGCTCCAATATTTCAGTTTTGTGCCTTTGCTCTGTCTCATGTTGGAACTGTTGAAATAAAATGGCTTGACAGTCTTACAAAAATGTGTAAATTAGTTGCCAAGAAACTAGAAGAAACTGTAGTTTTTCTGAGATAGAATTCAAAATTTTCACAATTTTAATTTCAGAAGAAGGGAAAATTACAAATTTAATTTGGCTCTGAAACCAAACATTGTTTTTAACAGAGAATCCTTGCAGGTTAATTAAGTACTATTTATAGTATAAAACAGTAAGCAAGCCTGCTTGTTTCAAAAAAAAAAAAAAAAAGTACATGTAGCTAGGCATATAGTTTTGAACATTGATTTCCTTCTTGTTTTTATATATTCTCCAAAGTTGCATTAGAAAGATTACTTTCATACTTAATTTGTGCTTACCTGCAGTGGAGTCAACTTGTAATATATTACGTAACTAATATTTGGGGAGGAGTCCCCCAAAATCATGGTAGTTCATGTAAATGTCAAATGCAAGTGTTAAAATAATTTCAGATTAATGGTTTCTGAATGACCAGCTCACTGAAAAGCTGTGGCTGTACTGATTGCTTTCAAATCTCAGTTCTTTTGCTGTAGGTTTCCTTGCATTAACTTTAAAAAAAAATAGCCATAGCTGAAAGAATGAGGCAGGAGAGGTAAAAATGCTTAATATAAATTTCCTTAAGAAGTTATGGAAGACTGAATTAATCTCATGGGTGTTTGAAGCAAGTTGTTCTGCTTTTGCTAGGCAAGAAATACTGCTCTTCTGTTTAAAAAAAATAAATCTCACAAGTAGATTTTCCTTATAAAGTTACACATGCTCTCTGTGACCCTCTAGTTATTCAGGGTATGTACTTTCTTTAAAGGGGTGCCTGTTTTTGTGCATGTGTTTCACACACACTATTCTGAGTGTAGCTAAACCAGTCTTTTTCAAGTGATACTTCTGATATAACTGTTGCAATTTTTATTTGTAAAATACGGTATCCTAAAGTGATTTTGCAATGATGATTGAGTTGCTTGTTGTATACATCTTAAATAGTTTGGTTTTGGTTGAGTTTTTTTAACAAGAGGCTCTGTTACTCTATAAAGTATCATAAAACATTACTGTTTATTAATAGTAGATTTAGATGGTTATCCAAGGTACAGTATTCCTCCTTTTTCCTATTGATGTGCTGGTCCATGTGAAAAGCATGTGTGTTAAGCAAATGACACAATGAGAGAGGCATCACAGTTAAAACATGTCTGGATCTGGAAAAGTGCATCTTTTGGCCTGAGAGCAGCAAAGCTTCCAGGTCAGTGAAGCATTATACTTTCTTGTTTTTCCTGTGACCTTATTCTCCACGTGGAGCTGAACTGGGGCAAGGCAGAGGTTCCTGATGTGTAGAGTCTCAGAGCGTAAGAGGATGGTTAGGAGAGTGTGCAGATTCCCAGGATGTGGGCGGGGCTGCAGGGTATGGATGTTCTGGCAACATGTGAGGCTGCCGTATTGGCACCACTGCTTTTATGATACAGAGGAAAGGAATTTTAGCTGGAAACGTCAGTGCGAATTACTTGGAGACATACACCAATCTTGAATTGATTTCTGATACAACATGCAAGCAGTGGGAAAACACAGTGGGGCAAGACTTCTATTCTCTCCTACTTGCTCCTATTTGCAGCCTCACCAGTTTTACAAGACAGCAGACCTGCATGGCATCACCCCAAAAAATCCAAACCAAAACCAAAGTTACACAAAAATACATTAAGTTGTCTCCTTACAGTTTTAAATGTGACCATTTTCTTTTTATTCTAGTAAGCATCTAAAAAGCTCTGTGGCTTGCAATAGTTTCTGCAAGCAGCATCACCATATCAGCACAGAGAGCATACCAGGTGCAAAACCCACCCAAGTTTTATATAACCAATTTATTATCCATGGAGATGATTTGCAAAGGCTGAGCTGTGTGTTACTGTGGAGACCTTATTAGCAATTTTAAGCTGGATTTGGTATATCCATGTGAGCTGCCGTTGCAGCAGTGACTGCAAGGAAGAATACCCTTAGGGAGAGATGATGGGATTTTTCATTTTCCTTAATCTTAAGTGCAGTTTTGTCAAGCTTCTTAATGAATGTTTAGCTTCAGTTCTCCCTGAAGCTGAGGAGGAGTGTATTTTTAAGCAGTGTTTATGTCCCCATGAATTCTGGAATTTCTCATGAACAGGTTGTTCTGCTTTTGGTGACAAGCTGCTGCTGCTGCCTCACCTGTTCATCTCTCCATTTTGACATGCATTCCTGCACATTCCTGTTCTCCTGCAGCTGTGCTGATGAGCAGTGCATATTGCACCGTATTTTAGCCCCTGCTTGGTTTCATTTACCTTATTTCAAGACTGGCAGTGGTCATATTGCTCATCTTCACAGACATTATTTGTAGTTGCAGGAGTCTTTCCCAAGAACCTCTCTGAATCCTGCTTAAGATGTGCATAGACAAGAAGGTGACCTATTTTGACTCTCAAGAGGATATTTGCTGCCTTTTCACTAGGACTATTCTTTGGTTCTTAAAGAGGAAGTTGCCTTAGGCTGCATTTAGTAGCCTATTGAAGGTAAGGTTGCTTACTTTGTGCATAGGCAGATATTATCTGTAAACTCTTCACCACCTTTTAGAGGCATGCACAGATGGAAATCAATGTTCAAAATGTTTAGTCTCTGCCAGATTTGCATAGGGAAGGAGACGGACCCTGCTGCAGCTGTTAATTGTTTTTCTGTGTTACCAAACAGCTTTGGATTCAGCTTTGGTGGAATATGTGTCCTCAGAGAGTCCCTTGGTATTACTGCTTCCATAATCTAGTCTGTTGATGGGACTGAATTGCTGGTGGCTCGTGGGAGTGCCCATTTTGTATGGTTGTGTAGGCTTTTACTGGGTAGTAGCCATTCCACATGAATCCCTTGTTTGCTAGTGATTATTACGTGTCTTATGTAGTAATGAAAGGGTAAGTCTTGCTACCTTTTCTGGCAAGGAATTGTTCTGATATTTTTTGAATAGGAAAATATCCCCGTCCCAGTGTGGCAGATCATGCCTTTTTTGTATAATCTTTTACTTTCTGAAGGATCACACTTACTTTTAGATTGTAACTGCAGAGTAGTTCACGGCTGGCAAAGGGCCTCTTCCTATGCAGCCTTTTACAAAATATAGCCTTAAACTTGGTGTTGATGAGCTAGCATTTAGTATTGTGACCAACAGCCTCAAAGTTAATTTTCAAAAAGGCCCTCTTCCCCACACAATGCAACAGCTTGGGGAGTGTTTTAGCAAGATTGTCTAAGAGCAGTAGTGTGTCTGCCTCAATCCTTGCAACTGGGAACCTGAATTCTGATTAAATTTTATGAGCTACCTTACCCTTTCCAGTTTTATTTAAAGCCTGAAAAATTTATGTCTTTCAGAAACAGTTTTTTCTCCAGTTTAAAGATTTTGGAACCAGATATCAAGAGACTGACTGCACACAAAATCTGCATAAACAGTTGTTTTAGCAGTTAGTCCCTTCAAAATCAACAAAACTCAGTCTGCAGTGCAGTGGGAGAAATGGACTTTGAGGTCTGTGTCAGGTGAGCACAATAAACATGCATTTTTTTTTAACAATATTGTTACAATTCTTGTAGACACCCTTCCTCCTGTCTGCCTTTTTCTTGGTATGATGTTCAACTTCTGTCACCACTGGGTGAGTATTCTCTGAGGTGCTCAGCTGTAGTTTTGGGTGGGTGGTGTTGGTATAGGCAAGCTGTCAACATGCCCATAGCATGTGCCAGGGCAGTCATAGTGCGCTTTTCTTCCTCCTCTTTGCCAAGGAACATGTGATGTTGCTGGTGTCTCCTTCTTCCCATTGAAGTCTGAGGTGGGCTCACACCCTACTTTACACCAGGCTCATTTTTATTGGTCTGTCAGAACTTGATAGAAGAGGTGGGTTTTCTGTATGTTGCATAGCTTGTCTTTGTTCCCTTTGCTGTCCCTAAAAAAAATACTTTTTCAAGATCCCAGGTTTCTAATGACTTCAGTGATGGCAAGAGGGTTGCTTATAGCTGCAGGATCTCCACTGTAGTCCTCTACCCCACTCTTGTGGTACAGAGCTTGTACTCCTTTGCACTTCATCCTGTTTCCCCACTTTTGAGGCTGCTGTTGCCACACCATGCTGTTATTTTTTTTTTTTTTTTTTATTATTTAGTGCAGATGACATCATTATGACAGGCTCATAAGTATTTAATTCTGTGCAGTCTAATTGCTTGTCACTACCAACTATATAAAAATTGTGGTTATGCCATGTGATTATTCAAAGATAACTAAAATGAAACCAAGTAGACAGTAAGCATCTACGCTTTTATAGCTAAACCAGCAAAAACAAATGTCTGTGCAAGCCAAGACACCCTCAAACAAAGCCTTACATGTCCTGAGACCTTTCAGAGTCATTAGGACATGTATTTGTAGCAATGGTGATACTGTAGTCACAAGGCTACAGAGTAACAATACAAAGCATATGCAATGCATATTTCATACGATGAGTAATTTGTTGTGTAACAGTATTAAAGTGAGGAGCACTTTCAAATGAGTATGAAAGCCAATTGTGAAGCAATTAAAGGCCTGGTGGAGGTAGGATAATAAAAGAAGGGCTCAAAAGCTCTGCCATTTTCCAGCTTGTAACACATCTTCAAAGGCAGAACAGATACGCATCATCGAAGTTATGTGTTTATTAAACAGGAAGCATCAACCCCACATTTCATATAAAAGAAGTAGATCTAAAAATATTATTAATATTGACTCTAAAGGAATGCACAAAGACAAAAGAGTAGGAGACTAAGCAGAGAGGCTAGAAATGCTTGGGGGTGGGTCAGCAGGGTATGGGGAGCATGTCATCACCTTTTGGGCTTTCCACAAGGCTCAGAAAAAAAGCTCATAGTAGTTATGCAAACAAGACCATATGTATGGCGACAGGTCTGTGTCTCCTGGACCTGAGATAGGAGAAACGTGGAAGTCTTAATGGTGCAGAAACATAGGTGATTATTGTACTTCCATACTGTTTTGTTGTGCTGTTTCCATTCTTATAATTGAAGTCTAATATTAGAACTTAATGGGATTTCTTTGGTTTTACTCTTTACTTTGCCTGAAACTGCAAATGAATTAAAATGTGATCATTCTGGGCCCTGTTCTTTGGAGGAAATGGGTCCAGACCAGAAGTGTTTCATGCCCTGTAGAAGAGTTTGCTGTGTGGTCAATGTTTCTAGGATTTTCAGAAGATTTATGTCCTGCAGTATGAATCTTTTTTTACTGTGTTGAGATGGAAGAGTGAAAGCTTTGCAGGGTCAAACAGGCAGACTCTGAAGTGTCCTACTCACATTAGCCCTCTAATTCCAAGTAGCCCTATCTTTTTGGTACTCTACAAGGACTAAAAGCATTGTTGATGGGTTTGTGTGGATAACTTCATTCATGGTGATTTGCAGCATCACAATCTTTCTCATGTTTCTTGTAACTTATTTTTAGCTGCGCTCTTCACACAAGTTTGTTGAACCAAATTAATTTAATAGGTCCATAGTGAAAGTAATCTTAAGTGTGTCCTGTATAATTTCAGGCTTAATTTCTCTTTATATACTGAAATCTATAGATGCTGCTATAACTCTGTGAAAAAAAAAGAAGCAGAGGCCCTGGAATGAAGAGATTAGAGGTGTTACAAGAATAAGCAGGAAATTTCTCTTAAGTAGCTGGGAAATCTTCCATGCTTCTTATGCTGTTTGCTTGGTATAAAATAGAAAAAACGCCTTTATTTTAAGGATTCCTGAACTTCAGAGAACAGGAAAAAAACAAGTACTCCACAGAATACCATTTCACTTTTTCTTATATTTTTATTTCACTTTTTTTATTCTCAAAGTTGCCACTTTCTCAAGCAATGGATTTGTTTTCATGATGCTGATTACAGGCTTTGAGGAGGTTGGGTTTTTTTCCAACCTGTATTTCATTACCAGCGTTTCTACACCTGTGGTGAAAGTTAAATCTTCTTTCACCATCTGCAATATTCAGGAGATGTGAATTATTTTCCTCCTACTGTATCTTTTTTGTTGCTGTAATTGTTGTAATTGAAGACATGAATTTTCTTTTTCAAATGAGTACAACCATTTAAAGGTAGTGTCCAAGAGCACAGGAGACATATTGTTAAAGTTTTCAGTCTCTGAAAGCTTTTGAGTGAAGCCATGCTTTCAGTAAAACAGGGCATGTCTGGGTTGGGAGAAGCTCTGTAACTGTAGGATTACTTTGTGTTCAGTACTACATTAAATGTGTATTTACTGAGCAACTAACCAGCTAACAGATAATGTGGGAAAGAGCTTATCACCATGGTCTAGTGGATGAAGGAGGAGTGAGCCATGTGTTTCTTCTTTACCTACAGATGAGAATCAGCTAACCAGACTGCTCTAGAGGAGTCACATTTTAGCCCAAGTGTAAATGGGGCAGACGTACTTTGACAACAGTTGCTACCACTTAAAAATAAAAATCACACCTCTCCTATCTGAAAAAGCCTAACCCAGAAGCCTGAGTTTTGATGTGTCTGTACTCTTTAGGTCAGCTGATGGCCTGTGAATTGACTCTTGTTTGTCTCCCCAGAAAAATTAGACAATTGTACATGACAGTTATGTAATTGTCCTTTTTCCTCCAAGTGTGTGGATTCTTTTATGTGGGCACAGGACCTCGAGCATGTATTTGAATCTTTCAGTATAGAAAACAAATTGTAATAGTGAAATTCAGTAGTATGGTTCTCCGTAATTGTTTTGTTTGTGGAGGAAAGCCTAAAGTCTCTTGATTCTCCTATACCAATGGGATGAATAGTGAAAGTCTTGCAGCTGATTCATCATGAGCTTCTATGGGCTGAACTCCTTTGTTCTGAATTCTTGGTGCTCTTGAGACACCAGTGTTAAGTGTTTTTTCTGTTTTTGACTCATGGTTTTCTTCAGTAAAAAGCAGGAAACAGAATGCAGCCTCTTTATTTTAGAGAAGTTTATTTTATTTATAAACATTTTCTTAAAATATTAAATGGGAACAATATTGGAGAATGTTTTCAAAAAAGGTGGAACAATACTAAAGCTAACATTTTGTATGTGATTAGATAAATTAGGTTTCTGAGATGCTAGCTATAAATATGCAGTTTGTTTCATAGACAGCAGACAGTAATAGCATTTAATTGTTCCTTTTCTAGTTCAGATGATAAAGAAATGTTTTACTATGAGACCAAATACTGCTTCAGATATTAAATACTGATAGCTATTAGCCTTCCTCAGGAATTCCTGGGTTCTCTTACCATTTTCTGTCCTTATTTTTATGAAGTTCAAGAGACGTGTGACAGAACTTGGTTTTAAATCTTTGGACACCAGATATTACATAAAAATGGCTATTTAAATGCTGTGAGATCTGGGAATATGTGTAGCAATTTCCCCAAAGGTCTTTAAACATAATTAAAACTCAAGTACCATTGTGTACTGACTGTTCTGAGTGGTAGGCTTAACTGTGAGAGTTCTCCAAACTCTGGATTGAAGTTTAAGAGAATTCAGTGGAAATATCAGATCTCTCAGTATAAATTAAATAAATTTCAAGTCTCTCTTGCATATTTTAAATGTTTATGACACAAGTATTTTCTTCTTGAGTATCTCACTACTAATATGTTGGGAATGGCAGAAAATGATAAATCAGAAATGACAGATCCTGAAGTTGCCAAGGCAGTCATAAACTTCCTGCCTGAAAATCAGTATCTACCAAGGGAAGTTACCAAAGGCTAAAATGGGATAACATTTTAGTTGCCATTGAAAGCCAAAGAGTTTTGGAAGGTTAACAACCTTGAAAATTCTGCATTTCACATTTTGGCTGAAAATGAAGTTTGTGCCTTTCAGGAAGCAGACACTGAACCAGAGAAGCACATTGGCATGGGAGAACCTGACCTTTTATGAGAGGCTCTGACAAGAGAGGGAATAGGGCATATTTCTAGTGGAAACTGTAAGGGAAGAAGTAGATGTTGATTGAAGTTCCAGAATTGTGCATTCTACCCCACTGGCAGTTACTTTATACAGTCGTATTTACTTGAGTTGCATATGCAAAAATTCTTATTTTGAACACAGAAATTTTTGTTGCTGACCTGCTGCATTCTTTTTCATATTGAAATTACCCAATTGTGTGTACGTACCAGCATCTTGTGAAGCTGTATTAATAGAATCTGTCTGGGAACCATATGCTGTGTTTCAAACTGCTTTTTTTTTTTTTCCTGAGAATATAAATGGCTAGAGACCTTATAAAATATGTCTGACAATCAGGAAGAATAAATTTTGACTAAATCTCAGGAGCATTTCGAAGTGTATTTATTCAAAACTATGTATTATTTGCAGCATGAACAGTAATAGTGTTTGATTTTATTTTTTTTAATGTGTAAATATTAAATGTATAAAAAGGAAAGATGCAAGCATAAAAATGGGAAACAGAAATATGAGTTTTATTTTTTTTAAAAAAAATCACATGGAAGACCTTTCAATGACTTGCATGCATTCATATTTGAAATGTAAGGAAAAGACTTTTTCACTGACAATTTAATGTCAACAACGTCAATTGTTTAAAATTATTAATGATAAACAGTAAGTGTGTAAAAATTTCCAACTCTTTCTGAATCTAAAAAATTTAGGTTTCTTAAAATAAAAGATTTATTTCTATCCTCAAATAGTTTTCTTAAGTGCAAAAAGAACAGATGGATATTGCCATGCAGTTAGAAAAGGCTTTCGCTATGACAGTATAAAACTGTTCTTTGAAATTCCAGTAATAAGTATCAACTTCTTAGGCAAAGAAGTTTTACTATAAGTTATAGAACATGAACCAGTGTATCAGCAAGATTTTTTAAAAATACTCAATACATTATTGATATGAATCATTAATAGTTTAGTTTTTGAAAATCTCAAGAATGTACTGAACCCAGAAACTATTGTAAAAAAATGAAACAAAAGAAAAAACAAACAAGCAGAACCCAAGAAACACTTTAGAAAAATGAAACATAATCAAATAAGATTATTAAAAATTGTGATCACTGTACTGATGATTACTATCCAGGAATTTCTCTTTGTGAAATCCTTCTGTGACTCTGATGCTGTTAGGTTACTGCTTTGGGTTGTTTTATCTGTGCAGAGAAAATTAATACTTTGCTCTTGAGATTATTTGTTGTGTGGGTGAGCTCTGTCTTTCCAATATACACTGTATTTCTTACAGTGTCACGTAATCTGCACCTGTACTGTGGTATTGTGCTCAAAGCTACAGTTGTTTACTTGTGCAGCATTCGAATTGTATCCCAAATGCTGGCCAGACATGTTACAAACAGTATCTAGTAAACCCATGAAAGCTGCTGAGCATCTGAAATGCTTTTTGGTTTCATAATATGCCTAAAGGTCTTCTGTTCAGTCAGCAGCAGTCTCTGAGGTCTCTGCTTCCGAAAGCAATTTGAAGCCAAAGGAATTCTGCTCTTGCAATCACATCTCTTGTACCTGAGGGAGGCTAAAGCTGACTGCCTCTGTAAATCACATTGGTTCTCCTGCACTTGGTGTTTGCTCTTGTTCTTTTTTTTTTCCTTGACAAATGCTACTTTGATAAATTCAGTTTGGCAGGCTTGCTTGAGGAAGAGGCTTTGTATTTATCACTCCTTTATATACATGATTTATTTTTCTCAAAATCAACTTCTGCTGTCATTCCCAGTTTCCTCTCTAACTATATAAAATTACTCATGGTAATATACATCAGTTTTAGCTGGTTTTTAGAGTTAATGCTGAGTTCCAATCATAACCAGCTATCTGAAAGGAAACTGATTTTTCAAAAGGTGTTGAAAGTAGAAGTGATTAGTAGTGCTGCAGTGTGTGTGTTGCAGCACAGCTGGTCTGCCTGTGTCTGATTTTGGTTCCCCAGTATAAGAAAGACATTGACAAACTGGACAGAGCCCAGACAGCTTTCCAGATGATTTCCTGGAGCGTGAGGAGGGAACTGGGAGAACTGTGCTCCTTCATTCTGCAGAAGATGCTAAAGGAGGTCACAGGATGCCTAGTGAGCATTTTCTGCTACCTAATGGGAGATTTTGAAGAAAGTGGAACGGGTCTCCTCCCAGACATGCATAACAAAAAGATCAGGGACAACAGGCAAATTGCAAGGAGAGCAGTCCCAATCAAGTGTAAGAAATTTCACAGCAAAGATGATGAGACAGCTTTCTGGGGGCCTAGAAAGCAGGGCATACTTACAGATTTTTTAAAATGCACTCAGAGTAAAAAACATCGAGAGGTTGCTGTAATCAACCTCAAGTAGTAATTTTACATTAGAATTTAGTTTCTTTATAATTTATTCTAACTGGCAATTGATCTGTGTGGATCTTTAACAAAGGTATGTGGACAACTTCTAGTTGCAGTACCTATTCTATATTTAGTGACTAAAAGTGCTTATTAGTTCTGTGATTCATAGATCCTTTATTTTTTTTTTCCTTGAACAAGTAGCCATTGAAAGGTTTTTTAATGACTCTGCAGAATCCATTTTCCTCTCCTTTTGTTTTAAGAAAAAAGTTAGTAATATTTTTTTATTAAAATGGTCCAGTAGCTCTGAAAGGGATTATTTTCTATGGCTGTTTATTTTTAGTTAGGTTTATTAAGATACTCTTAAAAAAAAAGTACTGTGGAAATCCAGTTGAATACTTTCAAGGAAAAAATTAAATTATACTCAAAAGTAAGAGAGTATGTCTGAAAATATTTTTATGTTATCTACTAATGAGGATGTGGGTCATGTGTTAAAAATTTGTGGATATATTTCAGATGTGCAAGAGACGTGCATGCTGAGGAAAAGTAGTGGTAAGGAATTAAACTTCAATGTTGAATGTATGCGATTATATTGAAGAATAGCAGTAAAAAAACACAGTTGAAGGAGATGTTTTAATCATCTTAAGATGTGAATCTACATTTGTATTCCTAGACACTTTTTTTCCTTTTTAATTCTTAACACATACATAGTCTTTCAATCTACAGGACTAAAAGATAATTTATGGTCTTCATATTAATGCTTCATTATACTTAGAGATTCCATTACATTTCTGTGCCACACCACAGAAGGCAAATAAGTAAAATTAAAAAAAGAAACATCAAGTCTCATCTCCAGTTGATGTGTACACTATCTTGTCATTCAGCTAAATGAAACAGCACTAATGTCAGAAGTGGTTGTTGGTTTTTTTCACTTCATTTATGAGGTGGCGAGAAATGTCAGAGTTGGATTTGTGTCCGTGACACAATATAGATCCCTGCTGGCCTTTCTGAACCCCGCTGGTCATGATTGTGTTTTGGGTTCTGCGCAGTGGTCTTAACTGGAACTAGGTTTTAGAAATAGGTTTAGGTCCAGGACATGTATAGTTCAAGATCAAAAACTTTCTAGGCAATATAAGCCTGAAAAAACAAAAAAGCTCCTTCCAGTCTATCAGAATAAGTTATTACTTCTGGTTGTCTGAAGAATGAATAGATTTTTGACTGCCTTTGGACGCTGAGTTCTTCAGCATTTCAAAGATGCCTTTCAGTTCAACTTCCAACACCTTTTGAATCTAGAGGGTGTGATAAGTAGAGAAAAGAGTAGGGCTCTTGTTATGGTGATCTGTCAATGAGTGCATCATCATCCAAATTAATAACCTGCCCAAGTTTTATCCAAATTTGATGCTTTCTACATTGATATGTAACTGCTGTGCTAGTTAAGGCATTGTTCCAATGGCAGCTGAGAGTGCATGTCTAGAAATGTGACATTTGCATGCCATTAGGTGAGAGTCATCCATTTTTGTTACGAAATTAAAAATCCTTCAGATATTGTCTATTTGTATACAATGTTGTTAGTGTTTTCCTCTCAGTTGTTCAGGGAGGAAGCTACTCCCATAATACCCTAATTGTCTGATTTGCTTCTGTAGCAAGGACTCAGCCATCCATGCCATAGCCTCCCCAGCCGCTCTGCTGGTCACTCTGTCTCTTCTCACAATCATATAAATGAAACCCAGGCTTGTCCCCTGCCAGCTTGACTGACCTCTCCTCTTGTAAGTATCAGAGCTGGTTAGGATCATGTGTGCAGTGGCACTGGATCTAGGTCACTTCTACCCTTCTGCAATGTCCGTGAAGGAGGCGTGTGCATGTAATGCCATGGGACATCTTGCTTCTAGCAGAATTACAGCACAGTACCTCAAATCGAAACTTACATGGGAGCCCCAAATCCTGCCAGCCTTGCTTCTCAAACAGTTATTTTTAGTAATAATACTAGAAATTGATTTAGAACTACAAAACATTTAACAGGATTATTTTTGACAATCTCTTCTTACAGCTGAAACACTTTGAATCTCAACATTTGCCAAGTTACTATTAAATAGGGCACCATCTCCTGCCACATTGGTGTGAATTCTTTACAAATCATTTTCAATTAAGCAAAACAAAACAAAAACTCACAGCAGGACTGCCTGTCTCCTGCTGGGAGCCCAGCATTGTGCCTTGGGCTCTAGCTGTGGCTCATCCGTGCTGAGTGGCAGGGAATGATCAGCTCCCAGGAGGCTCCTGTCTGTCTTTGCTGTAAGGGCACACTTCTTGGTCATAGCCAGTGTGGTGTCGAACAGAACTCCCAACAAGTCCTTCTTTGCAGAGTTTCTTTCCTGTCACTTAGCCACCAAAAGTCATGTGCTTCCAGCCCCTTTCCACATGGGACTCCCACTTAGATAATGTTGGACTTTGCCTGCTCTTCCTTTGGTACCTCTGGAGGCTGAGGCCTGTGAAGCCTGGAGGGCTTGGAGGAGACACAGCCTCTTTCTTCTCACCTCTGATATTTTCCAGGTTGCTGAGTTCCTCAGGGGCATGAATGGTCCACCAGCTGCAACTTATCTATGCTGCAGCTTCCCTGCTGTCCTTGCCTCCTAGGAGGCTGAGACTGATGCTGGTATTTCACATGAATTTGAAGAAATCTTAAGGATATGTTTAGGACCCTGTAGAGAAAATTTCAAGTTTTCTCATATCCCCTTACACTTGTTCTATGACTGCCTGTTGAGCTTTTTTGATTTTTTCATAAACAATTAGTTGTGAATGCATCTTTGTAAAATTTGTCAACTTTTATGATTTCAGGACTTTCTCAATTTGTCAGTACGTGGAGTTTTTTAGATGTGGTGATTCTCAGTTTTCTGACTTGAACTGAAATTTTACAGATGTCTCTTACTAGATTTTACTCTTTTTCTGTGCAACTAGAAACACTGTTAGTCACTGTGTTGGCTACTGTGCAGTCCAAGAAGGTATCTGAATTTAGACTCCTTTCTTAGGAGGGTAACAGAGAGGAAATGTTACTTATTCCACCACGATACAGAAGTCCTGTGGCTATGAGCTGAGGGGAGATCTACTATTGCTTGAAAAGAAGCTTTCCCATTCACGTAGAATTAAACATCAGCAAATAGTAAATAAACTGAATATATATTAAAGCCTCTTCTCCTGTGGCATCTGACTGAAATTAGGTTCTGCTCTCTCTAAATCCATTTGCTAGGGTAGCCTGCAGCTATGAGAAAAAATTAAAGTTCTTTAATGTTATTTGATGAGAACTTCATGCCTTTAATTCCAGAAACTGGAATAGCTGACCTCTCTGAGGAGGTCAACAAATACATAATGCCAAATAATAAATCATATCAAGGATGATAATTGCTATCAGCTCCCTCTTATAAGAATACGTGCTCACTAACATCATTAGAAATTTTTAAATTAGAAATGCCTTTCCAGTAAAGAGATTCATGGGACATTTTTTCCATGCATGAGAAATTAATTGGGTAATTTTACAGTGGTTTATAAAGATTGTTGATTCCAATGTAAGCTAAGAAATCTTGGCTTTTGTAGCTCAGCTGTAGTGGTTAATATACCCAAAATTCCAACTACCCATTTTTGCATTCCTCTTAATTCTAATGGTCCTGTATGTGGATATCCACATTTCTGAATGCACAGCCTGCTTCTGAGAAGATTGTGCACTCCTGGGAGACTCTTTAGCCTATTTTCTGTCAGTATTATCTTGGAAACCTGAGTTCAAGTACATTACTTTAAAAATATTGAACAAAATATTAAGAAATCTTCCCTTATACAACAGCATAAGGAAAGCAGTGCTTCAGGCAAAGTAGGACAATAGGAAAAGACCGGCTCTTTCTTGGGAGGTTTGAGCCGTGCAGACATCACATTTGTTATCTTACAATCAACATGATGTGAATAGAAGTCAGATGCTTATTAATTCAGTCAGTCCATCTAAGCAAAACTTGTACTGTTTGAAGTTATCTGTTCCATTTGTTTGAACACTTTAGTGCTCTTCATATTATTGAAAATGTCACGTTTTTCCAACAACAGACCACAATGGCCGACATATCAGCCTCCAAGTGTATTCACTGCTGTTTTTCTTTCCATCAAGCTATTGTGTATTTCCTTTGAGGTGCCATTAGGGTATCAGTGATACTCTTTATATGTTTCCCAAATGCGAAGAAAAGTGCATGTTCAAAAAAGCACCGAAATGCAGTATTTTAAAATTTCCCCAAAATGCGAGTCAGAGGGACTTCATAGTTAAAATCTGAACTATTTTTATATGATTGCCTTTAATTTGAATCATCTGTAGGGATAATTCCTATATCTTAGTGCCAAGGCACCCTTGTCTTCCTTTGATGGAGACATTTCCCAGAAGATAGTGTTACTCAATTATGACATTTTAAATAGAGATGAATAATTTTTTTCTTAGCATCTGGTGTTCAAAGCGTTTAAGAATTCAGAGCAAGTTAGGCAAGAAAAGGCATAGTGCATAGTGGGAAAAAGAATCTTTAGACTTAGCAGATGAGAATTCAGGGTGAAAGGAAATGACAATCAAGATTACTCACCAAAGGTACATAAATAAAGTTGCAGGAGAAACACAATTCTTCCCCTTTGCTGCATAAAGTGGAAGAAGTACAGAAATTGTGTTTATATGACTTGTTCTGTAGAAAAGGTGGCTTGAAGCTCACCAGCTGTAGGTTGAAGTCTAGGAAATAACTACCAGCTCAGCAAACATGTAGAATAGACGTGAGACAGAAAATTAAATGTACTTGATGCTTATGGTGACTTTATCTCTTAATGGCATGAACTTATGACTCATCAAGTTTATGTTGGCTGAGTTTTTTATTATTGTTTTATTACTTCTATTTCCTGCTTTCTATTAAATAAAAAAAGCAAGAAAATTAGTATATTTTGGGCTAGGAATTCGCTTATTCTGAAGGTAGCTAATTCAAAATGTGTGAAAAATAAAAGCATATGTTAATTTCTGTGTGTTAGCGTGGAATAATTGTATTCCCTTAAGATGTGACTGAATTTACATGAGTGAATGTTACAATAAATAAAGCAAATCTACTTCAAGTAGTGCTCTTCTTAGATGTGAATGCCTTTATTTTAATAACATGTTTTCCTGAGATGTACTGGTATTGCAGATGAACTGGTGCATAGCTTCATCACAATGGGCTGATTGTTGCAATTTTAACATCTAAAATGTATAGTCAAACATGTTCTTCATTTTTCCTGATGCACATCAGTCTCTAGGCTGCATGTACTCAAGGAGAGTGGTTGGCAGACGTTGCTGGACACATTGGTGAAATCAGTAAGTGTCCAAGCATTGTCTTACTGCTTGACAGTGCAATTATCTGCAGCCATGTTCGCTCTTTTCATTAGTCCTTCCTGTTTCATGCTTTTAACTTGCATTCACACAGGAGAACAAGACAACTCTCTCACTCTTTAGAACAAACTTTGACTTAAATGTCCTTAATCACCCCAAATATGCAGCTTTTTTCAGTAAGTCATGGGTTTGCCTTTTTGGGTGAAGGAGTCAGGGGACGGTGCACTGCTGGAAGCTTAATATTTACCTTCTATCCTAAGACTTTGTGTATTTCCCTAACCCCTTCTCCCTCCAAGAAAAACTTACTGGGAGGAGAAAATACTGGAAACATTCGAGTTATAGTTCAACTGGCTGATTTTAGCTAAGACAAGAATTTTAGTGATGCTGTCATTGTAGAGTGATCCTATTACATCTTAATAGTTTCATTTAATTCTTAGGTTTTGCATTATAAGAGCTAGTGACAATTTTTTCCTTGGTAGCAGTGAATAGGAAAAAGATTAGTTGCTCATACTAAGGTGTTGGTGAATAGCAGTTTGTGATTCGATTAAACCTTCCTTCAGCTGTCACTTTTGCAAGCTGAAGAAATTTAGTCTGTCTCGGGTATTTTATTTTTCTTTTCTGTACTAAGCCATTTCAGTTGCCCTTCTAGCTACCTTTTCTAGTTCTACTGTGTCATCTTTGGGATGAGAGACCAGAATTGAGGACACTGCTCCATATACAGCATATTTTGGATATATTCACTGGCCCCTGCTGTCAGTAGCTAAACTGTTTTTGGAGCTAAACTGTATATCTTGTTAGCTCACTTGGTTTTTAGATTAGATTACCCTGTGCTGGGATCCTTCCTAACTGAATTTCTAACATCTTCTCTTCAGTGACAGATGAGGGACAAGAAGGGAAAGGAGAAAAAGGGTAAACATGCATTTCAGCTTGGTGGAGTCGTACTGAAGTATTCAGGGAGTTTCATACTCTTTGTAACATGTAAGGTTAGTGTTTATTTGGAATATAGCAATTGTGAGTGTGAGCCTATTCATCGCAAAACAAAAAGAGGTTGGGGGTGTTCCTCTGATTCTAGATTTTTAAACCTTACTGAAAATAGAAGCAGCGTGGTGCTGTGTATCACATAACAATTGTTGAAGTTTTAATTATCTTTTTCTATATCTGTTCCACAAAGATTCCGGGCATTGTTGAATATTTCCAGGGGGTAACATGGAAAAGGAGACATGAGGAACGATGCCCCGCTCAGCAAGTTTCTGCCAGGAAAACCTTCCACACTACACCAAGCAGCTTTGTGTGGAGGTCCGTCTAAGTGTAAACCTTAGCTATTTGCTAAGAAATTGGTGCTGCAGGCTGTCATTTTGGCTGGAAAGTGGCAATAAAGAACACTGAGAGTAAGTAAAAGATTAGTATGATTGTCTTCATCATTAATTAGAGCAGCAAAGGAATTTTCTTTTGAGTTTGTAGGATGGATGTTGAAAGGAAAATTTATTTACTGATAATCTTAGTATTTCTAGTGGTGAAGTCATTGGATTTTTCTTTTCATATTCATTTTTATGAGTAAATAGGTCATTTATAATCACAAGTGTTAATGAATTAGTAAACGCCTCTTTGTGAATTCGGGGTACAGATCTAAGCACAGAATTGCAGTAATTTATGCTGTTACTATAAAAGTAGTCTTATAGTAGTCAACACAGACCTCTGGCCTCAACTATGGAAATCAGGCTTATTAAGTAATTTGTGATGAGCCTGCATAAAATTTTACTGCATAAGATCTTGGCAGTGCTTTGTCAAGCTTATTTTTCAAATGTACCAAACTGCTGTGCTTTTACAAGCTTTTCCCATGACTGAGATCACTGCATACACTTTTATTATTTTCTGTGGGATAAGATGCACAGAGAGAAAGGAAAAATAATCTTTTTAATTTTGTTAGTTCTTCTCCAGAGCAGAAGACTGCCATTCCAATTTTCCTGTTTCCTGGGCTGGGACTTTCCACATTGCTGTCATTGATTCCCAGTACCTGATTCCTTCCACCTTGCTCCCTCCCTTGCTGTTAAAAATTGAAAGGTACTATGGGTGTTTTTTTTGTTGTTTTTTTTTTTTTTTTTTTTTTTTTTTAATTATTTTCTATTGACTCATTAAGTTTTTGATGGTGTCTGCCTCAGTGTATGCGTGGGGAACCTTTGCAGGTGGTACTGTAGAAGTTCTCCATGGAGCAGCTGCTACTTCAGCCACTTCATTGTTCCCCTCACTGCCTTGTTCTCACCATACCTGCAGTCTCTTTCCTTGGCCTTGTGGTACTGGGTCCTTACAGATGAGATCTGGGAATCAGACCTCAGGTGCCTTATTTATGCAGTTTCATAGATCTATTTGGTGCTTTAATAATTTAAAAACTTCTCAGAAGCTTGTAATTTCTGAAAACAGTTTAGGTGATCTCAAAAGATCCAATATGCTGCCCCATTGAGAACATTATATATATACACCATACTCTGAAAAGAGTGTGCATCTTTAAAAAAGGGGGTCTGTCTTAGTGACAGACTAATTTCTGGGAGACTGTATGTTCCCCACCCACTAGCACTAGCTAAATTTTTCCTTATGGTTCATTCTTTGTGAATCGTCATAGTTAGACATTTTATGGTTCTATAGACTATTATTTTGCACGTAATTGCATTAAATTAGCTGAATACTTTATGTGTTTATATATGAGTCTTTATCTGTGTTTATATGAGTTTATGTCTGTGTCAGTGTTCATAATATACCATATATAATATGCGTATAAATTGAAAAATAGTCCTGTTTTATGACAAAGTGCATTTGTCATACCCAGGACAAATGCTGTACAGAATTACGTTTTTGAGATGAAGCAGTTTATTCAGTGAGGATGAAATACTCTAAATGGCTTATTCCTACTTGTGTTGAACTTAAAAGCAGTTAAAATTTCGGGCTTTTTGCAGTATCCCTGGACACACCCAGGCATCACTTCCTGAAACATGGGGTCTTTATTTATGAAATGGGCTTTGAGCCTTGTGTCAGCACCCTAATTCTCCTGTGAATGTTGCTGGATAATTATTTTAATTTTCAGTCAGCTCACAAATGCCATTTGACCAATGAAATATATTAAAAAGTTAACTTGTGTTTGGCTATATCTTCTCAAAGGAAATAGTAATGACTGTTCTGGGTACCCTTTAGTCTTTTTACATAAATCTTTTCTGATACGTAAGAAGTATTGCAGGGAAATAAACCCAGATCATATTTTCTAATATAGTACTAGGCCAGCATTTCTAGGAGTAGCACAAAAAAAATGTGTTGATCATTTTTCTCTCATGCTCTAAGAAAAGCACCTCGGCAAATACTTACTTTGACAAATGTAATATTTTCACTGGTGTGTGAACTTGCATAATTCTGTGGCTTCTGCTTGGGCAGTTACTCATCTCTTGAAGGTGAATAAAAGTAGTCCAAGTAATGTGATTCACAAAACCTTTCACATAGCCCAGCCGACTTTCTAAAGTCCTCTTTTCCAGCTGCAGAAATTCTCACTAAAATTTATTTACTAGGTTGCTTTCTGTAACACAGTATCACTCACAATACTTCCTTGCGTCATTAAACGTGGCATAAAATTAAAAAACAATGTTACACAGCAGCAGGAAGAATTATGAGTATTGCAAGCAAGAGATTTTTGTGGCTGGGGAGGTAAGGATTTGTTTCTGAAGTTCATTTAGACAGTAAAAAAACCCCCAACATCTTACCAGAAGTAGTATTTAGTGCAAATGCAGACTAAGAGAAATCAGAAATGTTGTTGTATTCAAACCAGATAAACCAAGATAATGCAAATACATGTACTCTACTCTTCAGAAAAGTAAGTGGTTATTTTGTATGTCAAACACCATAAATTGTTTGTATTTATGAGACATACACAGCTATCTTTTGATACAATGTAATTTTTAGGGCATTCAAAAAATCAAATTCGGAGAATACTTATTTTCCATCACTGACTGTATTTTTAGAATTTTTTTTTATGCTTAAATAGCCAGTTCTTTCCTTCAGTGCAGACAAACTCTTTTGTACAGCTTAAGATTTAGAAGTGAGTAAAAACTATGTTCACAGAACCCTCCCTCCGAACCAATCTATGGTCATGATATGTGGTATTGCAAGGGACAAAGTAGTTTTTTATTGACTGTTCTGTCCCCAGAAATGATAGACCAGAGGTACAAGGGAACCTTCAGTAGAGTACCTGCTGATAAGGGATGCCAGATTCGTCTCACAGATATCTCAGGAGAACTAACAGAAAATGCAGGATTGTGTCCGGAGCTGGAAATTCCAGGCTTGGGTGGAGGGGAAAGTGTGCAAGCATTGCTGATCCAGCAGGAACCCTGGAGACTGGAGATTTTGCCTGCTTGCTTTTTAGTTCATGTAAATGACTTTTGATGTCTGAAGTAGCTCCAGAGCTACAGTGAAGTCTTCTGCCTTCTTGATCAGCGAGGACTTTTCTAAGTCTCTCTTCCCTTTGTCACAGGCCACTGGAGAAGGCTTTTCCACAGGCACAGTTGTGCACGAGTGCAGCAGAGACCGCAAGACAAGAGCTTCCTTTCATTGTCATAGTGCTGGTTGATCCATGTCTTTGTTGTCAGAAGAGTTAGACTTGTCCTCAAGGTCTAGCTCTGAACATGGTGATTAGGCCAGCAAAACTTTACATCTGGTCTGAAACACAATGCCTGATACAATGTGGGCTGCAGGGTGGGCAGCACCCTGTGGGGAGTGCTGGCACACGTGCAAAGGTCATTGTGCTGCCTGGGAGCTCTAAATAGTGCTGGTACAGGAGCTGTGAGTATCCTAAGGTGGAGGTTTCATTCTGCAAGGGCTTCACGGTATGTTTCACAGCCTCTTTACAATCAGATGATGAACAGGTTTTTTCCATTTCTAACAGTAATGGATTCCTAACATCCTCAGGAGAGTTTTTAAGTTAAATTAAAAGATTGACGTGTCTTTTAGAAGTTTTACTCTTCAGAGTCTTCCTTCTATCATCTTGTTGGTATTGTACTTGCAAAAGTGAGAAAGACAAATATATGGATATATTGTTAACTTGATGATTTGTATAGTAGTGTTATTTACTTACTTCTGTAATCACTGTAGGGGGTTTTCTCCCTTCAATCGCCCTATTTCAGTGTTTCTAGGCATCAGACATACAAGAGAAGGAGGTATGTTACTCTTTCCCATGCAAAGATGCATTCTTGCTTATTATCTTACTGACTGTTGGAAGAGCAGATATGATCTATCATTCAGTGATACACTCACTTGGGAGATCAAGACTTGTGTGGCTTTGAAGCATGGAACTTTATTAAGACAACATGCTTCTCTTTCCTCTTAGGGCTGGGTGCTGCTAATGATTGCTAAGGTTTGAGGAATCTGAATGGTTCTTACATTTTAATTGCTGCTTGGATGTTGCACATGCATGGTGCTATTTTGTATGAAGGCTTTAGTGGCTGGTTTAATATTGTCAGTGCAGTTACTGCAGCAATCTGGAATATTGATGTCTTGGCAACAATCGCAATTAGCAAATCCCCCTGTTCAGATTTCAAGAATATGAATGTAGTAGCTTGTGCTAGTGACCAGAACAGGAGCTTAATGGAAAAAGCATTAATTTTCTTTTATTAGTGCATATTAATAGCGTTATTATTATTCAGTAAAGCCGTAGCTGCTTTAAAAGTTGGCCAATGTAAATGTCAGTTATGCTTTGAACTAACATGGTTTTGCTTTTGCTGTGGCTCAAATGTTAAACATTTTTTACTGAACCCATGACTGCAGGAAAGTTGTTTGGCAAAAGATAACAATGAAAGATTTGAAAAGCAAATAGGTGTCTGAAATGTCAGATACTGAAATTATGAAAACTATGTTCAATTTTGATCGCATGTTTAATCAAAACAAGGTGGAGGATTAAAAATAACGTCATAGAAGTGGGCAGTGTAATGAATAGCTGCAATATTTGCATATGATAGATTTCAAAATATTTGAGAAGGCAAGGTGAGTCAACAGAAAATAGAATTTAATTTTTTTTTCATTGAATGTTGCTTCTTTGATCAAAACCTTTCATAGCTCATGGATTAAAGACAGCTATGTCTTCATTTTCAATGATGAAAAGAAATTATTTCCCCCCTGACATCGGAGATCACAAGAATTAATTTTCACCTCTTTTTTTTGGTAGAATGCACAAAGTAAGAAGTTGGAATGTCTGGTTTTAGTAAAGAATTTGGATGAGCCAATCTGATTTTGTTTTTCTTTCAAAGTTTTTATTTTATTGAGAAAAGGAAGCAGATTTATAATACGAGTTGAACTGCTTAGAATGTTGAAAGGAAATAACACCTAAAATGCTTTTCCTTTTTTCTTTTTTTCTTACTTAGTAAAGATCTTGTGTGTTTGAAAGCCAGAGTGCTTTGTTCCAGCCATCAGCCAGGCTTATAAGATATTACTGCTTGCTTCTTCTTGTAAGCAAACATGTTAATGCAAAAGTGAGATGCACTTCGTTGTCTAGACTTAGGCGTTTCTTTCAGTTTAACTCTAATGTATAGTTTTCAGTAAAATCTCCTGGTTAATAATGGATACAGCAAATAATTACAGACTCTTAAATATGTGTTCTTTGGAAGATTAATTTCCACAGCCTGGAATTATTTATTTGTGTGTTCATGAATTCTCTTACTTTTACTCTACCCTTACAGAGAAAGACTGAAGATAACTCTAGCTATTAATAGCAATGTAAATAACTGTATTAGTGAATTTGTTCCTAATTAGGATTCACTCTTTGCTGGAGTCCAGTGAAGAAAAATACAGGTTCTTATACTCTGCAGTTCTCTCGTTCATTCCATTAGTAAAAGCTGTTAGCATGAATGAACACGTTCTGTGTCTGTACAAGGTCTTGGCTCATGGAATCCCCTTTCTATTGCTTCCTTTATATCATTGTGATGCATACTTTATTCTCGTTCTCTTTTTTGAGATAACAGTGTCACCCTTTCAAATTATACTTACTGGTAGTAAGAAACCTAGTTTCATCTGCAGAATCAGAATCTGATGTCAGTGAACAGAAATAGGTTGATTTAATTAAGAAAAGAACTAAAGCTTTATTTCATTATCTGTAATGTGAGTGTACTTTTTAAAACATCATACTACAGTTGTAATGCTTTAAAGATTTAATCTTTTAGATGTCAAGACTCTGTTCTGCCTGTTAACTCTATTTATTCTAATTGGAAGCTTATAATCTACAACTAGATAGTCTGAATATAAGGATGTTTTGTCCTTGCTAAGCTTCTGGAAGTCCTGAATATTTTCTGCCTCAGTAGAAGTAAAATCTTTACTACATACCACAATCACTTTTATGATTTCATAATTTTTAAACACAAAACCAAAAAAACCCAAACCAACCAACCAACCAACCAAAAAAACCCAACAAATGCACAACCAAAAAAAAACCCCAAGAAAACCAAACAAAAAACCCCCAAACCTAAATTCTCTGTCTTATACTCCCTGCTTATTTAATGCTACCTTGACTACCTGTGTATAGTATGTTACATTATTCTGGTTCTGGAGTTTATATTTTTGTATGTCAGAGGTGCTGGAAGTTTTGAATTCTTTATATACCTGTGCATAAGGCAGCCCACACAATGCAATCTCATGAATAAGCTGAGCAATTTTAATGCTTAACTTGCTTCATTACCTTTCTGCTGTGACTGTATATACGGATTCAACATATGGGGTTTTTTTGTAATATTTGATGCAATTTCTGCTTTGAAATGAATGCGTATTTGTGTAGCATATAATTGCTTCTGCTAGTCAATGAGACACCATACTGATGTTTATTTTTGTTCATTGGAAAAAATGCTCAATACAAATTCTGATAGTCCTCTGTTGGAAAAAGTAGTATTTTCTGTAATGCATTAAACCCATCTAATCAAATTAGAACTGCATCATCTGTGTGGTCTGTAACCAGTGAGCATATGGGTCTCACCACATCTTGAAAGGCAGAACCGGAAATTGAATGATGATGTCTGAGAAGAGCTATGCATGCTTAGATGGATAAGATTGTATTGTGTAAGGGAAAGCTTACTTGATGGAGAGTTTGTGGACAGTTTTATATCACTAGATGTTTCTTTATTTTCATTTTTCTTAGTGTCTTAACAGTTGTGGATACTAGAATATCCTTATCATACAACAGATTGCTGAGATCTCGAAACAGGCAGGGCTAGAGAATTCCTCATGTGTAATTTAGGTGGCTCTGCAAATGGAAAACAAGGTGAGTATAGAGAAATAGTAGCTTCAGAAAGTCTGACTGAATTTGGCACGAGCTGTGTATCCCTTTATTAACCTGCTGTATTGCTGACTTGTACAGAATGGAAACTGGAAGAACCAAACTAGACACTAACAAAACAGAAGAAGCCTGGGAGATCAACAGAAAATATAAAAGTGTGGGGATGGAGACTTCTCCAGTCTGATACTTTGCTGTCTTCTTCCCTCAAAGTAGGATGATTTTGACATGGGTAATCCTGTGAAAGCCAAAGCCTAAAATTATTCTAAAAATTGATCAGAAAACTTTGTCTTTTGGCACCAAGGATGATACAGCTCAACTGCTAAGACTGGTTCCTCTGTTCCTTTCTGTCACTTCATGTAACTTCTTCTCACCCTTATCCATATCCGTCTTCGGTAACAGGTTTTATAAATTCTAGTCCTGTGTGAACTACGACTCTTATGCAGGGGAATATTTAATCTTTCAATTAATGTGTACATCTATTTTGGATTTCTTAAAAAAAAAAAAAAATCCTTCTTTCTTCTTAAAGTTTGTGTTCTTAGGCAAGTATTTTGAATCACTTCTTTGTCAGATATGAGTAATGCTTGAATGGGAGCAAGATCTAAGACCCAAGTAGTGCTGGGTGTACTCATCAGTGTCTGTGAGAACATCACTTAGTGGTCATGAATGGTTTGACATGTTCAGAATTGCTTTGGAGACTTTTACTCTTCTATAACCTGTTACAGCTGACTCTTGAAAACATTTAATTTCCAGAATAGCTTACAATAGATGTTACCTAAAAAATAACTCCCCAATATGTCTTTTGTTTTGTTGTTGGATGTTGTCTTTTTTTCCTTTTTTTTTTTTTTTTTTTTTTTTTTTTTTTTTTTAATGAATGTTCCAGTGCCTATGTTGCAAGGAAATGTCCATGAAAAGAGTGTCTGAATTTTAGAATATCTACACTTGGTACTTGACAGTAAGTGTTTTATTTATCCCCCTGTAGCCAACAAGATTAGCCAAAAACATTCCACTCTGCAGTACTGAAGCAGAGTAATTGTAAAAAGTAGCAGGGAGGGTTGCATATGAGGAATGTAACCCTTGTTCCAGAACACAGAATTTAAATGGGTGAGAAATAAATAGTAGAGAGATAAACGGTGCCACATAAAGATAGAGCTCATTTCCTGAGTTAACAGAAGTTACATTAGTAGCCAAACTGGAAATGAGAAACCACTCAGTGGGCAGACTCCTATTTTCTGTGATCTCCTTTAAGATAAACTGTGGAGTATGTGAATAGGTTGCAACTACATTCAAAGCAATTGTGATTATATTTTTCTGTTAAAAAAAAAAATCTATTATTTCTACTTCTGCAATACCTCTGAATGCATGGGAGCATGTCCCAAGGACTTAATGGCTTTGGTTTTGCGGTATCATCTTGTTGTTTTTACACTTGTTTACCTGAGTGAGGTTAAAATATTTGATCATAAAAATAGTTTAGAAGGCATCAAGAACAACAAAACTGCCTGCTGTAAGCATGGAGAGGAGGAGGTCCATCAGTGGACCTGTTTATTTTGTAGTGGTTTTATCAGTGCAGAAAGGCCACTCTTGTGACTGTTAGGCTAACAATGTAATTCAGCTCTTGAATTTTACTAACTTAGAGGAAAGAAAAAGCAAAGTGCAGTGGTCACCAGGTTACCTGGATATATTAAAAATATTTGGCTGCAGGTGTAAAACAGAATATTAATAGTGCATATGTGCATACAATAACACTTGCATAAAAATGCATATAGAAGAGATAGATAATAAAAATCTAAACACTCGGCAAATTTTGTGGTGTTTTGCAGAGCTGCTTTTGTTTTAACTGAATAGATGTTAGGAATAGTACAAATAACTATGAACCTTGCTCATAAATTAGGACTGAGGTTTCTTATCTCCTGACATTTTCTTTAGTGCTTTTGCTTAAGAAGGTAGTTGGTGTGTGTCAGAGTCACAGTCCACAGATATTAAATAGCATTGTTTAGTAAGTAGTACTAAATGCTGTACCAATAAAGTATTAGCTGGTAGTAATTTAGATGTACAGAATTATATCTCTAGAGTGTTAAATCTTATTTATAGAATCAGAGAGTGGTTTGGGTTGGAAGAGACCTGCAAGATCATCTAGTTCCAACTCCCCTGCCATGGCAGGGACATCTCCCCCTAGACAAGGTTGCTCAAAGCCACATCCAACCGGCCTTGAACATGACATCAGATGAGGCATTCCACAATTTCCCAGGAGGGCAGTGTGTTCCAGGTTTCAGTACCTTCACAGTGAAGAATTTCTTCCTAACATATAATCTAAACCTGCTCTCTTTCAATCTGTACCTATTACTCCTTGTCCTGTCACTGCAGTTCCTGATCAAGAATTCCTCTCCAGCTTCCCTGCAGGCCCCTGCAGATACTGTGAGGCTGCCATGAGGTCTCCATGCAACCTTCCCTTCTCCAGGCTGAACAGCCCCAGCTCTCTCAGCCTGGCTCTGTAGGGGACACACTTCAGTCCCTTTATTGACTTCATGTCCCTCTCTGGACTTTCTCCAACAGTTCCATGTCCTCCTTCTGTTGGGGACACCAGAACTGGACACAGCAGGTGGGGTCTCACCAGAGCAGAGCAGAGCAGAGCAGAGCAGAGGGGCTCTCCCTCACCCTCTTGCCCACGCTGCTTTTGGTGCAGCCCAGGACATGTGAGCACACACTGCTGGCCCATGTTGAGTTTTCCATCAACCATCACCCCCAAACCTTTTCCCACAGGGCTGCTCTCAGTCACTTCTCTGCCCAACCTGTGGGTGTGTCTGGGATTGCCATCACCCAGGTGTAGGACCTTGCCCTTGTACTTTGTTGAACTTCTTGATGTTAACACAGCCCCACTTTTCAAGCCTGTCCAAGGTCCCTCTGGCTGGCCTCCCTTCCCCCCAGCGTGTTGCCTGTCCCACACAGCCTGGCATCATCAGGGAGCTTGCTGAGGGTGCTCTCGATGCCACTGTCCCTGTCACTGACAAAGGTGTTTATCGGCCCTGGTACTGACCCCGAGGGACACTACTGGTCACTGGTCACCATGTGGACAAGGAGCTGTTTACCACAACTCTTTCCACACAGCCATCCAGCCAAGTGGTCCATCCATCAAATTCGTGTCTCTAAAATTTAGAGGCAAGGATATTGTGTGAAACAGTGTCCAAAGGTTTGCATAAGTAGACAATGTTAACTGCTGTGCTCCTATACAGCAGTGCTGTAGCTCCATCACAGAAGGTCACCAGGCATGACTTCCCCTTTGTAAATCCATGCTGGCTCTTTCCAATCACCTCTTGGTGTTCCATGTAAATTAGCATGGTTTCCAGGAGAATCTTCTTCATAAATCTTCCCTGGCATAGAGGTAAGAATGGCAGTTCTATACATCCCATCCACCTGCCCCCTCTTAAAAATGTGGCTTATAGACCCCTTTTTGTAGTCACCAGGAACTTTACCTGACTGCCATGATTTTTCAAATGTGCTGGATAGGGGCTTAGCAATTTCATCCACCACTTCCCTCAGAACTCACAGGATTTAATTTAATGTTAAATTTTCCATGTCCCTGAATTGTCATCTTTTGTATGTTACATCTAGCCCAAAAGAAATGTCTTTAATTCCTTAATTAATCAGGAAGATTGAATTTACCTACTTGTGTTTAAAGAGTTCTCTCTTTTCAAACTGCCTGATGTCTCAGAACTTTCAGAACTTAAGGAAATACAGTTCTTTTGACTGAACCTAGTCAAAGCATTTTCTTATGCCTTTAAAAAATTAAGTGCAAGTCCATAGTATTTTTAATAAGCTTAATTTGGAACTTTAAAATAATTTTCAATACTTATATTTCTTTGGACATTTTAGGATTGCTTTATTTTGCAAACACAGATTATATTTCTCACATGTTTTGCAGCACTTTCTTGTGTTAAGAAAATGTGCTTTTTACCTTTGTATTCAGGTCCATTTTTTATGGGTTTGAACCCCAAGCGTCTTTACTTGCAGCTTATATTTGCTTTGCCAGAAATGAAAATATTGGCTCTAGGTCTCAGTATTAAAATAGGGATTATGACTATAAAGACTACCTATATAATTTTGTTTTCACTAACAGCCAGAAAATTATACAATTATTTGTTCAATGCTATCTGATAACATTTTAATATATCTGATGAGATTTCATGGCAAACTTTCAATGCTTACACCAGAGGTCTCTTGTGCTTAACATCTCTTCTCACCAACCATGTTCTTTTGAATGGTAGAACTGCATTTTTCTTTGAATCAAAGCCAGCCAAGATGACCTCCATAGGATAGCAGCAGAAGGGGGCACTTGATCTGTCTTTCTAGTGCTTCTCTGTGCATCCTTCCAGCTGCACTGAAAAAAATCCACTATTTACATCTTTACATCTAAGGACCTCTTCAAAATAATGGGTACAAAACATTTCATTCTTACTGCCACAAGTACTACAGTTATAAGAAAGGGATTGAGGATTTTAAGGACTAGATGTGAGGACTCTTCAGAGTGGATCAGTAATGCAGGTGGCAATTGAAGAAATGCTTTAGTGCTTGAGCCATTGTGTAATTGATCTGAGCAGAATTTCTGATATATTGGGGGACGGTAGGGAGAAGAGAGGGGGGAGAGAGAGAGAGGGGGAAAGAGAGAGGAAGGAAAAAGTATTTATGTCTTGTAAACTCCAGAAGACATTGTGAAGGGAAGGTGCAGCAAATATAGAAGGCTATTTTGTTCCTCTTCTCTTGGGGTTTGGATCAGGTTTTCCTTATACTGCCAAAATCACTGTAGAAATAATTATTGTAAAATATACATTCAATATATTTTTAATAAGATGCTAACTCAACTGCAAATGCTATGTAGGAAAGCCAAAAAGCAAAACCAAGCTTCAAAGGCTAAGCATCAACAAGTCATTTAAAGGAGTCATTTTGACTTCATCCTTGGTTGGAAATTTGTGGTAGCTGTACTGAATCTTGACTGCAGTTTGTTACCTTTCATGACTGAGACAGGCAGTTTCTTCCCCCCGCTGCTCACTACTGTGTTTTGCAAATCTTTTTTGGAAGTCCACGATAGATCCTATTACTGTAGTTTTCTTCTGTAAGGCAGTTATTGACTTCCTGAGGAAAACAGACCTCTTAAGAATTTCACCTTCAGCCTTTCATTAATAATTCTGTAAGTCATGCCTCTCTTTTGCATTAAAAATGGCAAAACAAGCTATGTCCAAGAGGAACTTATGCCCCAGATGCAGAAGCATCTGAACTGAATACACAGGAGAGGGACTGGACCACAAGCAGTAAAAACACAGTGTTTTGGTACTGAGTACACCACCATGTACCTTGTGGGATGAAAAAATTCTGTTTTAATAGTTCAGTAGTGCTGGGAATGTAAGAACATTACAGGCATAACAGGCCCAGCTGCTTTGCAGATTGCGCAAAAGCCAAGAAAACTTTCTGTTTTCTTGTGCTATTAGCTAGCTGATCTGCAACCAGAAACAGAACTGGAGCAGCAGCTACTTCTGCCAAAAACATGAGCTAATGATCTTATAAGGACAAAAATTTAACAGTCTTTTCTTGAAAAAACATCCGCGGTATTGTATTTTGGCACATTGAAATAGTTATCTCCCTCAAAAGTGCTGGAAATACCTGAGGCTAGCGATTTCCTGGGGATTTTTTGGTTTGGTGGTTTTTTTGGTGGGGTGGTGGATGTAGCTCATTGCAAACATTAGCTGTGAACTCTGCTTCTTCACCTTTGCCCCTAATGAATGTTTAATTTATGATATTTGTTAATTTCTTTTTGGACTGGAAGGCAGATGGCTTTCTTTGAACTCTAAAAGAAGTGACTGAGTAAATTCAGCTCTAACTGTAAAATAAGTGACCATCTATATTATATAAACATGTAACATTACATTGTTTGCTTTGAATTTTGTTAAACAGCCATCTTGACAATGATCCTATTATGCTAATATGAATTATTGTTAAATCATTTAATTTTATTATTTATTAAAAATACTTAGCAACAGTTTGCTTTTATTCACTATCTGAATTTCATTAGTCCACTAATCACTTGAAGGGCTCAGATTTAGATATCTAATAAACAGACAGAAGTTTTATATATAGAACCAAAAATGAGACAGAGCTCCATTTATACTTCTCATGTGCACATGTAGCATTTTATTGAAAGGAATCTGAAAAAATTGTATTCTTAAATATTAAGATAATACATTATTTTAATTAAATTCCTTAAGTATGTTGTGATGCAGGGCGAGTGCAGGTCATTTAACTTGGAGCTACGAATAATTAAAAGGCAACCATGTATTCATTTTAAACCTTTATGGTTCATAGCAATTACTTTCTCTCTTAACAGAGTTTGCTGATTCATTTCTTTTATTTATTAGTGGTGTAAGCTCACCATGGGCTATCTCCTGTGATTCATTCTGCCCAGTACATCCAGATGGAAAAGGTCAAACTGAGTTCCAAGGAGCATTCAGTAGGGTCACTATTGCAAAATACTCTGTGCTCTCTCATTCTTGGAACAATGTCTACAGTCCTCTTACTTCCAGGTGTCAGGTGCAGCTCACCAGGATGGCAAGGGGATGATGGGAGTTTGTGCATTTGAGACCTCCCAGCTGAAAAAGTTGAGGCCTTTTTAATAATAGTCATCATTGTCTATAACATTATTTTTATCCAGGCAGATAATTCAACCTATTGCATAAACAGAACCTCTTTCAAAGACAGAACTTATCAACAGAAAAAGTATTGCAGGTGTGTCTGAAAAAAAAGCCTATTGTAGGCTTTCCATTTTTTGAATGTAAAAAGCAGAGAATGCTGTTACCTCATGCTTTTAATATTGTGTTTGTTCAGTATTTAAGCTAAAATAAAACTTAGTGAATTGTGCAACTTAAGGTCATGTTTTGAAGCCAAAACTACTGGTTAGAAGTGTCTACTAAGTTAAATGCTCTAGTTCTGTTCAGTTCTGTTGAAACTGTAC
This sequence comes from Lanius collurio, assembly GCA_020086605.1. Lineage (NCBI taxonomy): Eukaryota > Metazoa > Chordata > Aves > Passeriformes > Laniidae > Lanius > Lanius collurio. The sequence continues at coordinate 5,163,437 of JACBWW010000028.1, forward strand.
TTTAATAAGCATCCAACAGGAATTAGTATTTCCAGATTAATGTAAGTTTGTTGCACATTTCATTTGGGCTTAAATGTTGCTTTGGAGCTGTAACCTAAATGGTGCTGAAATACTAAAATACAGAGGTCATCTAGACTCAAAGTTGTATTTTACTAATAAAATGCTTTAAATCAGAAAATCCAACAGCCTAACATGTGGTCTTGAAAAGGATATATTGGCTATTCTTGTAGAATGTCTTTTTGGTTTTAGTACAAAAGGATGTTAAACATTTTTTTCTGGAGTATCTTTTAGAGGGTCAGAGGAAAAGGGAGGATGATGATTAATAGTCTGCATAGTGAGACAGTTTATTTAAAACTAGAGAAATACACCCATTGCTTAAGACTACAGTTAACAAAAGACTTGAAATAGAATTGTTTATCAGCTTCTCAGTAAATTCTTTTGGGTATGCTAAATATTTAAAATTATTTTTCAGAGCTATAATATTACAAATGCTTTTTTTTTTTCCTTACTATAGCTGTTAGTAATGTATTTGAAAACTGTAGCTAGGAAAGTATTTATGCAAATATGTGATTTTTTCTAATCCTACAAAGGAACTTACAGTCTCCGCAGTCTCCATGGAAAGCACTAATTCTTTGAGGATGTACATACTTTCAGGAACTTCTGCATTCTGAAACTAGGAAAAAAAGTGGCTTCTAAGCATTAAATAGCTCTTAATAGTTAAGAGCTTGGACAAATATTTAGCATTCATTTAAATAATACGGTGTCTAATTAGGCAAATCGCTGTATTTGTAGTCATCATGAATGAGTGCTTGTATAATAAAGATTGTTATTTAGGGACTAAAATCACTGACATTTTATAGTATTGCATTTACAGCTGTTTACAACATGTTTACTCATAAAACAGTAGCAATAATGAGAATGCATAGGTGAACCATTCCTTAGTTTTTTTGGCATGCAGCCATTTTCAATTTTGGTACATGTTCTGAGAAAGAAAAGCAGAAGTAAGCTGCAAGGAGTAATACTGAAACATGTAAACAAGGATTTTATATTAATTCCCCTGAGTTTTCCACAGGGAAGACTTTTTACTGTTATTTGTATGTCTGTCTAAGCATTGAACTCTGATTAGCAATTTGTCTTTTGAATTTCCTTCTTTGTGCTGATGAATTTAAAAGAATTGTATGCAGAATTATTTATCAAATGCATATTTGACATGCCCAGCTTCGTCCTTTTTTTTTCTTATTTAATAGCATGTAGATAAAATAGTCTGTAGTCTTTGCTTCCAAAATTTATAATCCTGCAAATTTAGGCATAACTGTACAAAATTCAAATAATGAAGAAGTTGGATATTCTCCTTAATAGTCACAAGGCTGCATATACAGTGTCAAACGTAAATTTGAAGACTAAGAAAAGGAAAGGAATATAACTGACATCAGTCTAATAGTAAAGGAAAAATTGCTGATTTTACATTAAGTTCCTGTTTTCTTTCTGAGTTGTGAAATCAGATTTTCCTTATATTTTATTATACAGTCTTCTGTAATTTCTTTAATACTTTGAAGCCACCTTTTTTTCTAGTTTTGAGAATTTTTTCAGTGTTCAGGACAAGTTGTACCAGATTTACTTGCTGCTCTTGAAATCTTTTTTTGAATGGGTTCCAGGGTAGCAGTGGTTAGCTGGTTAACACTACTGCCCGTAGTGGCATGCATTGTACTTGCTATTTCAAGTCCATGCACTGATTTGCTGTCCTTACTCAGTGTTGAGCCGGAGTTGCAGTTCGTCTTTCAGCCTGGGTAACAAGCCATGTGTGAAATCATTTCATTTTGCCAGAGTTAAGATGTGTGTCATCATTCTGTATCTTTAGATATGACAAAAAAGATTTTATCTCCTTTATTTCTAGTGAAATTATTTATTTTCCTACATTTCCAAATATGAGGTGATGTATTTCACATTACTCATTTCTGGTATTCCACTGAAAGTGTGAAATTCTGTTGCCATTAATAGGGAATGCTGACTTGTTTCAATGAATGTTTTAGAACAGTTATTTTTTGTTACACATATTATTTGAACACGCGTTTCTCAGAAGGATTTTTTTACTTGTTTGTTACTTTATTTTCTCAGGATTTCTGTTTGTTTATCATAATTTTATCAGGATTCTTTTGTGTGTGACAAGAACTGTAATTGTACTACACATCATGCTGTGAAAACATGTTACATACCTGCCTTCGTGTCTCTCTCTGATCTTCCAAAGAGCATCCCTATCAGACTTCATCCAGAAGAGTTCACACGGGAATTGCCACAGATATGTTGAATTCTTAAAGGGGAACATGGGGAGCAGATTGCTGTAATTTCTTTCTTTTTTTTTTTTTTTTTTCTTTTTAAATCCCTCATGGAAGAAAAAGTCTCCTTTTTAAAAAAATTTTGAATGTGGACTTCCCAGTTTGCTTTCCCTGAACTGCTAGTTGAGAATGATGATACTGAGCTTTCATGAGCCTTGTTAGATTCTCAAGAGGCCAACAAAGTCTTAAATTTTCATTTACATGTTTATTTCCAGCCTAATTTGGAGCTCGATCTACTTCAAAAAGTAAGGCAACAGTTGAGTAATGTCTGTCATTGAAAATTAGGCAATTTTAATTTCATTCATGTACAGAGACTAAGATGGAATGTACTGCATCCCAGGTCTGGGGTCCCTAGCACAGAAGGGACATCGACCTGCTGGAGTAAGTCCAGAGGAGGGCCACTGAGATGATCAGAGGGACAGAGCACTTCTCCTGTGAAGTAAGGCAGAGGGAATTGGAATTATTCAGCCTGGAGAAAAGAATGTTCCGGGGTGACCTCACTGCAGCCTTCCAGTACCTGAAGAGAGATGGAGAGAGACTTTTTGCAAAGTGACAGAACAAGAGGAATGTCTTCAAACTAAAATAGAGTAAGTTTAGACTAGATCTCAGGAAGACATTGGTTACTGAGGATGGTGAGGCACTGGTACAGACTGCCCAGGGAAGCTGGGGGGTGCCTACTTCCTGGAAGTGTTCAAGGCCAGGTTGAATGTGGCTTTCAGCAGACAGATCAGACAACAGAAGGTGTTCCTGCTCATGGCAGGGGGTTTGGAATTAGATGATCTTTGAGACCCTGTCCAACCTAGGTCATTCTGTGACTCCATGTTAGGTGTACTCTAAAGCATAATGCTAGTTTGCTGAAGTTCCTAATGTATTCTTTCGCCCAAACTTCGTGGTGGCAACAGCATCTTCATGTGTATAGTTTTGCTTAGGATAGAGTTGATCTCTTAGATGCCCTAACATTGATGGGGTTCACACCAGCCTTGCACTTGACTGCTGCTGCAGGGTGAGTGACTGAGCTGCTGAGATACTACTGCAAGAGAAAGCTGAACCAATCTGCATGGTAGTTCGTATTTACTCAAATATTGAATTAATCTCCAGTGGTTTGTTAGAGTATTTTGGCACAAGCCAATATTATTTATTAATACACCTTTATCTATGAAGATGCTGATGGATACATTGTAAGAACAAACAGAAAAAACCTACCCACAACCCAATTGCAAGGCTTAGAAGGCTTCCAGAGCTGCAGTTTCATAAAACAGCTGCAGCTTGAGTATTATACAAATTCATTAGGCACTTTTTCTATAAAAGCATCTGGTTTTCATCTCAAGCAGAAGGAGGTGTAGGTGACAAATCCCTGTAAAGAAGGTGGAAAACTGCAGGATATTGCAGATGCCAAAAGCTTTTGCAGGTTCAAGCAGATAAAGGCATGTTCACGGTGGATAAGTATGTAAAGATCTGCTTAATACAGAATCTGCCAAAAAGTTATTGAGTTAGAAATTGTTTGAGAATGGAATGAGGTTCTACACAAATATTTCTGTGTGACTTTTCCAGTGTTCTTGCCTGACCACCTGCCTTTTGCAATTTTTCACAATACTGTACTAAGTAGACCACTTGTCTCTCCTGCTACGGCTTTTCTTTTGCTTTCTTTTGGCAATTTTTTAGCTTACACAACTTTACAGACTTGTTTCTAGTCTAATTTTGGTTCTGTTTCTTCTTGACTTGGAAGCTGTATTCTCTGGGGATTGTGGGCAGGGAAGGGGACAGGTAACACTGTAGAGGAGTTTTCTGTGGCAAAATGCAAAAGATGTGGCCATGGATAGACTGAAGCTGAAATATAAGCACCTGAGAAAAGTTTCTTATTCTGCTGTTATGCAGCTTAAACTGTGAAAGGAGATATTGTCTCTCTCACTGTGAACAGGGACCTCTGCTTCGTTTGTTTTAGCACTGGGGTAGTTTGGGATTTACAGGCACTTGATAAGGTAGAAGTTTCATTTGTGTCCTTAGACACCACAGAACTAATCACAGAATTTTCTGTGTTGGAAGAGACCCACAAGGATCATCAAAGCCAACTCTTAAGTGAATGGCCCATGCAGGGACCAAACCCAGAACCCTGGCATTATTAACAGCATGATCTGACCAGCTGAGCTTATCTCATGTTCCCCATGTATGTTGAACACTCATTTTTGGCAACAAAGGTCTAATAACTGTACAAGAAATAATAGGCTAAAGTGAGGTGAATTTAAATAGTTTGACAGCTTGTCTACAAGATTCTGGTACTAATTATAACAAGGGAACCATTTCATGTAGGATTAGAGTGCATCATGAGATATTAGATCCACTGATACAGCATATTTCCCAGTCCCTTACTTAGAGGCAAGAGCAGCCTCTTTATGGTAGAGCTGATTGCTCTTTTATTCTTAATTATATATTTATTCTTGTGGCTCATCAGGTAGTTAATTTTTGCACATAAACTACAATATTTATCTATGTCAAACTTGGCAGATTTTTGGAATTGCTTTAGAAGTAAAGAAATCATGATATTCCATATTATTCCATCTAATTTTGTTCATTTCACCACTAATTTCTTTAGTTCAAAGTAAGAACTAGTCTTTGATTTTGGTTGATTTAAAATCAAATTCAGCATCTATCCATAACTATTCATCTTCTAGGAAACTTCCAGCGAACTGTATAATTTCATAGCTGCATACTGCTATGGTGTAGTACTGAAGAGCAATATATGAATTGTACCTACTCCATCTCAGAGGTAATATCATGTAAGTTCCATTCTGTTCATGCAGCTTTATTGAGAGCTACTAGCCTGCAGAGAAGCAAGTAATTAAAAAAAAAATATATAAATTCATGTGAAACTTTGAAAAACATTAAAAACTGTGCAAATGGCTGGACATCTTTTTTACTTCTTTGAACTTAAAAATTATGAATCTTTAAGTTTATGTTAATTTCCTTCTTGACAAGCAATTTGCTTCTTTATTTAATGGTTGCAAAAAAAGCTCAACAATAGTCTGTGATGGCTTGGGGGCAACCAGGGGATTGTATATTCACTAAACATTGGTACCTCGTTGCCTTTAAATAGGAGGAAAAACAAACCTGGTGAAACATTTATTGTAAGGAGACAACAAAACTCTCCATAGATGTATTTTAGCATGTATATTAGACAATCAAACAAAGAAAGAGTGAAGGAAAGTGTGATTAATTGTAGAGATGCTTTTCTGAGAAGTTTAGGGATACAAGTAAGAAGTACAAGTACCTGTTACTTTCTATGTCATAGTTTAGTCTTATGCTTACAAAGTTATATTCTTGGAATGAGATCCTGGCATCCAGTGAGAAATACAGAGTTTTCAGTATTGGTATAATCAAGTTAGGACATTTGCCCACTAAAGGCCTTCAACAGAGGAGGTAAAAACTACGCAAAACTTAGAAGTACAGCTCCAACAATGGAAATACTAGGTCAGCGAAGGCTGCTTTTGATAATCACAAGACTTTTTCTTGGACTAGATTCTGAAGTTCCTTTAAACAGGAACTGCAGTTTGACCTCAGTGGAAAAGCAGTACTTTATGCTAGCTCTGTATTTTTAAGCAATTTTATATAAGAGTTTGGTAACATTGAGGATCAGGTTAACTGTAAGATACCTTTGCATTGTAAATTGTTTGCAACTTCAGTGGATTTTAGGGGGTTTTCTGGGGTTTTTGTCTGGGTTTTAATTGGGGTTGAACAGTATCTTTTTCCTTTTTACCTGAACTTGATAGTACTGATAAATTCTCCATACTGTTATTTGCAGCCCAGAATTTCTGAATCCAATTGCATGTTGGTAAGGATGTACTCTTGTATTTTGGTAGAGCAATCCAACTCTATCCCCACTGGGCACCTAATACTGTTTCCAGTACCAGCCCAGAAAGGGGATAAGAATAAACTGATGTCCGGCTTCATTCAGGGGTGTCACATAGGATTCTACAGAGCTTGAAGCCTCAGGATATTGCTAGCAGGGCAGATAGAAGGGGGTATCTCTGCAGAGCTGAAATCCAGTTAATGGCTAAGGAGCTCCTCAGGCTATAAAATTATGTATCTCCAATCTTTGTACATGTGAATCAAGTCTTGTTTTATTCCAGAACTGAAAAATGGACACATTTCTGCACAACTAGAACCATTTTTCCATTTTTTTTTTAATTAATATTCTCTCTCTTACTTACACAGAAGATGCATTATGAAAAAAGAGCTGGTTTTTTCTCAACATGCTTTTTTTCTTTTTAACTAAAACAGTTTCACTGTGTTAGTCATGGGTTCTCATGTTGCTTTTTCATCTTATTTAAATTTTACCTTTTGGGACAAAAAAGCGAAAGAAAAGAACAGTACACAGAATCACAACTTGTGGTGGAAATGAATCTGGACAGATAAACTGTGTTGTTGTGTCAGAGTGATTTCGCGCTGGATTTATGTTTTACAAATGGATAAGTGACAAAAAATTTTGATGTGTACTACACATTTGCCCAGAAGGCATGAGATAAACTCTGTAGTTATTAACTTGAAGGGAAGTTCATAACAGACTTTCCTGTTACTCTTGAGAAAAAAAATTTTTGTTCTTCAATGCATAATTTTTCTATTTCTTTGCCTGCCAAGGAATTTCTTTAGTTTATGCTGCATCAATCCGTTCTATAACTGTTATAGTTTAATTAAAGTTTGCAGTAGGATATTTGGATACATATAGGCAGACCCTAATATTTACACAAATCCATACTAAGCTTGCGAAGGGATGCTTAAATTTCAGGCTTACTGTCCAGAACTTGACTGTCTTCTGAGAAGTTCTCTCTGCCTTAGTTTGCTTATGTAATGGAAGGTGAAAATGAGAGTTCTTTCACCTGTGAACTGTCACTCTTATAGTGAATTTTGGTACAGATGGGGTTTGCCTACCCTTATTCTGAAATTTTCAAGAGTTCTTATATGCTTTACCCTGGAGAGGATGTGTGGGATCTGACAGTTACCGCAGTTTAACTGTACATTTCAACTTCTAGAATAATATTTTAAATTCTTACTATTTGGGGGATTTGATATCTGTCTTTTAAGGGTATGGTTTTTCTTTATTCTTTTTTTGGAGAAAAATCAAAATAGAAATTGAAATGCAACATGATGCTGGGCTTTGAACACTCAATAAATGAGTCATTTTTTTGGCCTTATAGAGAAAAAGTAGTTTTTTCAAAAATGCTTGAAAGCTCTCTGAATAATGCTTATTTGCATGTTTGCTGGTTTTAGGAGAAGGAAAGCATTAAATTGAATTGCTGCATATGAATTTTTATGAATTTTGTACTATCCAACTCAGCTTACTGTATGAGTAGTGAAAGCTGGAGTGCTTTTTCATTTTATGGTGGTTTTGCTTTTATTATTTGTCTTTTCTGCTGGGCACATAAGTGAGTGACTGGTTTGACTAAATAAAGTCACTGCCTTCAATACTGACTTCTGCTTTTTTTTGCAGTTAATATATGGCTCATATGCCTAAAGATAGTCTTAGTCTGAAATCAGCACCAAATTACTGAAAGCAAGAAGTAGAAATTAAAGTTTCTGTGGCACGATGGCAACATCTAGTTTAATTTCAGATTTACTGGGGTGTCCCCTTCACAACATTACAGATCTCCCATAAGGACCCCAAGGAACTGCACAGGTTTTTTATTCATGCACCATAGTTAGCAACGTTTCATCTGCTGATTACTTTATGTGTATCCTACGAGGCTGTAAAGGACAAAGATCAGTTTTTAAATGTGTGCTAATGCTACTTCCTGTGGTATCTGTTGTAGTTAAGTGTAGCTTATAATTAATGTTGTGCAGCTGGGTACTGAGTTAAATGCAGTTTTCAGGAAGGACTTTTAATTGTCGTATGAAAAACTTTCTCTACCAAGTAAAGGCACCATTGGTTTCATGTCCTTTAAAAAATCAGTAGAAAAAGGAGTCTTAAAGACTAGAAAAGCTGTAACAATGTAGAATCTAAAAACAGAATTCTGGGAGGTAGAGGAAAACTTCAAATAAAGTGCATGAGTTCTTACTATACTTGTAACTGGAAACCAAGCAACTTTTCCTGTTCCAGCAAATGCTATTTCAGGATTGTTTTGGAGGATTCCAGATCTTATGGAAGATACTCACAAAGGGATGTAATGCAAGAGAGAATTTATTTCTCAGTGTGTCTTTTATGTTAAAAAATTGTTAGAAAGGTGTGTATCAAACTTTGATTCTAGGGGTATAAAATCACCTATACAGAGAATGCATATTTAAATCTAGAGTGTTTGAAAGGCCAGAGCTAAAAGATACTCTACAGAAGTTTTGGGTTCAGAAGCTGTCATGTGGAAGCTAAAGTTGAACACTTTTGTCTCCTCCTGCACTGGAAGGCAAAGCATAATACTGAAGAATTACACTTCACTTACAATGATATTACCAAGTAAACCCTGGAGGGGAAGAAAGGGAATTTCATTCTAGACTGTTTCAACTTATATTTCTCTTGTATTCAGGTGATGAGCTAGCAAACTAGCCATTCCTATCATTATTATTGTCGTCGTTTTTATTACGATTATTTTATTACGTTGACAAGAAAAAAGGAATAATGGTCAAAAAAATTAGATGCTTCAGTTCTGGAGAGACAAACTGATAGTGGAGAATGGTTTTGTTTTTCTGTGCCTTCCATGAGGTATGCATTTCTCACTGTTCTCACTCTGGCTGTTGTGCAGGTGGTTGACCAGATTGACACGCTGACTTGTGATCTGCAGCTGGAGGATGAGATGACAGACAGTTCCAAAACAGACACCCTGAACAGCAGCTCCAGCAGCACAACAGCCTCCAGCTTGGAGAAGGTCAAGGTGCGGGGCAACGCGCCCCTCATCAAGCCTCCTGCACACCCCTCCGCCATCCTCACCGTGCTGCGGAAGCCAAACCCGCCCCCTCCTCCACCTCGACTGACGCCTGTCAAATGTGATGAGCCTCCAAGGCTGCCTCCTTTGGCCAACCCCGTCAAGACTAATGGCACCCTGCTGCGGAACGGGGGCCTGCCCGTCGGGCCCGGCCGCATCCCGAACGGAGACATGTGCTGTATACCGAACAGTAATTTGGAGAAAGTCGTGGTGCAGCCTCTGATGCACAGACCTGACAAAGAGCGGTGTCCCCAGGCGGGAGCAAGGGAGCGGGTACGGTTCAGTGAAAAAGTGCAGTACCACGGCTACTGCCCCGACTGTGACGTTCGGTATAACATTAAAAACCGGGAGGTGCACTTGCACAGTGAGTCCGCCCGGGCTGCAGGAAAGCTGCCACACCAGTGCCCTCCTCTGCCACCTCCGCCACCTCCGTTGCCTCCATTTCTTCTGGAAAATGGAGGGTTGGGGATAAGTCCCAGTAATAGCTTTCCTCCTCCGAGACCTGCAACTGTGCCTCCGCAAACCGCACCAAAACCCCAGAAGACCATCTTGAGGAAATCAACCACTACAACAGTGTGAAGTATGCCCCTTGTAATAACTCTTTGTTTTTCCTATATATAAACATAAATAGGTAATGAGCACTTTCTACTTGAGCAATAAAAAGACCCAGTGTATTACACCCTGTGTCCAGTGAAGTGGCATAAAAATCACATGGTAAGTACAAAGAGGAATACTTACTGATCTTATTTGTACTCACCAAAAATACCATTATGGCAAAGGGTGCTGAAAAAATACTCATTCTTTAGCATATAGGTTGTAAACATCTGTAGCAGTTTCTTATTTGTAGCATGGTTTAAAAGACAATGAAAAGAAAGCTCAATGTGAAAATACCATGTAGTGATTTGTGATAGATTTCAGTCTATCTGACGAAAGGGAATAACCATTTCTCCTGGCTTTTGAGACTTTTGAAATGTCTTTTGATGAAACAAAGTGGAGTACCAGATAACAGCCTTTGACTGAATTCTAGCAAATGCTTTTTTCTCTTCATGAGTGCTTGAGCAAACTCACTGCATGTGGGGTGGTGCAGTAGGAGGTAATCATTGGCTTTTCAGCAGCTTGGGGAAGTAAAGAAATAATTGAAATGTATGTTGGCATGGCTCTGGAAAACTGCATTTTCTTTCTCACTACCAATGTAAAGTACAGAATTTTGAGATGAGCTGGGATGGTCCCATTAAGTTGCCCCCCATTTCTCTGACTGCAAGAGGGTGATGATAATTTATTTCAGTAAGTAGACTGAAAAAACAAAGCCCAATCCTGTGTTTTCCACAAAGCTTTTGTCTGGTGCAAATCTTTTTGAAGGCAAAGAAAATGTTGCTTAAGGCCTTCAGGGACACCCACTTAATTCATGTAAAGAGCTTTGAAGTTGAAAAGCTCTGTGCAATTATGGAGCATTAACATGAAAAACAAGATATTTTACATGTTATCACATTTTGATGATGAACCAATTAATATTCTTACTAGTTGAAAAAAACTCCTTGGTATTTTTAATTGTTTTATGAAAGAACGTCCTTTTATTCTCACAAAGAGAATTGCAGGGACTTAGAGTTTAAAAAAACAGTCAGTGAAGAAAATCTGATAATAAATCTGTTATTTACAAAACTTGTGCCAAATTAATCTCAATGGCCAACAGCAAATGCTGTATTAAAAAAGTATGTTTATTTTAGCTGAAAAATAAAAGGTACTTTGTGGCAAAACAGAAAAAAACAGACAAAACAGATTTTAATTTTTAATTTCTATTTACATCTATTAATAGGTGTTAAACAGATACATATGTTTCCCTGTATACATATTATAGTATTTAAACTAAAATGATAATAATAATCATAACAAAAGTCCTATGAGATGACTACTATTTAAAAACCTTTGCAGTAAGCAAAGATTTTATTTTATTTTATGCAAACACACATTTAGGGTCTAAAGCTTAATAAAGTATTCCCTGCATAAAAAGCAAAGAAAGGAAATAATCGTAAATTCTTAATCATGTTTTCCCCTCATGCCTCCCATGTGTTTTTCATGATGCACTTTACATTTGGTATTGTTTGACTGTGCTTAATCCCATGAGAGCTGTTGCCAAGTGCAGTATGTCCAGGCGTTTGCAGCAGGAGGCAGTAACTCCTTCTGCATTTGTGTGAGATTTTTGCTGCCCAAATGAGGGTTTTGGCAGGTGGATTCTGTTCATATCCTGTGACTCCACAGCACCTCCCTTGCTCATACATTGAAAATTACATTTGAAATCATTGGAACAATGTGTGGATGTATCCATATTGCACAGCTTTGGGTTTTTCTTTTAAAAAGAAAATTCCTGGTGTCCTTAGTTTGTCACTACTGTAGAGATCATATACCTTTATAAGCTCTTTCAATATTTTTTTTCATTCTTGAATGAGCTACTGTGTATGAGAAATAAGATAATGCAAATCAAATATTGCACATAAAATATTAAAGAAAATAACACTGAGTCATGTTAGGGGGTTTATGGTCTGGTGCATATGTGTTACTGGGTTTAATTTTTCTGGTGTGATCTCACCTCTGATAGCAGAGCACTGCATTTCTCCCCTGGGCTTGTCAGAGTCTCATGAACATGTTAGCACCTCCAAACTGGATGCTATACTCAGTGGATGTGCACTGATATACATGTAAATTTCAGTTTTGTTACAGTTGTCAGCTCTGGAAAGCTTAAGCAGCATCCAAGTTTCAGCAGTTAGTATTCAGTTTTGGTACCCAACATCTTACATCTTATACTTTGTCTTCAGAAGTGTTTTCTTGTCTCTTTCCCCACACCTCCTGAATATCATTGTATGATACGGCTGTGCTGTGAAAAAATGCATCTTTTCAAAAGCAATGCTATCTTTCAGAAATGCAGTTTCAAAACGTGATGGGAAAACACTGGTTTTCTGCAAAGTATGATGACCTAGGCTTTCTTTAATACAACATGTTCTGGGGTATCTGTTAAATCATAGTACAAACATTGTATCAATTATGTTTTAATGAGAACGTCTCTAGCCTGTGTCCTATTGAAAGGTGTTTTTATCAGTGTAATAATTTCACATTAATAACGTGTCAGAATAAAATTAAGGTTAAAACAGGTAAACTTGCAAAACATGGGATACAATTAACTTTAAATTTTTCAGCCCTGTCTGGAAGCTACTAATAGAAACACCATTAACAAAAAATGCAATACTGGATTCAGCCAGCAGTTTTTTTTATATTTATAGTAGGAATGTAAACTCTGTGAAGCATTTTTGAACACCTACAAAACAGTATGCTTCACACCTTACTGAGGAATACTCTATGAACTAACCAGAATTGGATGGGAGTTGTCTGCCTTTGTTATATTCTCTGAGATTACATTTAGTGTTTTGCAAAGATGTTAATACCTGAAGAAAACAAAAGTCCAGTAACAGTACTCAGAGGTTTAATTCAGTGTTCACCATCACTTCAATCAGCTGTCCGGCTTTGATTCCTGTAAAGTATTTTAACATCTATACTGTCCAGATCTAGACTTCTCAAATGCAAATAGGAGAAGGTGGTTTCTATCAGTTTAATGAAGGGGACAAGCTCGAGAAAATTAAAATAAGCAATGAAATTACTTAATTTATAGTAATGACATTCATTAAAAAAGCTAACACATGAATGCATTGTAAGAAAGGAAAACTAGGAGAGTAAAATCCAATAACAATCCTTTTGAAGGACATTGGGTAAGAATCTTCAAAAAGATCATGGATTTTTCTGCCACCTAGTAAAAGTCACAGTTCTTCCTTCTCTCGTCTTCTGGGTTGTTACACCTTTGATCACATCATCTGTTTTTCTCTAAAAGAAGAAAAAAGTCCAAATTCTCATCTATGTCTGTAATATTAAACCAATATTTTATTTCAAATGTGACAGGAAATAAATACAGTACAGCTCTTGTAGCTCTTAACTTTTTTCTGATAACTTGTTTATTGGTTTTGAATCAGAGAGCAGTATGAATTTTTTAATTATCAGGGAGATTTGTGTATGTACATCTGCTCAGATCTCTTTCTTTCCATGTTCTATTTATGGCTTTCCTTTCAGTGATGCCACGAACAGTAATGTTACATGTGGATATCAAATCATACCATGTCACTTGTCTGATGTAGTCTTAAAGTAGGCATGAATATTAGGCACGTATTTTAGCAGAAGCAGCATTTCTGAAACCCTGCTTGTATATATGCTGTGAGCCATGCTTTTTCAGAGGCTGTATGTGTGTGTAGAAGCAAAATACCTTTCCACTGCTCAAACCAGTAATAATATTGAAAGCATAACGCTCACAGGCGCAGAAGGGTCCTGCAAGTGAAGTACGCACATAGGCACATGGTGGAATAAATGTCTGTGGTAGACCTTGCTAAGCACAATCTCTAGAATACTCAATCTGAAAAAAAATACGTGGCACCTGGTATATAAACACACTGTATTTTGCAGGGAAATTTTTTATATATCTCACGCAATATTTATTTACATGCTGCAGCCTAAAATTTCTGTATCTGTATTAGCACAGACCACAACTGAAGCAGCAGCAGTGCTGATGTTGCTAGCTGCAATACAGCCCCATCTTTGGTACCAGTTACATGTTCATGGTTTTTAGTTGGGAAAAAGTACCAGGGATTTTATCTCAATTGCCTGTTTTATGGGATGAATAGTCCAACAAAGCAAATTTCTCCATCTGTCATAATTTTGGGAAGGTATCTGTAGTAATCCATCTTGGGATAGCTCTGGGGAGCATGAGAAAGCTAACTTTCATTTCTTAAATGATCTTAACTGATTTTATATGTCTCTAACTTATACTGGTGAAATAGCTCTCTAGTTAGCTGAGACTGGAGCTACTGGGATAAATGGACCTGACCATGTGTCCTGCTACAGGAGGGAGACCTGTGCTTGAAGTCTGCTCCTGTTCTCTGTACTCTCACATTTTTTCATGTATGGCAGTGTTTCTGTTGCTACTTGATGGTAGAGTTTTCTCAAGAAATCACACCTGCACTGTGTTCATCAGCTGGGTTGCATTATTTCAGTGGTAAAGCAGGTGGTACCATGGTTGCATTTAGGTTGCCCAGTCTTTTGTAATGCTAAATCTTTATAAATTTTGAAGGAAGAGTTTTCTTATTTTGAGGTAATCGTTCTCCTATCAGGTTATAAAAATTACAGTCTCTCATGGTGGTATGATGAAGATGGACTAGAACTTTTCATAATGTAAGGGACTGAGTTTGTTACTACAGGGCTGTGTATCTTTTGTCACATGAAAATGGTGTTTATTGATAGGTGAGAAAAAAGTGGAACATAAATTGCATCTGATAGCCAGCCAACAGCAGTGCTTTGAGAAATGAGTAAAACTGCAATTGTTCTGCTCCCTTGCTTGGGAAAGATAAAGAACAAAGGTCCAGGAATTGCTGCATCTTCTCCCCAGGAGAAAAGGTTTTTTCTTTAATTTCTGAAATATTGGATATGTATACTAGGATTCTTTGAGGAACTTAGCACAGTCTACCTCATTGTTGTTTGTAAATTACATTCATGAAAAGAAATTACATTTTTGTAAGAGTTTTCTGATATTGTATCTGCCCCTGGATGTTGTTTGTCTGATCTTTTGACTAACTTCTTCTGCAATCTTGCGAGCAATAATGGGAAAAAATTACGTAAGGGAAAATAATAGGCAAATTATGAAAAGAACTTGAAACAGATGTGTTCAAGTGTATTCCTCAGTGGTGCTTACATGTTGATAGCAACATCAGTCTGAGAGCTTGTTTTCCTTTACAGAGGGTTCTTAGCATTACTTTAGACTTAATCTCAAGTCATATTAAGAGGCAAGAAAAAAGCCAGTCAGAGACAGAAATTCTCCTAGAAGCATGTATTTCCTTTCCAGTTCAACACTGGTTTTCCTAAGTAAAAGTTACTAATATGTGTTGGTCTCCTTCTTGGATAAATTAGCATGAGAAAACCAGAACATTATGATAGTATTTCTTTGTATACATCTCTAGTGCCTACAGAATATTTTGGTTTTTCCTTTTTGCAAATACAGTGATGATTGTAAACTGGAGCTAAAAAATTACATTGTCTGTGTCCTTGTACCCCATCAAATTGAGTTTAAAACTCTCTCAGCAAGTCCTGGTAACTCCTGAGCTAAGATCCTTTTTCCCTGTTTGTTGCCAGTAGTCTTGGTGTTGTAAAAACTGATCAGTGATCAAAAACCCCAGAATTCTGCTGGTCACACCAGTCTCTAAGCCAGGTGTTATTCTGCATGATTTTCCTGTTTCTTACGTCATCATTCCCTGCAGGAGAAAGTAAAGCTTCTACTCCATATCTCAACCAGTTGTCCCAATGCCCTGAGGTCCTTCTTGACTGTGCAGCCTTCTTGATGGGATTTCATTGCTGCCTACCTGAAAAGCCAACAGAGGCTGATAATCAGTGGGCCATACCAGGCTGGGGTGTTTCTTGGTGCTGTCTTTTATGTGGACCTCAGGGAGGCAGCACCTCACTTTGGGTTGGGTCTGGTCGGTGTATTGAGCCCTCCATTCCTCTCAAAAGGGAGTTACCGGTGACTACTACCCTTCTTTTTTATTTAACTGAGGAAGTCATGGAGTGGAGGTAGGCTGCCATGCTGTAAGAAACCCTTCCATCCCAAAAGAATCTTCATCCCCATTCTCATTTCCCTAGATTCCAGGGCCTTATACCAGTTGTATAAGGACACCTGTGAAGGTGAGGCATGTTGGGAGGGAATTCAGTACCAGTTATGAGTCAGGAGAAGAATGAAGTCAGCACACTGAATTTTAGGAAAGCAAAATTTCAGCTCTTTGAGAAGTTAGTCAGTGAGCACACCTAGGAGACACAAGGGAGTAGAACAGGACTGGCAGATGTATCCGTGGAACATGGGAGCTCTCCATCCCCATGTTTAAGAAATTGGAAAAGCAGAGCAAGAGGAGGGCATGAATGAATGAAAACCTGCTGGTTAAACAAAAGGGAAAGAAAGAAATGCACAGATAACAGAAGCAGGGACAGGTACCCTGGGAAGATTTTTGGGAGATGTTACCTGGTTGGTTAAGGGATGAGCCAGGAAGATCAAGGCACAGGGGGAGCTGAACTTGGCAAAAGATGCAAAGAATATTAAGAAGGGCTTCAGCAGGTTTATTAGACAAAAAGAAAAATCAAAGAAAGTGTACAGCCCCTGATGAACACAGACTGGGAAACTGGTAACAGCAGACAAGGAGAAGGCTGAGATACTAAACTTTTTCACTTCAATCAATGGCTACCTGTCTTCCCACACCTCTCAAGTGGATGGACAGCAGGCTGGGTACTGGGGAAGCAAAGTCCCTCTCACTGTAAATGAGGATCAGGTCCATGACTGCCTGAGGAGCCTGAATGTACATAAGTCTGTGGGACCCTATGAGATGCATCCCAGAGTCCTGAGGGAATTGTCTGATGTAGTTGTCAAGCCACTCTCCGTGGTACTCAAAAAGTCACAGCAGTCAGGGGAAGTACCATGTGACAGGACAAAGGGAAACATTGAACCAACCCATCCTGAAGAAGGGTGAAAAGGAGAAGCCTGGGAGCTGCCAACCTGCTGGTTGGTAGCACCTCTGTGCCTGAGAAGGTCATGGGACAGATCATCCCAGAAGCTGTGCTAAGGCACATGGAGGACAGGGAGGTGACTCAAGATGGCCAGCATGGCTGACCAACCTAGTAGTCTTCTCCAGTGCAGGGACTACATCAGTGGGCAGGGAAAGTGCTGCAGACATTATCTGTCTGACTGCTGTAGGGCATTTGACACAGTTGTCTCCAACATCCTTCTTTCTTAATTGGAGAAATATGGATAGACAATTTAGTGGAGTAGGAATCGTTTAGGTGGTCACATCCATATGAGAGGGAAGTGATCAATGGCTTGATGTACAGATGAAGATCAGTGGCACGTGGTATCCTCAGGGGTCTGTACAGGGATCAGTGTTATTGAAGGGGTTGAGTGCACCCCCAGCAGGTTTGCAGATGACACCAAGCTGAGTGGTGCAGTGACTGACACTCCTGAAGTACAGGATGCCATCCAGAAAGGTGCACAAGTTTGAGAAGTGCGTGCATGGGAAAGTTGTGAGGTTCAATAAAGCCAAGTGCGAGGTGCTGCACCTGGGTCAGGGCAACCCCCAGTGTCCATACAGGCTGGGGGATAAAGAGATCAAGAGCTACTGGGTGCTGGGGGATAAGAGGTGTGACATGAGCCAGTGATGTGTGTACACAGCCCAGAAAGCCAACTGTACCCTGACCACATCAAAAGTGTGACCTGCAGGTTAAGGAAGGTGATTCTCCTGCTCTGCTCTGCTCTGCAGTATTCCCATCTGGAGTACTGCATCTGCCACTGGAGTCGTCAGTACAAAATAGACGTGGACCTGTTGGAGCAGGTCCAGAGAAGGTCCTCAAAATTGAGCAGAGGGCTGAGCCTCTCCTACAAGGAAAGGCTGATGGAGTCTGGGTTATGTAGCCTGGAGAAGAGCATGCTTCAGAGAGACCTTACTGTGGCTTTTCAATATTTAAAGGGGCCCTATAGGAAAGATATAGACAGATTTTGTAGTAGAATCTGTAGTGACAGGACAGGGAGTAATGATTTTAAACTAAAGGAGTATAGATTCAGACAAGGTATAAGGAGGAAATTAGTTATGAAGAGGGTGATGAAGCACTGGAACAGGTTTCCTGGAGAGATTATAGATTCTCCATCCCTAGAAGGCCTCAATGTCTATTTGGATGGCGCTCTGAGAAGTTAATGGGGGACTGTGTGTCATGGGAGGGGCACTATGCTGGAACAGGGTAAGAGCATGAGGAAGGAGCAGCAGAGGAACTGACCACAACCTCCATTCACACTTCTGCTGCACCACTGTCAAGGGAGGAGGTAGAGAAGTCAGGAGTGAAGTTGAATCCAGGAAGAAGGGAGGGGTGGGAGAAGGTGATTTAAGACTTAGTTTTTATTTGTTTGTTTTCCTACTCTTATTTGATTGGTAATAAATTAATTTCTTCAAATCCAATCTGTTTTACCTGTGATGGTAATTGGTGAGGGGTCTCTTCCTTTCCCTAATTCAACTCATGAGCCTTTTGTTGTATTTTCTCTATCTTGTCCAGCTGAGGAGAGGGAGTGATAGAGCATCTTTAATGGGCTTTCATCCAGCCAGGGTCAGCCCCCCACAAGCAGTGTCACAGAGTGCCAACATCTAGTGAGCTCTTACTGGAAGATATCTTTTCCTTATAATTGATCTTCAGAAAAAGGTAGTGAAAATTATGAATTCTGAAAAAGTAAGGTAGTTTCATACTGAAAGTTATAATTTTCTGGATATTATTTGCTTTAACATAAATAATTTAGTATTTAGAGCAATGCTTATTCATTATTCAGTGGAAATAATGTTTCTGACAGCATTAATATAGTAAAAAACCAAAGGTATTGTTGTCTGAATTAATAATCAGACTAGAAATAAGATTAAAATTCTTCATGATGAGAAGAAATTATTTTGGAAAAGTAGTCAGTAATCCAGTGTGAAGTCTTTGAATTCATACTGAATTTCTCTAAAAAGGAGACACAGTAAGTTTAAGAAAAATACTACAGTCATAAGCAGGTAGGCAAAGTAATTTAGTCGAGTGCTCACTGTTAGCCATTAAAAGAGCTGATACACCTTTCATTAAAAGACAGACAAAAAATACACTTTTCTGATGTAGCCAGCAGGTGCAGTTTTGTACTTAACGGAGAAGAGAGATGAAAAGAATCAGTTAAGCATGCCAGAAGCAACAAAAAAATTAAAATGTCAAACTTTATTTTTTATAGACAGGCACAAATCAGTACAAATTGTTCAGAGTGTTAATGAATTGCTTCTGCTTATATGGTGACTTGAAATGAATGTGCTGGATGGCTTTTATGAATATATATGGAAGTGCTTCTCTGCCATCTAGAATTACGATTTCAGAACAAACCATCTTTCCGTATCTCTGTGGAAAATCTACAGCAGAACAACACACTCTATATCAACTCTAATGACAAATCCTTTGGCAGCCCGAGTGCTTGTAAGCTGTGCAGGTATCAGTCTCAGGATCAGTCAGGAGATGTAGCCATAGACAAACACTTAAAATTCCAGTGCTGATGGGACTTTGACCCTGCACTGGTTCTGGGAATAGCATCCCAACCCACCTTTGCTGGTCATTCCTGTGTCATCTCTACAATTAGTCAATTCAAACATTTTTGCAGTGCAGCAGTGAAACAGTTGAGTGGCCAAGGCCATTGGGGACAATGTTTGTCCCCAAAATTGGTCAGTCAGTCAGACTGTGAAAGAGGAGAGTGGAAAAGGAATCAGTATTGTCACAGAGATGTAGGTTTTGCCCTTGACCTGACTTGTGTCTACAAAGTGTGAAAAGAATGCAGGAGAAATGTTTTTATGTATGCACGCCTGGATACATATCAAATAGATTGTTAGGCTTCACCAAAATAGCTGAGTACAAAATACAAACAAAATAAGATTTTGAGTTGTGTTATGATGTGATTTAATTAATCCTTCCAGTAAAATAGATTTTTTTCATAAGAATTATGGAAATCTAACATCCTACATCTAAAACTTTCATAATATATTTCTGCAGCAAGTTGTCATAGTACCAGTAAAGTAAGACATACGTAAAGAAGAGCTTCTGATGGATGTTTATTTTCTGAACCATAATCCTTGCAGATATGAATGAAACACAAATGAATTTTTAGTGACAGGAAAAACACCATTCTCATTTGCATTAATAAGACAGTAATCAAGCTTTTATTCTGCCAAGGACTTGTTGAGGGATGTTTTTTATTTTTGTCCTGGCAAGTATGACATGGAAGTTGTGTATTCTAATTTTTCTTTTCTCTTTTTAGTCTTCCATTTTGTGGTCTTTCAAAAAAAAAAAAACCAAACCAAAAACCCACAAAAACCAACCTACCAGAAAAAAAAAAAAAGAAAGAAAAAAGAGAGAAAAAAAATTATTTCTTTGTGATAATACAACATGTTTTAGCATTTTAAAATACAATAGTAATCTCATATTTTCACCTTCTGAGGAGCTCTGACAATTGAAATACGGTTAGTGAAAAACTGTCATAGAAAAAAATGAAAGTAACAATCAACCGAACAATAAATTCAGTGGAATTTTGATAAACATATATCAATAATTACAAGCAGGCGACAGAAGAGACTCATCTGATAAAGATTTAGTGCTCCCATGAGTTTTGACAAAAAGAGTTCATGGTTTACAAAAAATAATTTTAAGACTCCTCCAACATCTTACGTAGAATGTCATGTGCATATACTGCATTGACCTAGTGACTGATTCATAAAACTGATTATGAGTCTCTACAGGAAAGCTTGGGTAAGCCAACAGGTCAGATCATGGTGCATTTCTTTGCATAATCCAAAGTACTTTTTTCATAATAAGTTCTGATTTATTATGAATGTGTTTAAAATAATTTTGCAAGCTCAGTCATAATATGTTACTGATAAAGTATATCACTCTGTGATAGATGTCTTCAACACTTTCAGTAGTCACACCTCCTGAAGAAAATAGGAAATACAGCTATGATAATACATACTTTGTGATTTATATCATTGTAATCTGTATATACAACTGAATGTGATGCTGAATACTTTAGAGATTGATGATTTTTTTTCCCTGTCATGACTGGATTTTTAAGTACAAGAGTATTATTTTAAGATCATGTCTAACTTGCAGACTTGTTGTTGGACACTGCTTGGAAACCAGCTATTTGAAAACAATTTAACCTTGGATTTTGGCAAAACTTGCAGATGAGCTGAAATACTGAAATAATTCTCATATTACAATAGTACAACACATTGTTCTAATTAGCAAAATCTTTTGTTACAATATGTTGAGTAAATTATTATTCCATTTGCATGGAAAGGATATCATGTCTTAGTGGCCAGAACAGATGAGAAAATAATTTTAGAAAATAAGAAGTGTCTACATCTGGAAGTCAGCAGCTAACATTGACTTTGTCTTGTTAGAGGTCTCAAAATGCATCTATTTTCGTTTGTTGTCATTTAGGTTTTATCGTATCAAAGTGATATGCAGGCCAATTATGCCAGTGTTCAGTGCAAAAGTACAGAAAATGAAGGACTTTGTTCCAAGTAGTTTATAATTTGGTATAATCTGAGGTTAGTTCTGATCACACTTACACTTAAGTCTCCAAGTGGGAAACAGCTTTTAAAGCCTGAATTATATTACTTAGGCAGAAGACTGAAACAAGGAAAATGTTGCAGCAGAACAGAAAATGCTTATAAACCTAAGGCTCAACATTTAAGTTTTCTAGTACTGATGCACTTTTTTAACATACACTTCTTATTTTCATCCACTTCTTTATTTTGGTACTCACCTCCACCTGTAAAAAGACATGACCTTCAGTCATTTCTTTTAAGACTAGGGGATAAGAAATAAGGTTGTAAATAAATTGACTCATTGATTTCTAGAAAGAGGACTGCCAGTGTAACAAACTTCACTGTTGATCTTTTCTGAATTCAAAGACTGAGGCAGGAAAACTATTAGGAAAACATTTGTACTAGTATGTCTTTTAACAATTTTCTTCCACTATCACTCATTAACCATGCATGCAGGACACTAATTATTATTCTCTCAGACATGCAATTATCTTTTAAATTGTGTTTAAATGAATATTTCATGACCTTTCAGCACCTGTGCATTGTGGTGTGTTTTCAAGGAAAGTTTGAGCTGTGTGTGGAAGCTTTAAATGTCAGAAATACAAAGCAGGGAGCTTTACCATAGAGTATAGGAGAAAAGGTATGTGTTTTAAATTAACTAAGAGCAGAAAGCTATGATATTAGCTTTCTGTTTAACAGGAAATTGTTCGATAAGACAAACTTGTATCACTCTGCTTCATCTATATTGACTGGAAAAACTATGAACTGTACATCAGACCTTCATGAGGAGAAGACTGAGACATTCAACAACTTTTTTACCTGTCTTCACTTACAATGTCTCTTCTCACAAATCTTGACTGGATGAACAGAAGGATGGGGACTGGGGAAACAAAGTCCTTCCCACTCTAACTGAAGATTGGGTTCATGATCACCTGAGGAACCTAAACATATATAAATCTTTGTGATCTGATGAAAGTCCTGAGGGAATTATCTGATGTAGTTGTCAAGCCACTCTCCATGATATTCAGAAATTTATAGCAGTCAAGTGAAGTCCCAGGTGACAGGAGAAATGATTGCTGTAACCATCACTAATGAGGGTATAAAGGAGGACCTTTGGAACTACCAACCTGTCAGTCTCACCTCTGTGCCTGGGAATATCATGGGACAGATCCTCCTGGAAGTTCTGCTAAGGCACTTGGAGACCATGGAGGTGATTTGAGACAGCCAGCACGTCTTCACCAAGGGTAAGTCCTGCCTGACCAACCTGGTGGCCTTGTGTGGTGGAGTGACTACCTCAGTGGGTAAGAGAAGGGCTACAGATGTAGTTTATCTGGACTTCAGTAAGGCCTTTGACACAGGCCCCCTCCAACATTCCCCTCTAAACTGAAGAGAGAGTTGGATTCAATGTATGGACTGTTGGATAAGGATTTGGTTGGATGGTCACGTCTAGAGGGTTGTGGTCAGTGGCTGAGAGTCCCAGTGGACATCAATGGCAGGTGGTGCCACCAGAGGTCTGTACTGGGACCAGTGTTATTTAATACCTTTATTAATGACATAGACGAAGGGATTGAGTGCACCCTCACCAAATTTGCAGATGACACCAAGCTGAGTGGTGCAGTGTCATCCCTGAAGACAGAATGCCATTCAGAGGGACCTGGACAAGCTCCAGAAGTGTGTCCGTGGGACCTTCATGGGATTCGAAAAGGCCAAGTGCAAGGTGCTGCACCTGGGTTCAGACAGCCCTTGGTATCAATCCAGGCTGGGGGCTGAAGGGATTGAGTGCAGCCCTGCTGAGAAGGACTTGGGGATGCTGACCCAACCATGTGCGCTCACAGCTCAGAAAGCCAAACGTGTCCTGGCCTGCATCCCAAGCTGCATGGGCAGCAGGGGAAGGGAAGAAGCTCTGCTCTGGGAGAGGCTCTGAGACCCCGCAGGAGTGCTTTGTCCAGCTCTGGGATCCCCAGCGCAGGAATTACCTGTAGGAGTAAATCCAGAACAGGGCCACCAAGGTGATTGGTAGGATGAAGCACCTCCTCTAAGAGGAAAGACTGAGAGAATTGCCATTGTTCAATTTGGAGAAGAGCAGACTTTCAGATGACCTGATTGCAGCCTTCCAGTACCTGAAGAGTGACCCTAAGAAAGCTGGAGAAAGACTTACAAGAAGACAAAAGGGAATGGCTTCATACTGAAGGATTGTAGGTTTAAATAAGATATTAAGAAGAAATTAAACAGTGAGGTTGCTGAGACACTGGAACAGGTTTCCCAGAGAAGTTGTGGAAGCCCCATTTTCAGAAGTGTTCAAGATCAAGCTGGATGGGGCTTAGTAGCAACCTGGTCTAGTGGGAGGTGTCCTTACCCATGACAGGGGAGTTCTAAGGAGGTCATCTTTAAGGTGGTTTACAACACAAACCATTCCGGGATTCTATGATTTGTGTGTTCTCTAATTTACCCTGTGAGTCTTTTCTGTGTGGTGGAAAATGGTCTCACAGTTGTGTTGATAAAGACCACACAATAAACTATGACCTACATGTCCTAAATTTTCATTTTGTAGAAACTGATGCCTGGAAATAGGAGACAGGTTAAGGACACCAGTGTGATCTTTGCTCTTGCCAGATAGTGATTTGTAATTTTTGATTCAGACTTGGACTAGGAAACTTGCAAATTTCCCAGGGTCTCAAATTTAGATAGGCTAGGTAACCACATATGTTCAGTTTATGTGGCAAAGGTTTGTTAGGGGTGGGAGCTATGGGGGTGACCTCTGTGACAAGATTCCAGAAGCTGTCCCCATGTCAGACAAAGCCATTTTTTCAAAGATGGATCTGCTGCTAACTAAAGCCAAGCTGTCAGCAATGTCTGTGATAACATAATTTCCTTATTTCTCATTAATCCACTCTGACCTTTGATTGGCAGTAGATCAAAATTTTCAAGTCTAATCTGTTTTGTCTGTGGTGATAATAAATGAAGGCTGTCCCTGCCCTTATCTACTTGTGCCATTAGTGTTTTGATATATTTTGTCCCCCAATCCAGTTGAGGGTGGGAGTAGTAGAGTGACTTGGTGGGCACCTGGTGACTAGTTAAGGTCAACCCACCAAGTGACTCATGCCTGAAACTAGCTCGGTGGAGTTGATCTGCTGCCCAAGCCTGGCCCAGGACAAAGTCACAGCAGCTGGAGTGCAGCACATATGCAGCACTTCTTCCCATGCAGATTTGCTTAGGTGCTTGTGTGATGGCAAAAAGGGACACTCCCAGTTAATGTGAGCCCTCTTTAAAGCTTGGTGCAACATGGAAATTGGGAGGGTCTGGCCTGCCTCCTCTGCCTGGATTTTCTTCTCATGGCCCAAGCTCTCAAATGTATCCACAGCATGAAGCTGGAATGCAGTGGTACATGCTGTGGTCTGTTTTCATAATGCGTTACATGAAAAAATCAAAGGAGAATTTTCTTCACATTTCAATTTCACATTTATTTTACTCTGTGTTGAAAGAACAGTTTCAATTTATTTTATGTTGAAAGGAATGAATAGAAGGATCACAGCACAAGAACTAGTTTTTCAGAAAACTTTCAGTATATGTATTGTTTATGAAATTATATACTGTATAATCTCTTATTTGTGATACAGTAGGAAAGGCTTTTCAGAACTACAGCTGCCTCTTCCTTTTCTAAGTAAGGGATCTGAGGTCAGGTTTATATATCTTCAGAGGAACTGTACAAATTGCACTGAATATAAGCAAACAGAACACGACTTCTGGTTACAATCGAATGTAGTTGCTACTGTATGGAGCACATACTGTAGTACAAATTCTGTTTATATTATTACTGTAGCTAACCATTGTAGACTTAATCTTTGTCAAAGCTTTGTTTTTGTGAAGACTGGTAGTAAATTATATCATGAACTCAGAAGCATTAATTCCTGGGCAAATTGGATCCACCAAAATGCAGGCAGCAGTGAAGTGTACAGAGATGGTGAAGAGTGCAGGGAAAGGATGGTTAGAAGATGTTTTCCCTGACTTATTTCAGAAGGAGAAACTGAAAGGAAGAGAAATACATCTGTTGGGTGAACAGCTCATGTGCCATGGGGACATGGGTTTTAGTGGTTCACTTTACTCACTGTTTTCCTGGTATGGGTCTAGTTTGTTGTGGTAACTTGTTTATCACTTACCTTCTCTTTGTTGTGATGCACAACAATGAAAAGTTTGTTTGGCCTCTTTCCTTTGGAGAAGTGTTTTGGTCATTTCTCGTTATTTATTAATGCTTTTCCAAACCCAAGAGCTTAAAGTGATTTGAGGTATTAAAACCTAGAAATTTTACATACTCACTTTTCATCACTTTTGCTTACTGTCAGAGAATTTTTGGCTGTCCAAACTGTGCAGGTGCCACATTCATTTTGCATTAGAAGCTTTTTCAACACATTGAGTAGCAAGTATTTTGGCCTACTATTAAAATTTTAAAACTATTTTATTTCCCTCAGTTATTATGGTATGCCCATATTTATATGGAAGCAAATATTTTAGTGTTGCTAATAGAATGATGTAGAAACTAGAAAAAAATGTTCCTCTGGTCAAGCTTTCAAAATACGAAACTTCTTTCTGGGCACATAATTTTAGAATGATGCTTTAATAATTTATTTTTAAAAGCCAAAGTTCCAACTTGAATGGAGGAGCTTGCTACTGTTTCAAACATGAAAAATTCAGAAACATTTATAAGCATTTCTCTCCGTGCATATCTATACATAACTGTTTTAGCAAACAATTGCAAGCTTATGCTCTTATTCCTTGCCCTTTTTAAGACATAAAATTTTATTGGGCCATTATGATTTGAGTCCCTTTACTACCTGTCAAAAGTTATTAAGCATCAGATGTTGGAACCTGGGGCATTGTTGAGGGTTACATTTGTTAAGGGGCTGCTGATTGCAGCAAGTACTGCAGAGAGCAATAAGGAATTATTACCTACTCCCCTCTCCAAAGGCCCAAACTTTAATTTACAGCACAGAAACAGCATTACATGGCCAAATGCCATCGTCAAAGCCATGCCATGCAGGGCTGAAAAGGGGAGAACTTCAGAGAAGATGGATAAACAGGATTAAGAGGCAGTGAAGGAAAGGGACACACTGAAGTAGGAAGCAGAGGGTGAAGTAGAGGTGAAGAAAAAAGAGTGGAAGAAGAATGTAAGAACAAGAAGCTGGCTCAGAAAATATTCTGACTTCATCATCGCTGTCTGGCATACCACCTTAGATTAGGTTTGTAGGTAATCTCTAAGTGACCTCTTCAACTCTTCACAAGATTATTTCTTTCCTGAAAGGCACATGACACGAAATGATAAAATATTTAACATTTGCTGGTTTCCTATTGAATATGCAAGGAATGGGCAGGGAACATTTTGCTTTCATTCAATATCTTCTATTGATATAGAAGCTTTTTTTTTTTTTAATGCTCATAATGCCTGGAAGTCCCTTGACTAAACAGGAAGTTTTCTTTTGAACTTTTATGACTAACAACCACAGCAAAGCTAAGAGCATTGCTGGGATTTCAAATAAAAGAAGTACAGCATGAAGTAGATAACATTTTATAAAAGCTGTAGAAGTGGTCCTGAGAGTAAATGGAAATTACAGAAGTACAGATGCATCTTATAGAACATGACAGTTAAAAGGGAATTGCATTGAAGTATCATTTTAAATTGCTTAGACAGAAATTAACCCTCTGAATAGACAAGACCAAAACCGTCCCTAGAGCGAGTGGCTAGGTTATTGCATCAGGGCTGAATTGGGCCCAATGTGCTGATGATAAGAGATAGAGCTTGAAAAGGGCATGAACAAAGATGAATTGGAAACAGATGTCAGAAAGAATTTTTAGAATCATGCATTTATGAAGTAGCTACTGGGCACGGCAGTTGATGAAAAACACAAAGGGACAAGAAGAAGGGGAAGAGAGGGAGAGATTGACATATCTTACTACTTCAGCTAAAAAAGATCTGTGCAGGTGTTGTCTAATGTGCCTAGCATTTCTTTTTTTACTCACTACCATGTCAAGATACAAAATGGCAATATTGAAACATGCTTTATCTATCCCTTAAAATTTTGCAGTGTGTACTAGTCAAATTATGAAACCATAGAATTATTTGGGCTAGCAGGAACATTTAAAGATCATCTATTCCAACTCCATGCTATGAGCAGGGGTGGATTCAGCTACATCTGTTTGCTCAGAGCCCTGTCCAAACTGTCACAGAATGTTTCCAGGGATAGGGAATCTATAATCTGTCAGAGAAACCTGTTCCATTTTTTCACTACCTTCATCATAAGAAAAACTTCCTTATATCTGGCCTGAATCTATCCTCCTTTAGTTTAATACCACTACTCCTTGTCCTATAACTACAGGCACTACTAAAAAGTCTGTCCCTATTTGTTTTTGTAAGCCCCCTTTGGAAGTGTTCAAATACTGCAATAAAGTCTCCCTTAATTCTTTTGTCCAGGCTGAACAATCTCTAATCTCTCAGCCTTCCTTCATAAGAGAGGTGCTCCAGCTCTCTAGCGGCTCTTGTGTCCCTCCTCCAGACTCACTCCCACAGGTCCGTGTCTTTCCTGTGCTGAGAACCCCAGACTGCATGCAGTGTTCCAGGTGGGGTCTCACCAGAGCAGAGCAGAGGGGCAGAATCCCTTCCTTCCCCTGCTGCCCAGGCTGCTTTGGGTGCAGCCCAGGACACGTTTGGCTTTCTGGGCAGCACCTGTGTAACCTCTCATCCACCAGCACCCCAAATATCTCTTGGCAGAGCTGTTCTCAATCTGTTCACCCCCAGCCTGTGTTTATGCCGGGGGTTGCCCCAGCACAGGTGCGGAAACACCCCCTGCATTTGGCCTTGTTGAACCCTGTGAGGTTGATGATGGCCCTCTTCACAGCACTTGCATACCTCATTCAGTATGTGCCAGGTTATTAAGATTATGAAGGTAATTTTAAAGCTACTTTCTACAACTCCAGATTGAGAGAGACTGTTCTCACAGAACCTCAGTGAGGCTAACAACTTACACAGTGTACTGAGGCAGAGCAAGCCTCCAGTGCTGGGAGACTTGCTACAGGATTACTTCCAGGGAGCACTTGTGGCTTCAATAAATAATGTAGCTAATGCTGATACTAACAGAGGTCATCAGATGGCCATCAGATATACTCGAGGCCATGTACCCAACTGCCTACAGCGAGAACACAGGGAGTGATTTTTCCCTGATAATGTTTCTGATTAGACTTAAAACATTGCATGCTGTATCCCAATCTTTTGCCATTTAAACCACACTGTAATAATTTAGCACAAAGATAAGCACTCAAAAAAAGTTAGATATCTAGTGTAGAGACAGGAACTTCGGCTTGAGGCATTGATTCAAGGATTCTTTGCAGTGGCAGTTACCAGTTATATAAAAATGTTATATGGATTCTGAGGTTCATATATAGTGACAGATCTGTGTATAAGTTAGGAGTAAAAATCCCTGGTGAAAGGAAACCTGGACAATTCCATGCTGGTTCAAATAACTCTTTAATAGAAGGAGAACACTGTATGCTCTTAACTGGATCTACTTGCCTGCTTTGCTGTTTAGACTCACACTGTTTTAAAACCACTTCCAGGACTGATCTAAGTGCTAAACTAGACAACCAGACAACCAAAAATGTATTTCAGCTGAACTGATATTTCTAATTTTCATTAGACAAGGAAAATTGCATTTTTGGTTGCTGCAATATTTAGTGAAGCAGGATGTATGATTTGAATCTTCCAATACTATGCATATACTAGGAATAAAATTCTGCTGCTTTAGAAGAAATAAAGCCAAAAATGCCAGATGAGTGTGCATCAACTCTGCTATCCTATTTTTGGTGATACTGAAGAAAACAGGTCCCACTCACCTTGGGGAGGTGGTTCTCACCTGCTCCTTCCCACCTGTGAAATTTTCAAAGGCCCCAAAGATTTTGTTAGTCTTCCATTATTATTCTATCCTTTTGTGGTTTAATTGCTTAAAATTCATATCCATTAATTTCATCTTTTCAATCAGCACTTTAAAAAATTCAGAGCATTTTCTACATAAAATTATTTATTATACATTTGGACTATATATAACAAATTTCATTCAGTAGAGGCACATTCTGTTAACCATGATTTGGTTCAAAGATAATAATTTTTACCAGAAAGAAACACTTTCTTCCTGGAAATTAATTCTTGGGATACCATTCATTGCTTTATTTATTTCCCAAAAAAATTACCTCTTGAAAGAGAAGAATATGAAGTATTGGTGTTTCCCTTTGTATTTTGGATTTATGACTGTGTAGTGCAAATGCTCATAGGGAGTGACGCCTTCTATATTTTAGATGTAGTTGAAACCTAATGATAAAACAGCTGAAAATATTACAAATACAATATTATTATTTGGTTTGATGTTTTGCATGTTGGACTTTGTTATTGTTGTTGTTATTGTTTTTGTTGTGTTACATTTAATTGTAATTCATTTCATTTAATTGACTGAAGGGGAGTTATTTTGTTTTGCTGGAATTTGTTATGTAGCAATCTGTAAAAGTATTGGACCAATTTGGAGGCTGATAAATGAATCCATAGTTTCACGCATTTTTACCAAAATACTTCATACTTCAAGTTAAATGTCCAAAAAAGTGAATTGCAATTGATCCACCACGAATCAGATAAAAATGTAATTCAGTTTTCTAGTATTTTCAACTTGAAATGTGTATGTTCATCTGCGAGACAATGGTATTTCATATTCAGTGTGCTCTGCTATGTTGCTGAAGGTTTGAAGCCATGAATAGCTGTGCCACTCTGTTCTATAATCACATACTGCACTTCAAAAAAAGGCAGTGACTGTGTAATTCTGAAAACCCTGTAGAATCTGCAGTAGGTTTCAGCTTGTTGTTTTTCTGTGTTGGATACATTATGGCTGTGGAGCCTGGTTGATTCTAGACCGGTAGCCAAATTCAGCACCTGCAGAAATAGACAAATTTCAGCAGTGTAAGTATAACCATTTATACAAATAGTGGTTTTGGTCCACTGCAACTTTGAAATCATTATTCGACTTTCCCATAGTGTAAGTGTTCCTTAGCTGTCTTGTACTAAAAGGAAGAAGTTTCTCTGAGCTCTGAAACATTAAATACTGCAGTTTTCCTCAAGTTTGGATACCTTCTCTCAGTTATTCACCTGGAATAATTTAAAGATGTATTGTTTTTAAGTATGTTTTAATGCCTATTTTTTCTGAAATTTTAAAGTTTTCACATGAAACCACCATCTATAGAAAAACAATGAGTCCTACTAAATATTAACATTTATGTGAAATGCTGTTGTTAAGTAGAATTTCACATTGAGTTGAGCAAGGTAATGCAAAATTACATTTCTAAAGTTAAGGTGAAGATGAATGACATAATTTAGGTGTACACTCACAAAAATTAAAAAAGAAACTGACTTCTTTAACAGAAAATGAAAATGTTAATTTCTTCAAAAAGGTTAATTCACAGGAGAACAAAAAGGGGTTTTTACTCTCTTTGTTACAGAAATCTTAGCTCTGTGAGCAGTTATAAAAACATTGTTTCTTTAGAACTGTTATTACATTTCATTATCTTTTGAAAATGAAGGCATTCATATTATAGGGTCTGTCTGACACAGCTTATGTAATAGGAAAATAAGGCATAGTCGTGTAGTTGAGGAACACGGTAGTAAGATTTAAATTAATTAAGTAATAATTAAGTATTTCTTTAAACTAGCTATGTTCAAATTGTGGATATTTAAAAATACTTGAGAGGTCATGTTTGAAATCTGCATAATAAAATTTCAACTATTTGTCTCTTTAAACAGAGAGACTTCCTAGACAGAACTGACAGACCAAATCAGATTTTCCACTTTACGGAAAATTTTTCAAGCCTGCAGCATAGTTCCTAAGTTTGAAACATGGAAGTTTACAAGTATGTGGAAGAAAGGTGCTTCACATCTGTGTTCCACAACAGTCCCTGGGAAGTAGTGGAGAGCTCTTCCCCAGGTCTGGCCTTGGGCAGCAGGTGCATACGGTGCCCTGCTGCTCTTTGCTGACAAAACGTGCTGTGACAAGTCTGGAATAGATTATCCCCTGGAATTAAGGAGTACACCTGTATTTGCAGTGATCAAGATTTACACCACAGAAATTTCTAGAATTAATCCCAAGGATAAGTTAATAAAGGGCAGAACCATTCATTCCAGCTCACCTAGGAAGATGAAGTGATTCTTGATAAATTCATAAACTTTATTATATTGCCTTATAAAAATACTTTCTTTGCAAAGTAAATTTGCAGTGATTCATATATGCTGTTCTGGACTATACTCATTTTTTTAGGATATACAATTCTCCAAGCAATGTAGTACTTATGAAGATATGTAATTGTACTATTCTGGACACTAAAAATTAACTTCAATCATTGGAATTTATTCTTGATATTCATAGTTGTTATGTTTATTTTATTATGGTAATTGTTATTTGTTAGGTTTTTGTGTGAGTTTGGGTTTGAGTTTGGTTTTTTGTTTAATGTATTTCCCTATAATATTAAAATAACAGGGAAGTAGATACCATCTAACTGTTATTGCGTCCCAATGCAGACTGGTTATTTCTTGGGTATTTTCAGTGTAGAGATGAAATTTCTATATACCTGAAAAATTTAACTCCCATTAGACCCGATTGCTTGAAGCCCCATTTAACCCAGCCTTGAACACTTCCAGGATATGAGAATTTTGAACAGTTATGCATTCAAGCATCAGAAAACAGTTATTTATGAACATTTCTTACGTTGAGAGATGGAGGCAGGGGCTCAGCATGCCATAGAAACATGCAGAGTCCCGGGAAGGATTCAGATTTATTTGGGACAAGGCCTAAAGCAACCTGGACTAACTGTAAAGTCTACTCTGATATGCATTGGACTCCACCTATTCCTTCCAGTTTCAGTTTTTCTCTTTTTTTTTTTTTTTTTGTCTCAGTGAGCTAGTTGGAGGTAACTAAAGTCACAGACTCACAGAATCAGCAGGTTGAAAGAGACCTCTAAGATCATCCAATTCAACCCATGCCCTAACACCTCAATTAAACCATAGCACTGTGTGCCACATCCAGTCATTTTTTAAACACATCCAGGGATTCCATCACCTCCCTAGGCAGATAATTCCAGTACTTCACTACTCTTTCTGTGAAAAACTTTTCCCTAATATCCAAGCTATCTTTCCCATGGTATAGCTTAAGACTGTGCCTTCTCATTCTGTCAGTTGCTGCCTGGAGAAAGAGACCTGACTACAGCCACCTTTCAGGAAGTTGTAGAGAGCAATAAAGTCACCTCTGAGTCTCCTTTTCTCCAGGCTGAACAACCCCAGCTCCCTCAGTTGTTCCTCTTAGGGCTTGTGTTCCAAGCCCCTCACCAGCCTTGTTGCTCTCCTCTGGACACACTCAAGCATCTCAACATCCTTCCTAAACTGTGCCGAGTGCAGGGGAAGAACGACTTCTCTGCTCCTGCTGACCTCTCTTTTGATGTGATACTTTTTGTTTTTGATACAGGCCAGGATGCCATTGGCCTTCTTGGCCACCAGAGCACACTGCTGGCTCATGTTCAATCAGCTGTCAGCCAGCACCCCCAGGTCCCTTTCCACCTGGGCACTGTCCAGCCACACTGCCCCCACCTATAATGTTGCAGGGGGTTATTGTGGCCAAAATGCAGGACTTGGCACTTACACTCATTAAACTTCATCCCATTGGACTCAGCCCATCCATCCAACTGTTCCAGGTCTCTCTGCAGAGCTCTCCTACCTTCCAGCCGATTGACACAAGCTCCCAGCTTAGTGTCATGTGCAAATTTATTAATGGTAGACTCAATATCCTCATCTATGTCATCAGTAAAGATATTGAACAGAATTGGCCCCAGCACAAAACCTCTGATGGACACCACTAGTGACTGGCTGCCAGCTGGATGCAGCACTGTTCACCACACCTCTCGGAGCCCTGCCACCACCCAGTTTTTAACCCAGCAAAGAGTGCTCCTGTCCAAGCCATGGGCTGCTAACTTTTCCAGGAGTATGCTGTGGGACACAGCAGATGATCTCATAAAAATTGGCTTAGAACGTTGCTGCCTACTTCAGCATCCCTCAGCATGTGGAGCTTCACTAATAGACAGATATTAATAATAATGTCTAGTTTAATTGGGAAATTCACTCCAGAAGATATGTTTGAGATTATTACTATGTATTTTCTAAACCATATATTAAAACTGGTTTTGCTCATTGGTTAATGTACTGTGAAAGGTAGGTTTTAATGCATGTGTGTGCCATGGGCTATTTCAGACTTAGAAAGCTGGAGAAAGATGTATTAGAATTCTTTCATGTATGCAGTGGTTCTGGATGGTTTGGTCTTAATTTTCTTGAATTAGTTGAAAAGTGGCAAGAGCATGACATGTATGTTTCTATGAGTCTGAATTGTCCTCACAAACTTACAAACTGTGTTTCAGTCTTACTGTGTTAACACTGAGTATTGTCTGAAGTTATGCTTAGCACCATTTTTCTCCGGCTTTAGGGATATCTGCTATAGATATGTGAGTCTGTCCATTCAGGCTGTTCACTGAGCACTTCCCGCAGTTGATTCAGTCTTTCCACTGCCACATACATTCTTAATTGTGTTGCTTTGTGAACTCAAATGAAAAGTGTGTTGCTGTGTCATTAGCACCATATGTCACTGTTGTTTGTAGTTGGAGCTGAGAATAAAGTGATTTAGAATTTTCATTGGTTTTAGTTAATGACACTATCAGCAGTATTATAATTTAACATACACTCCCTTCCTAGACTTATCCCACTATAATGCCTTTAAGCACATCATGCCTGTCTTTCCAGTCCTGAACACAACAATGTGTCTTCTGTTGCTCCAATATTCATTGCCATTGTCAGTGTACTGTCCAAAGATGCTCTGCCTCACTGAATTAATTTAGTAGTATGCAGAGTTAGTGACTGGATGTGGTGGTCTTCAAGAGACAAGTGCCACGTGGAAAATAACTTGGTCAAAAAAGGATGCTTTTATCTGGGTTACTTTTTTTGCCTAAAAGATACATTTCCTTTTCTGAATTTACTGACAAAAGTTACATAGAGGATAACTTTGTCATATTAGTACAAAAGGTTGGAGAAGGATGTTGTGTCCATTACAAAAAAAAAAACAAAAAAAAGAAGAAACCCCAAACCTGAGTTTTGCCTCTGCCTCAGTTGGAAACTTTCAGAACAGATAAAGTTACTTTACTGTTAGTCACCTCTGAATCCATTTTTCTCAATAGCAACGCAGCATTTCTTGAAACTGCTCCACACTTAGAATTGCTTTGCAAATATTACCACTATATTCCAGTAGCACTGTCAGGCATTGTTGTCTTGAATATCGCCTGTGATAAAGCAACCCAGGATGCAGTTTGTTCTTAAGAGAAATGAAAATTATTGGAATTTCTGAAATAACAACAGATCTTGTAGAATAGTTTTTCATGAAAGTATTCATTTACTTTGCGCTCTCATTTGCCTTGCAGAGAGAGAAAATCATGACTGCATAAAATAATCTCATAGCTAGCTCATAAAATGTTCAGGCTAGATGAAAGGTTGGGAATGGTGGTGATTAAATTACTATGGACAGCAGCTCAGGCACTTTGCATGTAAAGATGAATGCAAATAGGTGGAAATTATGTGGAATCAGTGCACTCAATTGCTTCCCAAGTCTCTTACTGCAGTAACTTGATTGACATCAAACCTAATCTAGATTGCTTCCCTAATCTATATTCTCTCATCAGGCATTCAGTTACCTGGAAAATTTATCCAGAAGCACCTGAGGAAAACATTATCCTGCCTTTTCTCTTGCTCCTGTGTAGCTGGCTAACTATATAGCTATTGATAATAATAATTACATATAGCTATAATATTTATAATAGCTATAGTAGTAGTTATGATGACTAGTTAGCCAGTTAGTTACTTACTAGTCATCAGTGGATCCTGTATATTGCTGTATAAAAAAAAGTCATTTGCACAAAATACAAGCTTTATTTGTGTCTTGCAAATACTCAGGAAGTTACCAGCTGAAGAAATCAAGAATACAAACTGTGGAGTCAATGATATGGATGACTTGGCCTTGACTCCATGATGAGACTACTGTTTTTTGCTCTTTATTTTCATGAGGTAAATTGCAGTGACTGTGTTATGACATTTTATATGTCTGTTTGACAGCTGGTATAACTTCTCTCTCTGTCCTTTCATTCATTTTAGATTTTGGGCACTGTAGGTGCTGCAGGTACAGCAGGTAATGAGGGCAGATTGTGCCTCCTGGGAGCAGAGGAAAGGGTGCTGCAGAGCAACATGTTTGGGCATATGGAATGAAAATTTTTGAACAGAGAGAGAACATTTAGCATTTTTACACTGGCAGACTTCAAGAAACAGACACTTACTGAAAAAAAAAAAAAAGAAAAGATTTTTTGAGGGTTGTTGACTTGTAGGAAACCTCCAAATAATGCTGAGTGTAGAGGAGGCCTTGAGGTACATTCTGACCATGGAAGACCTGTTCAAAATCATTTTCATTTTGATCCAGAAGACCCAAATTGCCTTTTTCAAATGTTACTGTAGTCTAAGGGCTCTAGTGAAACCTTACATTAAAAACTGAAAGCCTCTTTTGGGTTTGAAGCATATTTTGCTTAAGAAGTACGCTGGCAAATCCACCTGAAAACTGCATCCCATTCCAGGTCCTGAGAAAGCAATTTTGCTTATAGTGTCTCTGCTTAGTGCCCAAAGGTAGCTGTCAAAATCCTTTTGGATGGCACAGTAATAGGATAGAAATGAGGAGGGAACAAGTCTGTTTTGTTACGAATTTTTTGTTTGTTTATAATCTTTTTTCATTAGAATCTTCCCATGCTGCCTGTAGTTAGTAATTACTAGCAGTCATGCTGTCTCTTTCTCAATGCCTTGTGCATTATTCTCTGCAAAAGTTGCATAGTTTCAGCAAAAGCAATGGGGGAAATTCTCAGAGTAATTTGGAATGAGGGTTTTCTTCTAAGTAGAAAATGGGATAAAATCCAATCACAGGAGGGAAAGAAACATTGCTTTTCTCACTACTAGAAGGATATCTTAACATTTAAAATCTGCTTTCATCTCTCAACTCTCTCCCTTTCCTCTCTCTTCCATGTGCCTTCTCTAGATAGACAGAAGAAAAAAAACCACTTCAAATGGATTTGATCTGGTCAGTTTTTACTGTGAAAATCTATGTTCACAGAGGAATTATGAACAAGAATGCTTGTTTCTGAATCCCAGCCAACTGTGAATGTCAGCAAGGCAAAGTGTCTCAGCCCTGCAAATGTCTTTTGCCCATCTACAAAACTCAAAACACGTGAGGTTGTAAACTGCAGCTTTTATTGAGTAAGGCATCTCTAGCATTTAGTAGTCACTAAAAACAGACTTTTCAAGATAGTAATTTACAATTCTGTTCTTGTGGGAGTTTTTTCTAGGCAGCTGTATTATCAGGTTTACTTGTGGCATGTTGCATAGGATTAGGTGAACTTGAAATGAGCCTTGAAATGAGGTAAATTAGTGGCTTTACACTACATCACTACCTGAAATCCTAAGAACTTTTGACAAACTTCAGATATGTTTAGGAACAAAACCAAAATGAATTATTTCCTTTTTCATTTTGCCATATTTCACTTTGACAGGGCAATGTTTCTTGCTGTTCAGTTTTACTAGAAGTGATTGCTTTTCTTGAATATTTGGAATAGTCTAGTTGAAGTTGCTTTGCATGGAATATACAGAATAAAGATCATACTTTCAGTTGACTGATGATACCTACCTATAAAAGCAAAGTAAAAATCATGATAAATACGATATTTTCTTTCTATATATTATCTTGTATCTTAGGAATTTTATTTTAGCACGTGTAACAGTGTTTCTTTAGAAATACTCACCTTTGAGAACTCTTTTTCTGCACATGAACTTTTGATTGGTTTACACCTTTATTTTTATATGTACAATCAGATTAAATTCTTTCCTAGAGACTTATTATGCAAATCAGAATACAGTTGTGCCCAAGCAGGCTTCTTCTCCATCTTCTGTTATATTTTAGTTTCCCAACAGTCACCATTCCACAAAATGCAGCTTTGTTGTGTGCTTCTGAATGTGCAAGCTTTTCACTTTGCATTCTATTTGTTCCTTGATAGTAATACAGGCTACAATTCTAATAGCATGCATATGATTTCATAGTAATAATTCTAGTGTGGTCACCTCATTGTTTGTCTTTATTCTTTGCCGTCCTGGCTCAGTGGAACTCAATGCTGAGTTTTGGGGAAGATGGTGCTCAGAGGAGCATCACTTTCTTCAGCTGATGTCACAGCCAAGAGGGGGTATATAATCTTTAAAAATTCAGTCTGCTCCCAGAAGGTCCTCCAAGCAGATGGGATAAATGGGTGCTGCTGGGGCTGGTTCTGCAGCCATATCACTGGTGAGTGCTCTTAAAGTTTAAATGGTATCTGAGATTTCTCTCCACAGGCTGTATTGGCAAGTTCAACAGAAAATTCTGCTGTGAAATACTTTGTATTAGAAATCACCATGCAAATACTGTGCAACATCTTAATTGGCTGTGGCATTCAACTCTGTGGGGGCTAGAAACCTCTCAGACTGTACTCACATCCTGAACAAGAAGCTTATCTTGTAGTTTCCTTCAGAATAGGTTGTAGGATGTATTTTTTGCCTTTATGAGATATGGGAGATTGTTGGAAAAACAGTGAATGGCTGTTCACACGTAAATGGTTTTACATTGTTCTCATTGCCGGATCACCAGTAGGGATGGGAATAGCACACAGGTTTTCCTTCCCTTGGAACCAGATGGGTCAGATAGAAAACAGTATTACCAGTGGTTTGGAGTGTTAATGATGATGATGAATTTAAGATCAAGTCTGGTCACAGGAGGAAATTAATTCTTTAAAAGAAATGAACTTCAGAGAGTCCACATTTCTGAGTTTTTATGGAAAAGTCTGTTAGAGGAAAAACTTCTAGAATTTCGGTTACTGAAAATAGTTTAAAGTGAAGTATTCATTTTCAGCTGAGAGCTAGAAAATAGTTTAAAGTGAAGTATTCATTTTCAGCTGAGAGCTAGTTAAAAGTGACGTGTTATCTGCCTCCAGTGTGTCTCTAATGAAGACAGAAGTGTGTGGTTTGTAGCCCAGACCATCTTTCAGAGTCATGGTCTGTTATGTCACCAGCTGTATAAAATGAAGGCATTTGGGATAAATACAAACCAATTTCAGCCCTGTGGTTATGATCAAAATTGGACAATAATGCTTAAATAAATAAGTAAATAAAATTATCTGTTAAGAAAATTCCTGTTATGAAAATGTGATTGGTTAAGGTCTAACACGAAGAAAAACTTTTTTTTTTTTTTGCAGTCTGTGTACTGATGGTTACAAATTATAGTATTTAAAGATGACTGCAAACATGTTAGAATGCTCATGTATTCTTTCTGATAGTACAAATCTTGTGTGATCTACAAATTCTTATCTTCAGGCATGTTGGTTGCACTTCAGCTTGTTGAAATTTACATTTTACAGGAATCTCTTCAATAAAAAGGATGGTATCTAGACAGAAATGTGGTTACTAGAAGGTTTAAGGTGACTAATGGCTTTTTTTGGCACTCAATCCAGGCACATGACTTGAGCAAACATAATAATTTTACTAATTGCTTTGAAGAGTCTTACGTTATCTTCCTATTACCTTTAAAATGTATCAATGCAATGATAAGCTGTGCATTCAACAGGTTTTACTGAAATTAAGTAGGGGATTAAGAAAATATACCTCTTCAT
Organism: Lanius collurio; assembly: GCA_020086605.1. NCBI lineage: Eukaryota > Metazoa > Chordata > Aves > Passeriformes > Laniidae > Lanius > Lanius collurio. The sequence continues at coordinate 5,202,713 of JACBWW010000028.1, forward strand.
AGTCCTCTGAAATGTTACTATTGATCTCTGTAGGCTAGATAAAGCTATGAAAATTTAGTTTAAAACATTGAAATTTTTAGTGTGAGCATTTCTTAACTAAACCCTGGGTTAGATATGAGAGCACACTTTTCCATCCTTTGGAGCTATTTGCACTTGGATAGCCTATAAATAAATTATTGAATACATTATTTAGAAAGTTCTGTCCTGCTATGTGGTTTCTGCAGTGAGTATGAAATGGGATAGCTTTATGAGTTTGAAATACACCCTAAAGTAGTTAATGATGTAGAGGCATTAAAATCTCATCGTAGTTTTTATGTTCAACCTAGGATTCCTTGCTAAAACCTTCTTAAAATTAATGAATAACTCTCCTGTGCATTAAGATTTGAGTAACACTGTTTTCTGTATTTTCTGTAATAATTAATGCTGTGACATCTGACTCCAGGGCCAAATTGCATTGTTACTGCTCATTAACCTTGCATTTTAGAAAAGAAGCAGGGAAAAAAAAAATCCCAGTGAGACTTGGAAATACTATTCCAATGTCTTTTTATAGATGTGTTTGTTTTAAGTGTGAAATACATATATAAGTTCCATATTCTATAGGAATGTTACTTGGACATAGCAATATTTCTTTTTTCATTATTTAAATTGAAGCAAGACATGTAATTTATCAAAGAGGAAAACAAACTATTTTTAACTATTTTAACTAATTTTCTTTCACAAATCTAGTTTTGCTTTGAGATCGAACTGAGCCATGAAAAACACTGTAAATTCATTGTATTGTAATGCTTGTGCTGTAGAAAACCATAGTGTCTTCAGCATCGTGTTTTCTAATAATCTTTCTAAATTTTACATGCTTAAATAAAACTTATTTCTCAGTGAAAATCAGCTGCTGACCCCACATAGGATCAACATTGGCTGAGGAATTCCCCAGGAGCTGCAGGAAAAAGCTGGGTGATAGTCTCAATGACTTTGCCAAAGATCCACGAGAATTCATAACAAAGAGGAAACTGTGACAGAAAATAGATGTGAATTTTGGGCTGTGTAACTGGTGAATGTTTTAATTTTGTAAGTCATCAATGATGTAAGCTTGTAGGAAGAATGTGCATGCATGTGATAGGCAGGGAACGTGCCCTCCTCATTGGAGTTTTGTCAGAACAGTCAATGAGCATTGCAGAGTGCAAGGGCAAAAGGCTAGGCAGCCATGCAGAAAGCAGTTTGTATGGCTGAAAAATTGAAGAGAGGACCACTAGACTTGGATGTCTAGCAAAATAAATAGAAAAATTTCCATTTGTTGGGAGAAATTTAGTATACTTTTAGCATTACCTAAATTTACTTGAGTTTGCATAACTGGAACAGTCCAGTCTGAGGTTATCACCTTCTTCATGTGTGACAAGTTCATATCTATTATATGTCAATGAAGAGAAAAATACCTAAGTTTAGTATAAGAGTTAGAATGCTAGGATCATAAATGCCTATAACAGTATTAAAGTCCAGAGAGATTAGACAGATGGGCCCATTTGTAAATAAATGTTTTATGACAGTGTCACCCTTTAGGAAAAGATCAGAAACACTGGAATGTCTTCATAGTCATTCAAAGCAGTCATGTAACAGTAGCAGTAAGGGTCAATGTGTTCAGAAGGTTTCAAGACTATGGGTGTACATTTCAACAGGAGAGAACATTTGCATTTTATCAAGAAGCAAATTTCACCTGCATTAGAAAATGCCTTGATAGTAGTATTCCAGTAAATTCCAGAAGAAATAAAATGACTGCTAATAAAACCCCTACTCACTGTCAAGTCTGTGCATTTTTCAGATGGTGATTTTCCCAAGAAAAAGCACATCTCTTACTGAATTGATGCACCTTGTCTGTGAGCCTGCCTGCCCTCAGGAGTGGAGACGTGCCAGGCAGGTGTAATACAAGAAGATGTTGGGGCAGGAACACCATGCCTAGCCAGCTGTTGTGTCTGCACCCCATGGTGGTGGTGGTGGTGTAGACAGTCTGGGGAGTCTGCAAAGAGGCAGTACCAGTCATCCCTATCTCTTCTGTGGGGCTATGGCTGCAGCTCTTGTACATTAGTTTCTTGGTGTTGCACATCTCTCACCCGTGGTCCAGGCTGCACTGTCAGCCCAGGTGTAGGGCTTATGTGGGTGAGGAGGTGCCCACCCATTCTGAGGCATCACCACAGTGGAGAGTGGAACAACCCAAAGAGAAGTGCAGTGTCCTTTCATGCAGTTGCTGTGTTACGGGCTGGTGAAAATCAATATGCACTATATCACACAGAGCATAAGTGATTCAGCATGATACAGTTAATACAAATTTTACTTCCATGTCTTCCATCAAAACCCATCAATTTATCACTGATAAGGTATGACAGAAGGAATGAAATTAAAAAATCTATTTTAAAAGCATTAAATCAAGTAATGATTACTTCAGATGATTTTTTAAATAAGTTTTTAAGTACCCATGCATTTTTGTAAGTACTGAAAGGTACCCAATATTTTTATGAATAAATGTAATTTCTGAATATAAGCCAGATTTTAAATTCACTAAGAATATGTCACCTTAAGGGACTTTTAAACATAGCTTTTGTAATTGCTGGAAAATCATATAAGAAATTTAAATTTTATTATCCATCATTAGCATGCAGATTGTTATAGGAATCAACAATAGGAATTACATTTTGCTGAATACAGAAGACATAAATAACCTCCTTGGATTTTCCTTCTAATTCCGTCTCAGTTAACAGGCACTTACTTCAAAATCCTATTAAACATAGGGGGTTTATCTGTTTAATCTTATGGTTTTCGGAGAGAACTTTCTGGTACTGTCTTAATCAAGATCAAGAGCATATTGATCCTTCTGCAAAAGTCTTAATGTTACTTTTTTCTGATTGCCTATTTTTTAAAGGGAAAATTATCTGAGATACTATCATTCATCTTAGGTTTTGTACTGCTACTACTGGACTGCTGCAATAAAAATGAAATTATTTCTACTTGCTTCTATTCCTGTGTTTATAAAAGAGTTACTAGCTGAACAGCAAACGACTTGTATTTCAATTAAAACTTATAAAGCACAATATTCATTTTAGCTACTTCTGATGCATCCTTATCAGTTAGTAGAGTGCTCATCTATCTCTTAAACAGTTTGCAGTTTTTGAACTTTCTTATTTATGGGAGCTATTTTGGGGGTAAAGGAAGGAGAATAATACATGGAAAGAATTATTCACCTCTAATCTCTGCTGTAGAAAATCCTTGCATACCATGTAATTCCCTTTTCAACTAAAGTATAATTTGACTTCAGCCCACAGGCAAGATAGAAGGTTCAGGGTTTTGGTTGCTATCTGTAGCTCTACAGATATATTTATCTTGAAATTAGAAACATGAGAAATCTTTGGTCTTAGAGTCCAAGGAAAAAGAAGCCAAAAAGTCAGAAAGAAAAAGAAAAAGTGGCAGTTGTAGTGTTCCAATATTTTCACCCTCTGAGGTGGCATTGTTCCAATGTAGCCAGCAAGGCCAAAGGGTTTGTTTGTATCCATCCTTTTAGTTATAACTCTAAGGAAAGCCAGTGAATTTTGACTCACACTGAAAGTAAACATGGACTGTGTATTTGTATGGCCAGAATGAAAAACTGAAATCTGTCATTCCTTTCAGCATTTAGATATTCTATCTGACACAAATCCAATTGTTTTTCATTCACTCATAAATAAAGCATGGGACAGATGTGCTAGGTTTACAAATTGCTGGAGAAGGAGGTGGTGTTTATAGACTGCCTTTCTTTTGCCCTCTGTTGCTAGAGATAAGAGAAATCCAAATTGACTTGCTTCCTCTGCCTGAGGCATTTTGAACTCACAGCTTCCCTGTGTCTGAAGCATACTCTGTGTTTCTGTATGTAGGGGAATGGCTTCAGCTGCTCATGGCTTCTCTGGGGTTTTTGTAAAGGAAGGTGCTGCAAAATAAGAGAGAGGGCTGAGATGATGGTTGGATTTTGGAAAAGGAATGTAAGTATCATGCTGAAAGGACAGAGTGTCCTTTTTTTCATCTGCTGTATCCTATGCCTGAAGGACAGAGTGAATTTCTCTTTTGCAGCCTCCACAAACACACCGTCTTCGGTGTTTCCAGCAGTTAGGTATGTGCTGCTAAGGGCACTCGTTCGGGGCATCACCTCTAAAGCCTTCCCATTACCCACAGTTTCCTCATCAGGTCTCCTTCAGACCTTGAGCTGCTGCCTCTGCAAACGTGATCACCAACCAGGCCATGCTTTGTGCCAGCTTTCCTGCTTCCTCAACAGCCATAAACAGCAAGCAAAAGCCTCACCAAGTTCTGTCTTCATGTCCTTCCTGCTCAGGTCCCACACCCGAAGCTGACTTCTCACAAGCTACAGAGGAGGTGAAGTCTTCTGACTCCTTAATTTCTCTCCCCCAACCCTTTAAGTAAAGCCATATTCTCTTGTGGATGAGTGGAGTTACCTGACCCTCATTGCAGCAACAAAGGCAGCTGAGTGTTTTTTCAACCATTCGCTCCTGGAGTATGTTTAGACATTCCCTAAAATAGTCTAAATTTTGGTTCTCAAGGTAAAATAATTTCACATGAGACTTTTAATAGATTTCAGAAGGATGTATCTAGCAATTTACTGTTCAGCACACACTCTGTGTTGGTGGGAGGAGTGGTAAGACTTCACTCAAAATGGAGTCTGGTGGTGGTGTGGTAAAAGGCTTTTCAGAAGTGAGCTGTCAGCTTGTCATTTGTCCATTGTATATTTTGCTGTTTTGGTATAGTTCTTGAAGGTTTTGTTACATCATCACTGAGCTTTCATCTGAGTGCTGAATTACATTTGTGATTAGTGCAGTGATTTATATGCTCACATGCTAAGAGCTTCTTATGTTTCTTCCGCTTTATCTGTTTCCTTGTTTTCTTATTGGAAAACCACTATGGCACAGGTAAAACAGTTTACAAAAGTAAATTTAGCATCTTTAGTTTCAGAGATGCTTACAAATTGATGCTTTTTTTTTTTTTTTTTTTTTTTTTTTTTAATCTAGGGAATGTATTTAGAAAGTTCAGGATTTCTTTGCAAGCAGTAACTATATAATTTCAATTATTGAGAGATGATTGAGTTTATTATCCAGGACATATTTGTGGCTAAAAAATACAAGGATTGGACATAAAAGCAACCACTCCAGTTTTCTTCACTTAGAAGATATTCTATTGCTCTTACATAGATGCTCTTTTAGACATTAAGCATTAAGAGATGCTTAGATAACTTTAAAAAGGGGAAGTGATAGTGAGGAATAATATATTTTTCGATATTAATTGTAGAAGGTTTCATCTGGCCAAAGCTACGCCTTCTCTTCTTGAGCTTGAAGGAGAAACACCAAGTCATTTTGTTTTTCATTACTATTTTAATCAGGTAAGAATTTCTGGTAAATACTTTTCCTCTCCATTGTGCTGTCCAAAACACAGTTCTTTATGCACACACACAAGCACCCACACAATCACACAAAAACTAACAAAAACCCGAAAAACCAAAACCCACCACCAGAACAAAACGGAGTGCATTATGACTGGAGCAGAGGGAATTGTCCAAATTATGGATTCAGCAGTCCTTACTTCCTCTTTTGCTCCTGTGACGTGATGTGCGACACATATAATGGTGTTTTATCATACCTACATAACTGAATTGGGGAAGCTCATTTCTAGGATTACTCAAAATAAATTAAAAGGCCAAAGAAGAATATAAATACTGATATTTCTGATGAACTGCTATTTCTGCTTTTTTGACATCTCTTGCATGTTTTGTTGTGTTTGGAGCAGTGGGTAAGAAAGCTAATTAGTACATTTTAGGAGAGGATGCACAGGACCATCTCTTGCTTTGTATACAGGTATTTGCAAGATCTGTTGAAACAGAAGTTGACCCCTTAAAGGGAAAGTTTGCATTGAATCATTGTATATTAGCAAAAGTTATAAAGTCCTGTATTTATTTTTCTAGTCCTGAAAGCACATATGTTCTAGTAGAGTAATCAAAAATTAGAGCTCTTTCCAAGGTTAACATTCCTGGAAAATGTATAGAGCTTTCTGTGCAGAAACTTTCAAATGTCTTCAATGTAAATGTCATGCCAGGTTGATTTCTTTCATTGTTGCTGCAAGTACAGTGCATATAAAGACACCAAATAATTTCCTGATCTTTTTTCACCTTCCAATCTAAAAATATGTTCAATCTCTGTTGTGTTTTCTATTCAGTTTCTTCCTAATACCATTATTTCCTTGGGAGCTCAAGAAAGTAACTTGTCAAGTCTTGGTAAATGAATGTGTAGAAGCTTTAGTTGTTTCCTTTCACAATGCAAAAAAGCTCAAGCAGTTGATGGAAGCCTTTCTATTCTGCCTTGTGCTGGAAAGGGGCTGTGTTTGGTGCATGGGAGGTCTTCCAGTAGGCTTTTGAAGCATGAGGACTTGTCGTAAACCATCCTTTGGCCTCAGGACCTCAACTGCATTTATAGATTTCTGCCCAAGATTCAACTCTGAGCTGCTCAATAATTTCTAGTAGCTAAAGACAGAACATGCCAGTGTCCAGCAATATCACCGAAACCCCTTTTAATGAAAAGAAACAAATTTGAATATTTTGACTAACGGGAATATTAATTAATAGTCATAATAATGAGTCATTCCAAGCCTGTAGTCACATTGACATGTTTAGGGAGAACAGGATAATATAATTTCAGTAATCTCCATATATCTACTGTCAGTGAAATTAATACTTTTTCTTCTGTGGCAAAATATTTGTGCCAAGTGATAAAGTAAACTCTGTAAAGCACATGGTAATGAACAGCAAGTGATTAGCTAGAATCACAAATTATTTCATCCCTCAACAGGAAGACTGCAGAAAAACTGCATCAAAGAATTTATGGATTTTTTCTGATTTTTTTTTTAAGTCCTATTGGCTCAAAAAGTAGCCCTAATCCTACAAGGCTGTTGGATCATTTGAGTAATTTGAAACAGATGAAAGATCAGTAAATGTCAAAGAGAAAGGCAGAAATATTGATAGATACATTGTCTCCTGCATGTCTCTTTTCACCCATATAGTTATTTTTTTTTAAAAAATAAGGAGATGGAGGGCTGCCAGCTCACTTATCATCTATCCTTCCTACCTTCAGGCTGAATGAGAAAAGGTTACATCTGTCAACTGGAAGATGTACTCTGGGTAAAATGATTTTCCAACCATTCACAGTTCACTTTAAGACATATAATTATACAAAAACCTCTAAAATCTAGAAATTGAAACATAAAAGTTTTTAAATAATAGCAGATGCAAGTCCTTTAAACCACTTAACTATTCTGTGTGACCTTTCAGTTGTAATGATTCTAATGTCCCTTTCACTGACTGATAAAAGGTTTTTCCTTTGTCATGTTGATTATGCTGTATACCAAAGTAATTTATTTTTATTCATTGAGTGTAGGTTCACAGTGATTTGTATTATCATTTTGTCTTCTGTTACATAATGAGCTCTAGGAATTGACTGTTTTAAAAGTAAGCTACAGGAAATCTGAATTTTTACAGAAAAAATACTGACTTGCATGGGGTGCGGGGTGCTAGTGTCTTCTCTTGTGTGTCAGACTTTCCATCTTTTTAACTTTCTGACAGGAACTGGAAAGCAATGATGGCAACATCCTCAGATTAATTGAAGAGGTAATAGGTGCAGAACTCATAAGGCGCTCCTCAACACTAGATGCTGGATGTGATATACTTTGGCAGTAATTGCAAATCCAAACCTACTTCATCCTTGATGTTTTTGTTTCAATATTTACTTCCTGTGATATTGCCCGTGTTAAACTAGATAGACAGACTTGGTAACCAACTCCCCAAGTGTGTTACCAGCTATATTTCACCAATCACTCGAATTAAAATGTTGCATACATTACGGACTTAGCTGTCTTTTGCATCTCTTTCTTTTACTAATCTTTGTTCTACCTCTAGTTGACACAGATAGGCATTCAGACTAATTAAGGAAATTTGCTTTGACTCAGCATGAAAAGGAGGGCAAAAAAAAAGGGCAGAAAGATGAAAATAGTATCCCATATTAGCTAGCTCTTATATAAAATAAATGCAGTAAGAATGAATTGGTGTGTTCTGTGGACCATAGGAGATTCCTTTGGAGCATCTCAGATACACAGCCTTAATTTGGGAAAGCAGCAGTATTCCGCAGGTTTAGGTAGACATTCATCTGCATCCCTTCATACTCAGGAAAGAGCACTGAATAAACAAGCTTTTGTTTACCACTAGCAGTGTAGGGTTTATTTATTTCACAAGTGTAGCCAAACCTCAACAAACATCAAAACTCTTATTTTTTCTTTTGTAGTGTTTTGACTTGTAGGTTCAATATTTCAGAGTATTTACTTCTGAATATAAGCAGAAATCTATAGAACTTGAAAAGGACAGAGTGAAATAAATGCTAACTTGTAACATGTTGATTAAAATTATCTCTTGGATCTCAAAAAAAAAAACCCAACACTGCAACCAAACCAGAAATGCAGCCAAATGTTCTTTTATAGAGTGAAGTGCCTCATATGCATGACTGGCTTTATGGTTTGATTATTGTCTACTGAGCACATGGTACAAATTATTTTAGTAATCCCCCCATAAAGTAAAGCTCAAGTACTTTTCATATTAAATGAACTTACAGCTGAACAATTGATATCTCCTGTTGAAGAACCACCCCCAGACATTCAAGTGTTTGTCAGTTCACATTAATTTCCATATTATCATTAGGTTATATCTTCTCGGGATGAAACTAAACTGCAGTGTGACTGCTTCTGTAGAGAGAGACCCACCCAGTCTAATTCTCTCATAGCGAGGTCACTGCTGTTGGTACAACTGTAGTGGCCACTTGAGCTATGGCTGGGGATGTGGCCCTGCAAACTACAGTCTAAGTGGTGGCAGTCTTCTGGATATTGCCCAAGATCTATGCTGCTTCTAGCCCAAAGGAGTAGAAGAGAGAATTAATATATCTATATGTCCATTCTGTGTATACAAATATATAAGACACATAAATAATGCAGAAATATACATATAAATGTTTATATTTACATATCTGCATATCTATTCTACTACAATTTATAAGCAAGCATTTTTGTGTGTTTAGACTTGCTTTTTATGCAAGTCTACATTAGAAGCCTGCAAGTCTGTCTGCAAAAGTATATTGTGACAAGCTATAGCTTCTTACTTTGAAATGAAATGCACAGAACAAATTTTATACTCTAGTACAAAGAGAAGGCTGATTTTATCTTCTTGATAATTTCTTTATTTTTCTCTGCATGTTAGTTAAGTATGAGATGATTTTTTGAAAAAAATATTTTTTGGGGAGCTGGTAAACATGTATAAGAGAGACAAAATGCATCAAAACCACCTTCCCAGAAATATTTGTGAGTACTTTTCTCATGAAAGATGTAACGTAACAGGTCCAAAAAATCATGAGAAAATAAATAAGCTTCCCAGCACTGTATTCACACTTGGCATAGCCAATTCTATCTTAAAATGTGCATTTGTTTATCACCAAATCAGTTTTCCAACACCTAAGAGACCAAAAAGGCAAATCAAAAGAATGTCCAGAAAAATGACCTGATAAAAATGTCTCTAAAATTTGAAAGTGGTAAACAGAAAGGTATTGTCACTGCCAAAAGTACATCTGAGAAATTTTAAAAATGCTAGTTTATATGTGCTTTCTGTGCCTCCTGCATATACTACTCAAAATTTATGTGTGCTTCTTTTGAGAGGTGTAATATTTCTGACCAGTGAGCAAAATTTCCAAGTGTTCCCAGGATACATCATTAGGACTTCTTCCAGTGCCATTCTTTTCCCTCTTGGTGTTTTTTTTAGTTGGAGTTTTGACATTTTTTGCATTCATCATGGAAAACCCCTAATGTAACCTATTGACTCTTATGATGTCAAGATACCCGGTACCTGTCACCTGGTAACTTTGGTTGCTTAAATATCAGCTATACTGGAAATTAGTGGAATCAAGAAAAAAAAAAACCAAAATAAAATGCTTGATTGCATATTGTAGGTCCTACAAATTGCTTCTCTCAAATCTGAACTGTCTGGGACTTGATTGGGACAAGCACCACATTAATTTGGCCAGTGGTTCGTAAGTAATAAACAGGAGATTTTATGAGTTTTATATATTGATAAGCACATTGCCTCTGACATTGATTGCCTGCTTCTCGCTATAAAGAATTGCAGTGGCTGTCAGAGCCTGTGATCTGGTGATATTCATTTTGTTGTGCCAGCAGACAAAGATAGTAAGCATCTACAAATACACTACTTAAACAGTTTGAGTTCAGTTGGGTAACTATATTTAGTAAATATTTTTATCATATAGTGTCTGACATAATTTACATGTTCCTATTCAGGATTGTCTTTAGAGAACTACGTATGGGGAAAGCTCTGGAGATAGCAAAACTAGCACGACAAAGAACTTTATAATTTCATTGAGGAAATGTTACTAGGAAAGGCTAGTGGGATCACAAGAATACCATTGTAGAAGTCAATACATGCTGTCAATGCATAAATGGATTGTAGTGTGTAAAGAAGAAAAGGAAAATGTGTACATTTCATTTGTAATGTGCAAATATTTTCATTTTTCATGCCATTTGCAATCTCTTCTGAAGCTTTGAAAGGTGAACTTCCAATAAGCAACTGGGATTTCTTGTTTGCTCATTGGAAAATGAATTATTTATGGATTGAAACAGTAGGATAGGCAATCACATGAAAATAAGTTTTCTGAAGCTTCTGAGGAAAAAAATAGGAATAATTGCTAAAAAGTGTGGTGCTGGATTTGTTAACATCCTGTGTTATTTAGATTTAGGTGTTTTAGTATTTACAGAAAAAGATGTCTCAGCAGGTATTATGGTGGGGATTTCTTGGACAATAGAAACCAACAAAAATCCCCAAAACTTTAGGGGAGCATTCCCTTTATGTTTAGTAATTCTGTTGAGGGGATTAGTATCGTAATTATTCTTATCCAAAAGAGCAAAAAGTTTAAGATAATATAAATAAAATAGTCTATGTCTGGATCTAAATATTTCTGTATCTTCCAGGAATAAGTTAGTAATTTATACAAAAGACAGCTTAACAGATGCCATTAGTATTTAAACAATATCTAGAATGTGTTTAGGAAGACTTATTACTATATGATTTTTTGCATTTTTTCTTTTTCTGTAAGAACTTTTGTTATACTCCTAAACATGTGAGTACAACTAACAGCTTGGCATGTGCTCTGAGTTGCAGTGTACTTAAGGTAGGTAATGTCCAAATTATAATGTCTGGGCTAAAATAGCCCAAATAATGAAGCTTGTATTTAGGCTAGTCTTTCAGGTGCTTTTACCAGACTCTTAAAATGATGTGTAAATTACATGGCTTAGTATAAATCCCGTAAATCTCCCTTTCTCAACTGAACATGAAGTGTACTTCCTGGTTGTTTTCTCTTTTTTTCTCGATAAAAGGCACTAGGCCCAGCATAGAAACCCTCACTAAAAGTATTCCTTTCTGTGATCATTGGCATCATCACTGCACATACATGTTCAAAGTTGATATCTCCTCTATAGTTTTGTTGGTGTCTTCCAGTCATGCCATTGCCTTTATTGATCTTTATTTAAAGACCAATAAATGCAGTGGTTTCTCTGTATCTGAGAATGGGGTAGCCATTTCATAGGTCTGAGGCTGAAAGGATGCTTCCCTCAGTAGCCTTTTCCCTTAACATTTTCCACCCACAGGGTTCTGCATAGCAATTTGTCCAGAGACAGTATGGTCATGGCCATGATGAGAAGGAGGATGTCATTGTAGATGAGATAGATTCACTCTCAGTTTTTAAGAAGACTGTGTCAGACAGCACAAAGCAGAGGGACATAGATGGTTTTCAGGTAATACATGCAGAGAAGTAAAATTATTTTTTATTACAGAAGAGTAGTTACCTGATTTTGAGTGGGGAGAACAGCAACATTGATTTCTTTGAGTCTCTTTTGGGACTTAATACTGATGCTGTAGAAGGAAGAGAATGTCATGGTGATGCTGCCAAAGTACTGAAAAGGAGAAGGGGTATGAGTGAACAAAATGGGTCTCCTGCAAGTTGTCTGAGCTCTTGCTCTCTAATAATGACTAATAAGGTCAGGGTTTTTTACGAGGTATGGTGTAACCAAGTGATTTTATAATGATTAATTAAATATAGACGTATGAATGTACAGCCTTGCTATCAAAAATAGTATGGACTATAGGATTAAAAAATAGACAGTTCAGGATAGGAATCTGTAATGAGTAGGTGCTTTTTTTGTTCAGTGACTGGCCTTTTTTCTCTTGCTGCTCACATCTTCATGTGTACAATAATGGTTTGAGATTATAGATTTTTGGGTGAGGCAGCAAGAAGAACAACTGGTTTTTTTAATGCAGGCGTTGCTACCTAATGAATTTTCCACTGAGCAAGTGTAACCATAATTTTTAATTTGCAAAATTCTTTATTAATGTGGAAAGGTGCAAAATATTTTCATAGATTTTACTCTTTGGCACAGCTATTGGAAAGAAAAAAAAAAGCAGTCTTTTCTTCCTTGTGAGTTGGTGAAATGAGGGTGGATGTCACATGTATTTATGACTTGTACTGAATTGAATTGTGTGGGTTGACACCTCAATAACAGATACTGGAGAAATTCAGGTATATTCAATAAATCACTTCCTGGTTTTGTAAGCAATCATCCTGGGTTTGGTTGGGATGGAGTTAATTTTCTTCTTAGTATTGTTTTGGATTTGGTATGGGAATAATGAGAGTAATGTTGATTAACACAGTGATGTTTCAGTTGTTGCTGGGTGGTGCTTACCCTAAGCCAAGGACTTCACAGCTTCCTCTGCTTTGCCAGTGAGGAAGCACATAAGAAGCCATGATGATGCAAAACCAGGAGAGATGTCCCAGTTTTGCTAAAGGGATATCCCATACCATAAACTCATGTCCCATAAACTAGGGGGAGTTGGGTGGGGGCTGCTGATATGTCTTGTGGACAGGCCTGACGTCACTCAGCAGGTGGTGAGCAATTGAATTGTATATCACTTGTCTTACATGGGCTTTATTTCCCTTTTTATAGAAATCTCACTTTTGTTATAGCTGGTTTTGTTATCATTATTATTATAATATTTTAATTTTATTCAGGTTTTTCTTTTTTTTCCCAGTTCTCCTTCCCCACCCACGGTGTCTGGAGGGGTGATGGAGCAACTGCATATTACATAGATGCTGACTGGGATTAAACCACCACAGCATGATATTGTCTATGTTTATGAATTGCAACCTAGAGGAAAAGGAAAAATCATACTGCTCTTCATGTCTACAGTGCTCAGCATTGTGTTTTAATGTATTCAGAATCTAAGTTTGAGGAACAACTGTTTTCTGACAGCAAATACTATTTGTATTGCCTCTTTCGTGAATATTATCATTATTGCTTTTAAATGTTATGTTGGTTGTACCATGTTCATCCTGTTCCTGAAAATTAAGCTGCATTCAAGAGTAATACTGTCCTTTTTTTGTGGTTTTTATGAGGTAATAACATACAGGAATCATTAGCCCAAATGTAATTGAAGCTTGATACCGTGACAGCTGAGAAAGTGTTGTGTGTTTTTAGTGATATGGAGATTGTCTTCAGTTTAAAAATAAGCTGTTGACAGATGTTTAGAACATTCTTCTTTTTCATTAACAATGTGAGTCAAACCCTGTATAACTGACTAGGAAAAGAGCTGCCTGCTAAGCCAGTGGTATCACAGATTTCTTATGTATATGTTTGCTAGACAATTGGGTTACACTGGGTCACTGTAACAATTCTGAGTGTTAAATAAGTTTCCCTAAATATTTTATCTTTTCTCATTGAGTGGTGGGGGAAAGAAACCAAAAGGGTTTACATTACAACAAATTCAGATTCTTTTTTTTTGTCTGACAGTGAAATTCTGTCCTACCCCTTGACAATCTTTATCAGCTTAAATTGTTCAAGTCAATAAGAAATAAGAGAAAATGTCAGTGAGGGGCTGGATTCACAAAACTAATGACTAAGAAGTGATCTTCCTCTTCCTTGAAGTATGTACCTCTGAGTGTAAACCACCAAAACTGGATGAGGAAATTGTCATTCTTTTCCTCAGGAGGTGTGAATTTAGTCCTTTAACCCAAATTAGTGTCCTAGCTACCAACAGGTAAGTATTCTAAGATCTCTTTTTTTGATGCCACTGCTTTATCTTGCCTTATAAATAAAGTTATGAAAAATCAGTAAGTTAGTAAACCTCCGCATTAGATTGCAGACTTATTAGTGTTTTATACAAATTGAAACAGTTTCACAAAAAGGCATGTGAAAGATCCAAATCAGAATTTTATATAGTATTTTAGTGACTAGAAAACTTACTTGTCAGGTGGGGAACTTCTGCTGACTTCAGTTTCTGTTTAATTTATGAACAAGTATTAGAATCCAGATTTCATTGGGCTGTTAAAATGTGATTTCAAAGACACCGTTGAAGCTAAACCCATTTACCCCAGTACAGACCCAAGGCTTGTATACGTAATGAAGTGCAGCTATAAAAGATCAAGTTTCAAAATACCATTATTTTTTGAACTCATTCTGACATGAAAAATGGAATGATAATTCAAAATTATGTTTTGTTTATTGTCTATTTAAAGTAACATTTTTATAACTTTGCCCTTCTTTTCTTTTTAACAGCACCTTCAGGCTTGAAGGAATATCTATATTTGGAGGCACGTCAATTAATTTGCGTATCAGATCCATCAATGTGACTTCTTGCAGGCCAGATCTGAGAAGTAACCAGGAACCTGACCCTTAGTGGAGAATGGAAAAACCCTTCAAGTCAGAGCACAACTGATCACTAGTGTAATCTGCATTGAATCATCTTTCTCAGATCTGACAGCTACAAGCTGGGTCCTGGCAAAAGCCACAGCCTTAAATTCCGTTCAGTGGGAAAGGATAAGAGAACTAAATGTCTTGCCCCGTTGCAGAAACTGCTGTCTCCAAGCCTGACACCTGAGTTCTGTGCTGAGCAACCAGAGTACCAAGCAACAAGTTTTTTATGGGTACAGCCAGCATCAACAAATACTGCAACATGTAGCCAAAAGGAGAAATGAAGCACTTATGTAATTTCAGAAAATGAATACGTTTATTGTAACAGTGGAATGTTACTGTCTGTGGGGAAGAAGACCTCTATCATCCCTTGTATATATTCAAAGCCATACAGGAGCAGGGCATAAGTGAAGTTCAGTCACTTAAAAGGATGCTGTCTCCTGTCCTCCACCCAACTTTGAGGAAGTTCCGCTCTTAGAGATTGCATCTTGATGCACTTGTAGTATTTGCACTGTCACTTCCATTCAGGGTAATGATGTGTGCCACCATTTGCACAGATGGCCCCAGGAGATTTTTGACCATAACAAGCTATACTTTGCCAGGGCTCCAAAAGGAATTAAAAAGTTAGAACTGAAGAAAGACAGTTATGCTCTCTTTCACTATGGGGATCTCTTCACAGAAAGGACTGTGGTCCTTTCTTAGGATGAAATAAATACATGCATATACATACATATATACATATGTATATATATGAAAAAGCAGAAACATGATAAGGTGTATTTAAAAAGGGGATATAATCTTTTTAATAGCATCCATTTTTTTTATCATATTAGCAGCCGAGAAATTTAGTCTATTGAATTGTACATCAAAAAATGTTCCTATTGAACATTGACATTTAGTCTCAGTTACTGCTAAAGAAGTCATTTGTAATATGTACTTGACATAAAATTTTTCTAGCCATTTGTCTATACTTCATGGAGAAATCTAACAGACAAGCAACATTTTCAGTTTATTTTTCTAAATAAATGTGTTGTTTGTATTATTTGCCATCACTCATTTTGGCTGGTTTTCATTATCTCCAAAAGTGATTTAAAGACAGAACCAAAACACAGGAATTGTTTGTTCTTTGTTAAGCTGTAATGATTTGCTGAATGAAAGCTTTAATATAAATACTGTAATTTGTAAAATGATGAAGTATATTTATATAGGCAAATATGTATGGAAAACAAAAGGAGGTATTTTAACTCTTAATTTCAGAACATAGTTTATTTTAATATCCACAGGAAGAAATTAAATATATAATGGGATAGGGTTTTTATTATCAGTGAGTTTTAGTAAGTGAAAATTTGGATGTTTAAGAATGAAATGAATGTAGTCAAATAATGGTGATTTCCCAAATTATACAGAGACCTTTTGCCAGCTGTCTCATTTTACTCAAAAACTGGTTTAGTTGTTGGGGGTGGGGGGAGCTTCTGGGGTGCGTGTGTGCTAAGGTTTTTGTTTGGTGTTTTGTTTGTTTTGGCATACTGACAGGACCATGAATTTGATACTATTTACTCATAATTTGAAAAGCTACAGAATAATAGGTTGTTTCTTGGAACAATCTACAGTCTACAGTTAAGAACAGTCATTGTTATCCATCTAATGCAGTGTTTTGTTGTAGAGTTATTGAACATTTCAATGCTAGAGCTGTTTTGAATAAAAATATTTTTTCCTTTTTTTTCTTAGTCCCTCAGCCTATGTGTAATTTTAAGAGAAAAGTAGTGCATTTGGTTCCCAGTTCACTTAAATCATTCATCTTAAATCTAGTTATATGTATCTGATTTATAAAGTTGAGTAGACTTTTCTTTCAGTTCATTGTTTTATGGAACCATTTTAGTTCTCACCAACAAAAAAAATACATTTCAACAACAAAAATTAATTTAAAAAAATCTGTGGGTTAACTTTGTGGAGGGCAGATACCCTGAAAATATGTTGCTCTTCTCTAATGTGCTAACAAGTGTTATGCGTGTGTGTTCGTGTGTGTGTGCACGCATGGCACCCTTACCTGCTCATGAATGAAGTGCCAGCTCTGCTGAAGTAAGTGCCACAAGTCCTGTTACTGCAAAAGATGCTCATGTTACTGTATTTTTTGGTGAAAGACCTGAGCTCTGTCTTTGCTTGTGACTCTGAAGCCATAAACAGCTTTTGAAGTTTGTCAGGAAATCAGAAAATTTTAAAAAGGTTTATGTTAGACTCCCTCATTTGGTAAAAATAGGGATGATCTTATGATTTGACTCTTTTCATGAAAGTTAGTGGTCAATTTCCTTTGGTGCAATGGATAAATGAAAACTTTGTATTTGTTAAAGAATGATGGCTGTGTTTTGTTCACACAAAATTTAGCTTTTGGCTTATAGTGTTCTTACTGTGATGTCATTTCTATGTCATTAGAATAACTTATTTGGACACACAACTGGCATTTGCTTGGTTTTCCTCCATTTTTGGATAATCTGTATTTTAAAATTGGAGACCTTGTTCCTTGAGACAAGTATGCAGTTGTTTAAGGAAGGGACAACATTTTTGAAACAATAAGAAAATTTCAGAATTATAATTTGAACACTTTCATTATTGCCTAATAATAACACTTGGAAAAGCTCTTACTTTTGTGAACAAAATGCATTCATCTGTATTTGAAAATAGCCCAATAAAAATCCAGTGGAATAATTTATTACTACTTGCAAATACTTTTCTGCTATGCTGAGTTCTAAATCAGCTTGTGTGTAAAAATTTTATTGCATAAAACCCACCTGAAACAATGCACAGTTTTCTTCAGAAAAATATACGACATATGAAAAATAATTACTTGGTCCCAGGAGTGGTTTTATATAATGTGTGCAATGCAAAAATTATGAACATATACCAACATGTAGGTCTAATTTAAGTGACAGATGTAGTTGGGAGATAACACTGCAAACCACAGTTCTCATCAATCACATGTTGTTATTTGCACCTTTGCTTTACTGGGACTTCATGCTGAAAAGTAAATTTCAGTGTGTGTTCACACTCATACAATGTCATGTACCATGCCTTATTTTGCTACCCGTGTCACTGGGAGAAATCCAGTTTGCTTGATTTTTGTAGATTTAAAGTAAATAGTTTAGATAAATGTTCAGTTTTGGATATAAATTGAGATGATATCTGTATATTGTGCAGAAACTCCCATGACATAACATTTCAACACACAAATTCAGAAATTGTTGGCACATAATTAGCACTGAAATGCTTTTTTTGTAGTTTAAAACCAGAGGAGACAATTAGATTATCTCATTAAACAGCAAAAATTCTGTGTTATTTCTGTTATGTTCATCCAAGCATACTGACAGGACCAGCAGAATTTTTTCAACTTACAGCAGCTGATGGGTCCCTTTGTAGGTTTATGTGTCATGTCTTTAAGAAGTGCCTACAGAAATAGTTCTAGAGTAATACTGTATTGTTTCATTAGCTTGCATCTGAAAAGCCACCTGAAGTGGCCAATAGGCTTGAAATGATGAGATGTGCGAAACAAAATGCTTACAGTTCTGGACATGTCTACAAGACGTGATTTCAGCACTTGGATTTTTTAAAAGACATGGATTTCCATCATTCATGAGAAAAATAGGGATTTTTTTAAAATAGCTCTTGTGTGGAGTGGAAGAAAAGATTACAAAAACCTGGTGAACACCACGATGTTATGAAAGTGTCCCTCTCCTGATGTAGTTGCCCCAAGTGTCACGTGATGTGATTATCCTCAAGGGACAGATTTTTTTCTCTGATCAGTGATGTGCTGGGTACATAGCAAGGCAATGATGCTGTTAGTAAAACCTGACCACAAGATAGTGGTAGGATATTGTCTAAGGAGGGGTGGATGAAGGACAGCCATCACTCTTCCCTGGAGCTCCCCTGAAGGCAGGAGGCTGCTACTGAGACTGGGTCTTAGACAGAAAATTAGATTGAACAGTGACACATCCTTTGCAGTAAGATCTCTTAGAGGACTGCTGAGACTAAATTAATAATTTTCGTGGACTGGACAGTTAAAGATGCCATGAGAGAGGAAGCAAAAGCTAGGTGGATGTTGTTCAAATTACTTCTCTCTCTAGATTCCATATCCTTGCAGGGCTGCCAGGAAGCCGTGAAATCTCCCCACAGTTGGGCTGAACTTCGGAAAGGACAATTATGTACAAGGACTTCAGGAGAATCTGGAAGGAATGCTATGAGGGTCAAGTCACGGCAGATGGCATAGAGACTATTTAAGGCAATATTAAAGGCGGAGAACAAAAACATTCTGCTTAACTAGAAAGGCTTGAGAAAGGGTAAAAGGGAAAGCACATGGCTAACCAGCAGGGTATCAGACTACTGAGGGCAAGACATCCTTCAGATTGATGGAGATTTTTAAAGAAAATGTAAGAACTCTTAAGCTTTTTAAGACTAAATATAAATTGGAAAAAAAAAAACCAGCAAACCCCCAGCAAGGTTAATTAAGATAATTAAGAGATTTCTCAACTAAAATAGGTGAAAATAACAAGAATTAAGAAATTCTGTTTCTACAAAAGAGCAGAGGCAATTCTGAGTGACTGTCTGTAGTGCTGAAAGATAATCAAGGAAAACAAAGTACTTAGAAGAAACTATGGAACAAAATTGTAACGTTTTAATTCCACTTGTACTATAGAAAGACTTACTTAGATTCTCACACATTAATTTTTGTGGGGGAACTCATATGAAGTCATGCTTTGTCAGTTTGAGGTGGTACAAAACAAAATTAAGGGATGTACACCTTAGTTTTTTAAAAGATACTCTGGGATGAAATAGCCCAATGGCACCTGTGGTGTGAAATTCATTCTCTAAAGCTATTTTGATAGTTTTTGAGATGTGAGATTACAACTATGTTGCCAATTTTAGATTGAAAGAGTTTAGGCCATTAAATCAGTGCTGGGCAAAATGGTTCAAACCATAATAATACCTTGTAAAAAAGATCTAGAATGCATCTAACAGTGTCAATATTTCCAAACACTGCAGGAAAGTGCACAGATGGCTAAGAGAAAACACAGAGGAAATTGCAGCTGGCTAAGAGGAAAGTTCCTGCATTCATAAAAAATTGTAAAATATTAGAGAAAATACTAATTTTTCGGTCAGTTTTCACAGGGGACAGAGCCCAAGAGTGAAGTCCTATGGAATGCACACTGGGGTTCATGTATCTCAAAATATATTTGAACATGTGAATATGCTGGAAAAGTAGTGTATCATTATCTGATAAATTTGGTGATCATACTAAGTTATTAAAGGTGTTAAATAGGAATGGCCTGAATGGTTATTAAAATTTAAAATTAAATTCCATCAAGATAAATGTAAACTGATATGAAAACACTTTTCTATTTTACATATTTCTCTCAGCATTGTATTTAGTAGTTAAATCTTTCTCTGAACATTTTGGTCTTGTGCTTAGGTGGTCAGAAAAAATGCAAATACACAGGTAACAATTATTAGGAAAGCAGCAGAGAAAATAAGAGAACATTAAACACATCATTGTATCAATCAAGAGATTTAGCTTTTTAAATACTATATCCAATTCCTTGACTGGAAAAAAAAAAATCAAACTGAAAAAGCTTTAGAGAATGAATGAAAACGTGGAAACATGACACGGTACAGTTGGATTCTGTCAGTGAAGTGACAGCAGGCAATGATTCTTCTGCTCAGCAGAGGTGTGAAAGAAAAGCAGGGTGACAAGATCATGAATGGCATTAGGTGTGCAGGGTAGGGGGCATGAAACAAAGCTAACCACTGGGAAGCTCAACACAAAAGTGTTTATTTGGGCAGTGTGGAGGGAAGTTGTGGAGCTCTTTTCACTCAACACATTGCATATGCTGAAAGTTTAGTAGGGCTGAGAAGAAAAGCAAAAATAGTAATTGAAAGTCGTGAAATTTTGTGATCCTGATTTTGCCTCAGTGAAGATCCATTGGTGTCAGGGTGAGTATCATGAAGATTAATTTCTACATGTGTATTTTGGATCACTGTCAGCTGCTTCTTTGACCCCGGTATTCCACTTACATTAACTGAAATCAGCAGGCAGAACATTCTGCTTTTGCAATGTGTTCTGTGTACTTTATAGAAGCACAACCAAATTAACAAAATCAGCCAAGAGTTTTCATATGGAAAGCACAAAAAAAAAAATATTCCATGACAGGTAAGGGATGATGCTCTGGAAGTTATGTCATTATTAAAAATTCACTGATGTATTAGTTGAGCAACTTGTTACATTGAGGTTTGGCGACTGAGATTTAAATAGGCATGTGTAGTAATTAAGACTAATGTCAAGTGAGAGATTCATGTTTCAGCAAGTAAATCATCCTAAATTTAAAAAGCCTGCTGCTAATTATGTATTTCTTTAAAATAAATTAATGTATCTGTTTATTTGATTCCTTAACTTTCTCACTGAAATAAATATCATTTACCAATAAGTATAGTTGCATTGCAACTTGGGAATGTAAACCATCTGGATAATCAGAATGAGAAGCTTAGCATTTGAGAATCTGAGCCCCATGTTGATTGGACAAACTCCCTTTGAATAACCTACATTTGAATAACTGGAGAGTTTTTGCACCCTTCCACCAAACTAACAGCAATTGGGCACATGACAAACCCATTATTTATACTGGAGACTTTCACACTTTATTTTGTCAGAGAGATTGATACCTAAAATGTTTTACTAGAAGACCTAACCAATAGAATTTAAAACTTTTGAAAACAAAATTGCTAGACCATCTAAGATTATAAGTGAACCGAAACCTACATGTAATGTGGAATGCAATGGAATTTATTTGATTTAACCTCTTGTTTGTTTCCATTTAAACAGATTTTGCAATAGCAATAAATAGGTTGTGGAAAAATAATTGTATAATAAGATCTTTTTCCTAAAGAAAAATGTTTTTTAAGTTGTAGCTGCAAAATGAGTAAATTTCTATTTACAAAAAATCAGTGAGCGAAATATTTGTTACTATTCTGAGTATCACTATTACAGTTGTGGTAGCATTGATGAAATAGGACAATACATTTGGTTTTAAAATTGCTTTTCATCTACCTATTTTTAGAACAAATGCTTGTTTTCTCAACAATTTCTCTATAATGCTCTCTGCTTTCATATTGCTAAAAGAGACCTCTGCGTAGCTCATTCCTCTGTTTTCAAACTACAGTTGTCACTGTGACATTATAAAACTAACTTAATTAGTCTGCTGGGAATTTGTTTCTGTTGATCATATGCCCTCTTCTTTTCACTGAGAAGGAGATATTGCAGGAAGGTCTTGTGTTAACAGACTTATTTTGATTCAGTAACTTGTACTGATTTTATCTTATGTAAAAGTAAATGCTTGATATTTGTGTGCAAAAGCTAACTAAAGACACCATTTTTGCTATTGGCTGTTTAAACAGAGTTTTTTAAGAAGTTAATTTAGAATACCTTGAAAATGGATGAGAAGTATTTCCATCTGCTGGGTTATGGCTTTGTTCTATTTGTACTAACAGTGTGATGTTTTGAGTGGAATGAACTGAACTGAATGAAATCCCTAGTCTTTTTCTACTTTGCAAAATTATCACTTTTCTGACATTGTACAGGATCCTACCTCACACTTAAACAAGTCTTTAATTAGGATTTAAAATTTCTTCATTTTTTTTATTGTATGCAAAGAAGAGAGCAAACAAACAATGAGAAAATGTAGAGTAGCAAAAGGGAGATATTTATAAAAATAAAACTAAAAAAGAAAGCAAATTCAGTTTTGTTTTGGAAAGATGCAGTCACAAATCAACTGAAAATACACTATAAGACATAGCTAAAAGATCTAAATTGTGACATGAAAAAGGAGAGGTCACACTGAACATTAGGTTCCTGGAACTGATGCCTGCAGAATACGCATTAATAAACGGTAAAATATTTACACCATAATTTTACCTTCAAACTTTCAAACTTTTGCAGTTAGGATAGAAGAATCTAAGCAATACTTAAACTGCTGGTAAGGAGGTCTTCCTGGTTAAAATCTGTTCTGTTTCACTTTGGAGGTGATCAATCAAATCTTTGACTTCATAACCTTCTCTAATGGTGCATCCTCACTTTCTATGGATATCCTAGTATTGCATCATGAAAACATGTTTCTATACATACAGCCTGATCTATCCAGCTTGTTGTTCAATGCCACTGTCCTATAATCCCTTCTATATTGTTTGCTACTGCTGCAAGGAGTTTATCTCTGCTTCTTCCCGTATGGTCCTTCACTTTAGCTTTGCCAAGCTAAAAACAGCTCATCTCATTCAACCTCCCTGTGTTAGTCATGTTCTTCAGATCCCTTGTAGCCTCTGCTGTAGATTCTGCACCATTCATCTAGCTCAGGGCAAGGGTACATTGTTGGCCTTGTGATCAACTATCACCCTCGAGTCCTTTCAGCCTGGGTCCTTGCAGCTCATCCAGTCACTCTCCATCATCCACACCTACTCTACCCTTGGTGCAGAGCTTGGCCCTTCTGCCTCTTAAGCATAATGAGGCCTCTTGAGGGAAACTCTATAAATTTCCCCATATCCTACCAAATTGAATTTTTGTCATTTGTTATGTCAGTCACTCCTCTTAACATTATCCAGAAATTTGTCAGGTTTGCGTTCTATGTCATAATCCAGGTCCCTGATGAAGGGACGCCAGTACTGATCTCATATTTCATCATGGAAGTCATTAAGACTGGTAGAACATGACTTAACACTGGTAAATCTGTGTGTATTGTTCCTGATTGCCTTGTTTTCCGTGTGTGTTTAGAAATTATTTCTAAATTAATGCTGTTTTTGAAATTTCCAGAGTAAGAGGTGAGCCTGCTTTTTTATAGTTCCCTTGATCTCCCTTTTTAATACCAACAAAATATTTCCCTTTTTCCATTTGTTTGTGACCTTTCTTGATTACTGGTTTTTAACAGATTATGATATCCTTGCATTCACTTCAGTCATCACCTTCCACACCTTGAAGACAGTTTTATCTGGCATCTTGTATTTAAGTTCAGCATTTTTAAGTTGTCCCAGCCTTCTTGGTCTCTTGTATGCCTGCTTCCAAAACAAGACTGATATGTGCAGAATTTAAAAAGAAGGCTTTGACTGCCAAGTCTGAGGTTAAAATGTCGTTAAATAATTCAGCCTTTTCCGTATAATCTATCAGTCAATTGGCTCTCCCATTCAGCAGTATGTATTTTCTGTGAATTTTCTTCTGATATTAGCATACTTGTTAGAACTCTTCCTGATACATTTATGTCCCTAACTAATTTTAGCTGTCATCAGGTTTTGATCTTTTTATTCTTAACAAAAACAATACTTTTATAGTTTTCCTTTGATTTCTGTCATTGTTTTCACTTCTTGTATGAATTCTAGCATTGAAGTTCTCTGCATAGTGGTTCTGACCTTTGATTGAAATTCCTGGTCTACCTGCATGAAGAGGTGGTTTTCTCCTGGGCTCCAAATAATTTTTCTTTAAAAGTCAGGTAGCTATTCTGTATGCTCCTTGTAGGAGGATCCAAGGGCTTTAATCCAGCAATATTCTACATAAGTAAAAATCTGCTGTCCTGATGTCAAGAGTCCAAGTTCATCTCTTACCTTCTTTGCCTTTCTCCGAATCATGATCTCATCTTCTCCTGGTCACTGCAACCCAAACTAACGTCTGCAATCCCACTCACAACTGTTTTTTCCTTGTTGAGCAGCTAGTCAAAGAAATACCACCCTGGGTGGTCCCTAAATTCACATTAGAAATTCATAAGCAGGTCTCTGAAGACCCTTCCACTATGTTTAAGGTTCATATTACATGTTGAGTACTAAGGGCTTTGATCAAGGGAGTCCTCTTAATTGTCTGTAGACAGCTTCAGAGATGTCATCTTAGGCAAGCTGTAGCAGATCTCCATCACATCATCCATGTTGCATCCTCTTGAACCGAGACCTGGAGGGTCTCCACAGACCTCTCCTTGATTTCACACCAGATTTCTCCTCAGTCAGGAATTTCCTTCACATAACATACATCTCTGCTTCTTCTGTACCGCCTACCTTCCCTCAGCAGGCTTGTGGAGCAGTCTTGTGATGGAAATCAGTTCTACTGGAAGCAGCAGTGCTGTGGAACTGAAGAGAATAAGGAGTAAATGCCATATGTCTCACAGTCTTCATCTTTAGAGGTCTTGATGCACACAGTAACCTGACAGGAAAGATTTATGCTAGGTTTTCAAGCACAGAGGTAGGAGCATGACCTAGGAAACCTTTGTATATATGGGAGAGAAGTTATCAAATGGGATATGAAGCTGGAAATTTGAATATTACTAGCTTAGTAATCAACTGGGAGCAAGGAACACAGCAAAAGAGCTGAGTGAGATCCCCGGAATAAAGGTGAAAGTTACACTTGTGATGCACTAGTCAGGTTTTCAGAGACCTGTGTCCTGCTCATTATGATACCTATGAATAATATGGAAGAGGCTACCTGAAACTGCTGGATGACTCAGCAGGAAATACTTGGTTGTCAGATTTTTTAACTGAATAGAAGTTTTGATCAAGTTACTGCAGAAAGGCTCAAAAAAATCTGAAATTTGCAAACATTGAATGTTTCCTGTTATGCTGAATGAACATTTGAGACCAAAATAGCCTGTCATGCAGGCAAGCATAGAAATTCTTTTAATATGTTATCTGAATTTGCTTTTAATTAATTTGTGCTTAACCCATATGCATAAGAATGTATATAATTATCTGTGTGGACAAAATCAGTATGAAAGGCAGAAAAAAGTTAAATTGTGTGGGACTTGACTTCCACTTAATCTGCATACTTAGCATGATGAAAATATATGTGTCCTGCCACTGGTATAAAGATTATTTATTCTCACTTTATTTCTGCTTTCTTTTGACAGTATAATGCTAAAAGATTTACTTAAATTAAAATTCCTTACCACAATTGCTTTTTCTTCTTCAACAGCAGATTGAGTCATTAATGTGTGTTTGTCTACTTCTAGGATAGCTCCTGAATGAAAAAAGAATTAAGATTGTTTTTTCCTGTGAGGATCTCAGTTAAGTGTCGGTGGGAAAAGAGCTGAGAATAAATAATATTTCTTGCTCATTGTTTGAGATCTATTATGTGAGAAATAGAGTTACCTTCTGGATATACATCCTTCCACAGGCATGAAGCATGAGCAGATGAGAAGCTGATTTAGGTGAGACACTTAACTTTGACTAAGGCTACTTAAGATGAATCCTTCTTTGTTTCAGATTATTGAGATAAGTTTTGACCAAACATGGTCATGCCTAAAAAATACAGCAATTTAGGGCTATATTTATGGAGCATAAACTTTAAAGGTAATAGGAACACTGTTTTTTACCAGCAGTTTTGCAACACATAGAGGAAAAAACAATTTTTTGGCCTTGTTGCATTTGGCATAATCCGAAACCACATTGATACTCGAAAGAAAAGTTTGCTTTACCTATGTAAATAGAAGATAACAACTTCCTAGCTTTTCATATTTTTTAAATTCAAACAAGTATCAATAGGTTATCATATACTTGCCTGCATTAATATTTAATAGGGCTTCTTTTTAGAACATACTCTAGGAACCAATACATTTTTCTTTTTGGAGGCTCATACTGACAAAGCAGACACATGGGCAGATGTATTTACTCAGTATATTGAATTTTAACATGAACATTTCTAAGCTAAAGATCTAAGCTAAAGATGTCTTCGAATTTTTTTCAGACTCCTATTAATAGGAAATGGTCATCGGTATAATCCTTGAGGGATGATAGTTTAGTTTTGATTGAAACAGGAAATGCAATTTTTTGATGTCTCTATGGGCAAACAGATTAGCTCTCCAGGAAAAAAAAAAAAAAAAAAAAAAAAAGAACATAGGGATTTTCAATTGCTTGAACTGCAGAGGTAATACATTCTGTTCTTCTACCTGCTGGACTTATGTATCTGATAAAAGTGTACTTACTAGAGAGATAAAGAAGGATAAACACTACAGTCCTCACATGCTGTTCTTCCTGCTGGGTTTTCATGTACTACTTCATCTTCATAGAAACAATCAGTTTACCACAGGGAGATGCTGTGGGGTTTTTTGTTATTATTACTATTGTTAGGTTTGAAATTTTACCTATTTGGGATCTCAACATTATGATCATTTTTTTACACTACTATTTATTCTGGTGTCTGAAAGCTCTTCTAATTTGATGGTACAAATATTTTGAAAGTGTTTTATTTTTGCTGAAACATGAAGGTTTTGGATACCAAGAATACTTGCAGCAGCTAATATGTGTGACATTAAATTCTCATCTGTTATTTTCATTTTGGTATTAATCAAGCCTCGTGTCTTTTTTGCATTTGTCAATTTTTTAGTATAATTGGACTTTTTCAAACCACAATAAGCTTTTTTTGCTCAACCAAGGTACCATAATGCAAGTTTTTGTTATACTGGTATTTTTTATATACATGTATACAGATCTGTATATAAAAGAACATACTTTGTGTTGGAGAGAAGTTGCACAAAATTAAAAAAATTCTGATGTTTGAAATTTTTAGGTAATACATTATTTACTGCAACAAAGATTTCACGCACTGAGCTTAAATGCTTAGATACTTTTCAGTTAGTTTTGGGTCAAGCAGTTTTGATAGGTATCTTCATTGTCATTGTGCCAAGGGCAATTAATTTTATTTAATATCTTGCTGAAGAATGGAATGACAACAAGTATTGGAGTCAAATATTAGACATGATACACACTGGTAAAGAGTATTCATGAGGCAACATTAATGAATCAATAATATTGTTGAGTACAAAAAGTACGATTACTTTCCTTTAGAATACATATGATAATTTTTTGTCTATTTCCAATATCCAATATAGAAATGATTCTGAGAGTTTTTCTGAGTGTTCATGAAACTGCATTTCCAGAAATAAATACTTCACAGAGAGTGCTTGTATAAATCATGATCATCTGAAGACCGAATATGTTTACTGACAGTTAGAATTGAGAGTCTCAATCTAACTGTGAAGCACTGAATCCCTGGCTATTTACTCCTTGGAATCCATAATAGTAATTTCTTTGATTAGGGTGGCTTTTGGCTAAAAGTGGTTAGTGAGCTAATAACATAAGCAAACCACTCAGAAAGAGGCTTTTTTTTTAGCACTGCTAAAGCAGTCCTGAAATGCTGTAATTGAAAAATGAAACAAATTTCTTTATGAATTAATTTTTTTTTGAATACACAAAGAAAATTTTACTTTCACCATAAATGGCGATATGCTTATCTCATGTTAAGTACAGTGTCTGACCACACAAGTAAGCAAAAGGACTGATGAAATGAAGAGATGAGAGGAGAGGAGAGGAGAGGAGAGGAGAGGAG
>JACBWW010000028.1:5235955-5430242 GCA_020086605.1 Lanius collurio
ACATTGGGATTTTAAGATTCCACAGGTTGTTTTACTTTCATTTAACTTCATGTTCTTCACTCAGTTTCCTGCCTAGTTCCCTGAGGAAACAAGGCCTATGGAATTGTGTCATCTGCTTCCATGTCTCACTTTTGGAAATCTTGGCCATAAGTAGCTAACTCTGACACAAGACAAAGGGCTCAATGACTGAAGTTTCCAAGGTCCATAGAGACAGACGCCAAGTACTGCAGCCACCTTGATAGGCAGGTGGAGAAGGAGATGGGGGTAAGGATTAAAAGGCAGGCATCCTTTGGAAACTACTCTTTGCTGGTTTCTCTGTCTAGGAGTCAACCTGTTTCTTGGCATCCCAAATTTTGAAGTTTGCAGTGTGGCTGTGGTTCAAATGCAGCATCCCACAGGAAATTAAAATGGAAGAATACTGGTATGTTTTTGTCAATTCAAATTAACCTATGCCACATTTTTAATTAATTGCATTATCTAGCCTCTTTTTATTCATTGATGTTACTACAGTTTCCACATTAAGAGTGGGCAGAGAAAACAATGGCATGCAAGTCAAATTCTTTTGTCTCTTAAGGGAACAATTGTTAAAACTATGTGATGCTATTAAATACTTCTTAAAATGCCATCTCAAAACACTGCAGTGCTCAGATGGAAATGAATTCACTTCAGTTAGGATGTCCTTACTAGCCTATTTCATTACCTATTTCTATTACTTTAGCCAAGTTTCATAAAATCAGTTCACATAAAAATAACTATATATATTGAAGTTTTGTATTATTTCTTCTATAAAAATGTCATAAGAAAAAGCCTAGATGGGTAGGGAGCAGGAATGTGGATGAGGACTGGAAGTTATTTATATGGTAATTTTCCTTTATCTGAAGTGTATTTTACTGTAATGAACATTTGTAAACAGTGACTTGAGAACCGTTCAGAGATATTGAAATGTATAAAGGAGCATGCCCCAAATTATCCTAAATTATACTTTGAGTAGCACTGAGGACCACAGAGATAAACTGGTAGGTTTTTGTGTAACTTAGGGCACAATTTAATCTATTTTTCTCTAGAAAGACTATTCATTATGAATAAAATTTGGACTTGCAGGCTACGTTTATCTGATAGATAGATGCATAATCCCTAAGAAAATGGGCTATACTCTGTGGATCACAGCTAAGCTACAGCAGTGCAGCAAAATGAGATATATTACATTCTGCAACAGCTTTTCACATAAGTGATAGAAATGTGTTAGGCATAAAAAACCATTTTGACCAAATGAAAAGGGTCACACAGCCCCTAGACTTCCAGTTGCAACCAGTGTGAGATTAGCTTCAAGTGGGGAGAGAAAAAGTAGGATGATGAATGCTGTCATGGCACATCTTTGTGTTGTATTAAATATTTGAAGGCATGTAATCACAATGTTGTAATACTAGTGTATTGAGGAACCCTTACCCACCTCAAAGTCTCTGCAGCTCTAGCAAACTGTGTCAGATATCAGAAATGTTTCCCATGTGTCAAATTCAGAGTCACACTGCTTTGTATAAAATTTGATGGCAACAGACTTCATTCTAAAGGAAACTTGTGCCTGAGTGAATTTGCTGCCAAAACTGGAAAACCTTTGATCAATGTTATTGAACTAACTCAGCATCTGAAATGAATGCTTTGTATCTTGTGGTGGTCTGAGAGCAGATAAAATTTTGCAGCATGAAATAGGTGTGCCAGAAGAAATCCATGCATTGTAAAGAGTGGCTTCCAGCAGCACCAGTAGTACAGTATAAGCTCAGATGTGCATTTCTCCACAGTGTTAAACAGAGAGTTTGAGCCCACCAAATGCAGCTGAGCTTCAGCTAGCTAAGGATTGCCTGTCCTGTACAGCCACAACTGGTGAGTCTGTATGTACCAGTACCCACAAAGAATGCTGTTCCCTTAGGAGGCCAGCATGATGCTGTGTTTCAAATGAGAGACACATTCTGTTATATGGCACTCTGTGACAATTTTTGTCATGACTGATATCTGCACCAGTTTCCTTTGGTGAGAAAGGTGGAAAAAAATAGGGAAAAAAACCACCTCTGAGTTCTTAAATGTTGTTGGCTCTTTAGCAAAAATGTGAATTAATTTAGTCCATGGGAAGGCCTCAGGATGAAAATCGTGACTTTGTGTGATGACAGTGAGAAGAGTATCAGTTTTAGTTTAATGAAAATGATGGTTGCTTCTATGTGCATGTTTATTTTGGTGGGTTATTTTCTGCTCAGCTGCTCATTAAAGGACACACACAGGCACTGGATGGGAAAAA
Organism: Lanius collurio; assembly: GCA_020086605.1. Classification (NCBI taxonomy): domain Eukaryota; kingdom Metazoa; phylum Chordata; class Aves; order Passeriformes; family Laniidae; genus Lanius; species Lanius collurio. The sequence goes on from JACBWW010000028.1 coordinate 5,238,243, forward strand.
GGGAAGAGATGAAGCTTAATTGAACAGAAACAGTCCTCAAACCTAAAACAGAGGAAGATTTGTGAAATCTAGAGAAACTGACAGTATTATGTCATTGTAGACATGTGTGGGGTGTGGACTTCATCCATCCTAACCCTAGCCCGGAAAGTGCATGGCAAAATAAAGCAGAAGCACTGGGCATTCAGATGTAATCTAGGTTAGGTCCAGATATGGTGCAGAGAGGTTATAGTTCTGGAGCACTGTTGAGACCTAGAGATTATTGTTCAGATGTAATTTTTGAATTAATGTGCATTTCCTGACTCTAAGTCTGACCTGACATTTCATTGCTTTGATCAGTGTAGACTTGCTGGTTTGAGGTTCCGCAAGATCAAGCACTGAACATGTAGCGAGTGGTCCTTTGCTTGGCTTGCAAAATAGTCAAGGGCATAAATACCAATGCATGTTTGCCTAAAAAAAAATTGGATAAAGCAGCAAGCATAGGTAAGATGGTTTACATGTAAACCACGTAAACCACGTTTACACGTAAAACTCACTTGTTTAAAATCTTTTCTCAGAGGAGTGTGGACCTTTTGATTGATACACTTTTTATTTTGCAAAAAAAATTTCACTCTGTCTCCACAGTCCAACTGTTATCCACAGGATTTTCAGGGAAAACTTTTAGAAAAATCAGACAACTTTCCTTGGGACTGCAATGTATTATAGGTAAAATTCAGGTTAAAACAATCCAGAGACACCAGTGAGGACACTTCTGAAGAAGGCTTTTAGATTGTTTTCTTGAGAAGAAATGGAAAAACACATAAAGAGGTGTACTCTGATATCTGCATGAACTGTCTCAGAAAGAGCCTCTTTCATTTTAGGCAGAGACACACCCAGGATCAACAGTTTTGTTGGGTTATTAGGAAATAAAATTCAGTAACACATGGCAGATTGTTTTTACTGACACCATTTCAGGCAGATTAAGGTACTTGGGGGAAGAGAAAGAACTAGGGAAGAAGGCAACATTCCAAAACATAAAGCAAAATGTTTTCAATAGCTGCATATGAAATTCTCTGGTAAATTTTTTACTATGAAGACATGCATTTCTTAGTTCTGAGTAGGATTCTCATTTTGTGCAGTATTTGAAGGTATTAATGCAACTGTGTCACTCTTAAGAAATTACCAATTTTACAAATTGTGGCAGAAATTAACAAAGAAAGACAAGTATTTCTGCTTAGAAAGCTTTGGAAAAAGAAGTTCAAGTTCAGAATTTGCAAGCTTTTACACTTATAAATTGTTTTAAAATGGCCACTCTCTAAAAATGTTAGTAAAAATATTAATTATTTCAGTAGAGGCTGCTTCATGCTTTTAACTAATCAAATTGGGAAGAGAGTCCCTTTAAATTCTATTTCAATACTTAAAAATTTACAAGAAGGAAACTAAGATGTACAGGAAGGGTTGTCTCATTCAAATGAAATAACTATACTGTCATTTAACAACTCGCACTGCAATATAACATTGAAAAATAATGGTCTACAATTAGAAAAAGAATAAATAGTTTATTCTTGTTCTACAAAGTATTTTAAATAGATCTTGGAAAGGTACACAAAAATAATTTCCTGTTCAGGTCTCCGTTTCTCCTTGCTTCCCAAGCTTTCCAGTTTTCCAGGTTTTGTGAGGATTTTCTCTTTGTCCCTCTAACAGCTTGGACTCTGCTCACAGCAGTCAGCAGAAGCCCTCTTGCATCTCTGACCCAGATCTGTGCTCCAGTCAAAGACAGTGTTGGATTTGAGGGATTTTTTTGTGCTTTACAAAAACTGTGTGACTTACTAGCTAAGAGTATTCTGGGAACACCTTAAGTAAAGCTGGGCCGGGAAGAGTCCTGGAGTTTGTAAAGACTGAAAGCAAAAGATGCCTCTTTAGAATTCAGTGCATGTATCCAGCTAACACACAAGTTTCTGGTTTCAGGTGTGAATCTGTTATTAAAATATTCTGAATCATTTTGCCCAGGTCCTAGTGAGTACTATGGTAATGAACAAAAGAATTGATAATATTTATGAAATCTTTAAAATTGACAGAGGTAGTTTTTATTGTGGCAGTCCTTGGCAGCAAATACAAACACAATACAGATGGCTGTGTTACACTTAAAGGGCAAAAATGTTATTAGAAAACTGTACTGTAGCTAGTTCTCCATTTTTCTGTTACTAGTTGTAGTCACATAACTGTTTGAATTCAAACCCACAAATGTTTGTGCAAATCCTGCCCTTCCTTGTTTTAGGCATGGCAGAGGAAGATTGGCTATTCTCTCAAGAGGTTTTGGGAGCAAATCCTGAGGCTGTACTTCCATAAGATGCCTTGGCTAAATTAACAGCTCTTCTCCGCTGAGGGATGCATTCCTGTTTCCTTCTCTCCTGCATGACAGCCTTGCCTTACCCTCTCCATTGTACTAATCTGATCACATAATAATTTGACTCAGCTCAAAAGAACAGAAAATTGACTTAGCAAGCAAGAAAGAAAATGGAATATTCAGTCTTGAGCTGGTTTTTTCAGCTCACTGTGTGATCACAAGAGTAACAGAGACCATCTCCTCCCATGACACCCCCAAATCACTGGAGAGCCTGCCAGCTTTATTCTGGTGAAAACTAGCTGTGTTCTCATATTTATTGTTGCATATATCATCAGTTTTTGTCCTCCACTTATGTCAGCACTGAATTAGTTTTCTCTTCTTTCCCAGCTGATATTGTGGCACATAATTCTTCTCTCACTCACTTTGTTCTTTATTTATTTAACATACTGCTGTCCCAGCATATCCTTGTCAGTGCTTTTCTTATGTTTGCTTTTCAACCATTTTATATCTTGATATTATTTAAAACATTAATATTTAGTCTGAAGTGATGGAAAAATGTGTCTGAGCATATATTATGAATAAATCCATTGAAGGTTTACACAACTTCTGACTACAGCACAGGTTTAGATTAATATTAAATAAATCAAAGACTGATTCATTTTTAAATAAGATAACTGCTGAACTGACAGAACAGCTTGTGTTAGAAGTTTTGAAAAGCTTTGGGGGAGAAAAAAAAAGAGCAAAATATGGTAAAAATTGCTATTATAATACCAAGCAGACTTCCAAAAAATAAAAAAAAAAAGACAGCAACAGCTGAGCAATGGGTTACTAAGATTTCCTAAGACTCCAGCTTAGGTTTCCTCATTGAATTAACTCATATTCACCCAATAGTGTCTAGAAAGAAGCAAGTAGTTATTCTAATGCTCTGAATATGTTTTTTTCACTTTTGATGCAGGAGTACTTTACTTTTGAATGACAGGCATTAGTTGTTTGTGCCTGGCAGAGGTGAACAGGAATTGCCAAGTGCACGGTGAGCAGTGCTGTGGGCAGTGCAGGCAGGCGAGCAGCAGGGGGATAATCCCAGCTGGGCCCTAGCACGTTCCCAGTTTGTTGTTTGCCAGGACACAGGCCACACTTGGTGCCACAACCTGCAGTCCACCATCCCATCCCCACGGGACCCTGTCTGCCCTAGGAGGGTGGCACACAGCCAGAACTTACCATGGGAGAATAAAACTTCCCTCAGCTGAAAGTGAGGAGATTTGTACTGTTCCTGGAGTTGCCCAACAGCTGTTGGACCCTCCTGGTGTTATCTGGATTGTAGGCACAGCCAGATTTGCTTTTCTTCATGACTTGTTACCACGGGAAGAGACCTGTAAAACACTGCCATGGTGTTTTGGAGAGCTGACTTCAAGATGATATCAGCAGATGTCCAAAGTGCTGGGATCTTGGGCATGTAATCTTTCTCAGAATCCTGCTTCTGTCTTCAATTTTTGTGGTGAGAGGGGAAGCACAGTCAGTACTCTAAATGACTGAAAAAGCTCCAGGCAGATAAAAACCAGGAAACCACATGCCCACATAAATTGTTAGGCCCTTATTAATTGGTATGTGATACTACAGAGAAAGAAAAACTGTGAAATTTAGGCGTCTTCATTTGTGTAAAATTCCACATGTGAAAGAGAACCTCACATACTTTTTTTAGGAGCAACATTCAAGAAATGAAGGAATAGCAAATTTGTTGGGTTTTCCAACCCGAAAAAACAATATGGGGACCACAAGCTGAAGCTGATCTTGAAGACATACCTCCAATTTTAACACTTTGGGGAATATACCTAATTTTGCCTTATCAGCTTAAACATGCAGGACCTTTTAACATAGTTGCACAGGTGTGTTTTGCTTGTGAATGAAAAAGCAGAGGTATAAGAAATTTTTCCCTAGGGTTAGAAATCATGAAGGCAACTGTGTATTCAGTTTTCCTAGAAACAAAAATAACTTCTCATCCCACATAAAGGAGAGCTGTAGAAAACTGCATTGGGCCAAACTAAAAGCAATTCTTTGAGCTGAGTCATTGAACAAGTATGTTTCTTTGAGCTTTGTGAATAACTAAGCTTGCAGCTCATTAGCCAAACCAAGTCAAACAATTATTCTAAAATTTATTACTGATTGACTTAATTTGTTCGATATATTTATTTGAGAGCAAACAAAACACAGATAATCAGAATTTTTTTAAAAAAGGTTTAATTGCAAAGATTGTTGTAGTGTATGTTATATATGTATATATACTCTAGAAGCTAAGTTAAAATTCAACTTGCCCTTGATTTTTTTGCATATTTTAACTCTGAAGCATTATCTTAGTAGGCTTATCTTTCAGAGCTGGTTTTTGTGTACAAGTTTCTTGTAGCTCTGAATGTTCATTCCTAAATTATATTAGATGACATTCCTGAGGTATCTGGTTCTAAGTGTGTTGGCACTCCCTTGCTTTCATGCTGAGAGATTAGTTTATTAAATATTCTTTAAGTGAACTTTTCTCATACCTAGAAATCCTCTCTTCACTTCTTTCAATTTGGCAATAAATTTCTATGCATGAAGTAATTCCTATTTTCACATCAAAGCAGGTTAAACAGTGGCAATTTCTTATTAAGAAATACAGAAGTGTAAGGGTGAATTTTAATCTGGTTTTTAGATTACAATGAGGTCCTTTGGCTTCCAGTTTCTCAAAAATTTTATCTCATTTTCTGTCTTCACACTGCCTTCAGAGAATCCATTTTCCTCTTATTTACTACATATTATAAGAATTCACATAAAAAGAAAATTAGGTAATACCTTGAAGTGGCTGCCTGAAAACAGAGGCTGCATGAGATTAAGAGAATAAAAGCAGGTATTTATTTGAAGGGCCTTCAAAGTTACACCTTGTGCAGTCAAAAGCCTCTGAGGGGCTCCACCCAAGATGGACCCTGGGTCACTGGGTTTTTCACATCTTTATAAATTTGGTCCGTTTCCATATCAGGGTTAATTCTCCAATTACAATCTCAGGTAGTGATGAAATTACCCCAAGTTTGCTTTCCCTGTCAAAGGCTTTAGTTTACACATTTTGGGGCCTGGAACAACAAGGTGTTCTTGAAGTGCAGACCTAGAGAGGGTTTGTGATGTATAACCAGCATGACAGAACAGTACCTAACAGGCTGTGTAAAGTTTCAGAGTTACATACTAAGCACCACAGGATTTGAAAAATAAAAAAGTTAAAACCTAAGGCATCAATGTATAAAAAGCTGGAATAGGCTGAGGCTGTGTTCTAGTATAGCAAGATAATGGATAACATTTATTAAGTACATGCTTATTAAGTATATATATCAACTCCATATCAAGAGACTGATTCTACTGACCCAGAAAGCTGTCTTCCCTTTAAAAACTTTTCTGAACTTCTGCCTCTGATTTCCTTTCTGCTATTTCTTTGAGGGTGGTTATTTGGTTTTGTTTTCTTTTTGTTGTTTTCCTTTTTACTTAACAGTCTGCTCAGCTCAGAAATGTCTACAGCTTTCATTGAAACTGCTTTCTGCATCCAGGTTTGTTTAACATCTTTGTTAATGCTCTACAAGGGGATTAAGCTGTTTCAATCAAATCTGTGACACTCAGCATTCTGGGTTTAGTCTTTATCCTCATTTATCATGTTTTCTGGCCATAACAAATTTTATAGGGGATCAAATATTTTGTTCAGTCAGAATATTAGATTGAAAAGCAAAGCCTATTTCCCTCATGACTGTGTAAATTATATGAAAACTAAAATAAAAGATAATAACTAAAATTACTTTCAAACAAGTAAGGAGGATCAGCTCCCAGAAAATAACAGGCCAAAAACACACTATGGGGAAAACAAAAAAACAAGCAATCCTGAATAGCAGAGTTCATTCTAGAAATATGTCTCTTCCCTGTCATATGGAGACACTGCAACCTCTGAAACTCCTATTTTTTGGACATCTTGGGGTAAATATTACTGTAAAACCTTATGATATCTAAGCAAATGTATCATTAATCTCAGCACTGCCATGTGTGTCTGTAGAACTACAAGCACTGTGAACCACATTATTCATGAGAGTCTACTGGGGTTGGGTCTAAAATATTTTTTAATTGAGTCATTTGAAAAATCTATTGTTAAGTAAGAGTGATCTCACCAATATATCCAAAAAAACCACTTCCTAGATCAACAAACCCTCTTAAACAGCTTATCTAGATTATCATGAGGTGACATGGTGATTGAGAATATGGTGTGGCCTCCTAACTCCCAAAAAGAAGTTGCTACGGTGAGTAAAATTTCATAAGCTAAATCTGAGGAAAACACATTAATTTTCACAGCCCATGTTAATGTACCTGCATGAGACAGTCTTATCCAAGTAAACAAAAATTATGATGTCGGTAGTAATTTCAACTTTGCTCACAGTGAACTCTCTTTTTACAAGGAAAGTGAACAAGTTACAAGAAGCTTTCAGTGATGACAAATAAAAAATTAGTGCTGATTTTGGATTTTATAGAGAAGAGCTTAAGTGTATGAGTGACTTGTGTGATATCTCATCTTCTTTAGATATACTAAAATACTCTAAAAGCAATAGATTATGTTTGTAAATTAATTCAGTTTTAATAACATGTAATTGGCTTTAAATAGTAGAAATCTGTAGGAAGTCAGACCATTAGGAGTGTTTTCTGAGTTTGTAAAGAGTAACATTCTCTTCTCTCTGAAATCTGTCTGAACAACATGCAGATGTAAATAAATTTTGGGTTAATATGTCTTTTAAAGCCATAAACACACAGCAGTGCAATCAATTCAGCTGACTCTAACAGTAGCATCAGCAAGATAAATTCAAATCCTGGTGTAAAATTAAAGCAGAGAAACCAGCCTTGATATCTGGATGCAAATCATCTCCCAAGCATTTATCCCAAGGAAATTGGCATGTAAAACCAGTAAATTAAGGAGAAAAAAATTTAAACATGAAGTGCTCTACTAGTTCTACCAAAAATAGAGCAAAAGATGAGTCATATTACATGGTCATAATGATTTCGGTTGTGAAAGGAAAGAGTAGCCTAACCCTGCTCTTTTGACCTTATTCCCTTCTCTTTTTCACACACACACACATACTTGTCTTGTGTATGGCATATGAAGACTCCAGCACGCAATTGATCAGCTCTCCTTGCAAGGGCATATCTTGATTTTGCCTTTTACATTATCTGATTACCTGTGAATGGCTGAAATATATTAAATTCAAAGTCTGATGGACTCTTCATGACCTTGTACGACAAAAAAGCATATAATTTTGGGTGTATACCCCCAAAAAGAAAGCAAAATTAAAATCAGAGGGAGGAAATATTAAGGCCCAGAAACTCAAATATTCAGTTGTGCCTAATTTTCACTGAAATATTGAAAGTGAATTGTGTGACTCAATAAAATCTAAACAATATATCTACAAAAACATTACACTATAAGGCGAGGTCCAATGAAACCTTAAAAGTTGCACAAAGATATTTAATACTCAATGCCATCCCTGACTTGTTGTAGTGTGGGGAATCCTTACAACAATAGATAAGACAGCAATGAACTTGAAAGGAAAGATGAAGCTATATTTTGTAGATGTTCAGGGATTATTTATTCCTCCAGCCGCATGGCTGGAGTTCCCAGGCAGACTCCAGTCATGGGACCCTCCTCCCTCTTCTGGCCCCAGGCACACCCAAACCACCCAATCAGGAACAGGTATGGGGCACACGTGACATGGGAGCAGGGACAGGGACAGACCCATACCCTGCAGGGTCCCTCCCCCCGGGATTTCAGGGCAGGCACCTCCACAATTCACCCTTTCTTATTAAATAAAGAACATTGGAAACAGTTGGATAAACAACAAAACAATTTCAAAGGAAAGGAAGCCACTATCTTGAGTCCCCCAAATGTCCAAACAGATTTTCTTTGGAGCATCAGAAGGGAGACAGGACTTGAGCATGCTTCAGATTGAAACTGAGGAAGGAATTTTCCTTTTTGTACCTGTTAGAATCTTAGAAAATGACAGTTAATTTCTTCCCTCCCTCCTTTTCATCCCCCTCATTGGCAATGAAAAGGGACTAATGGCAAATGAAAAAGACTGGTTTTGTGAGGGGAACCAGAAAGGGAAATTTGGGTTGGGCATATATGGGGGATAAAGGGACATGGGATAAAAGGGGAAGGTGGGATAGGGGAAAGGATAGGGATTATGGGGATATTGTCCAGCATATCTACTGCATTTGACAGGGACACCCCCAAGGCCTGTAACACATGGTGCTTGGGGGTCCTTTCTTCCTTGCAAAATTTTAAATTCAACTCTTTCTCCTTCTTCTAAGCTTGGAACATCACTTTTGGGGTTCTTTTTGACAATAGCAGATTTATGGACAAAAATACTTTCTCCAATAAGTAAGAATAAGAAACTGTAATTTTTCTTTACATTATACCATTTTACAGTTCCAAAAACCCTAGCTGTGATAACCTTTTCATTTTACCGAGTTCCTTTTTTCTTGATTTCACTTTCAGTTTTTCTCGCTCTCGCGCTAGAGCTGCCACAGCCGGGACTGCCAGGGCCGGGGCCACCAGCGCGTTCCAATTGTGGCGTTTTGACTGCTCTACGCTTTCCGGGCTTTAGCGTGGCTGCACGGCCGCGCTCTGTGAAGCGTTCACGTGTGTGCGGCTTTGTACCGCCGGCACTGCTGCAACTGCTGCTGCTGTCGGCTGTGTGGCCGTGGGCTAGCACGGTTCCCTTCTTGCCCCCACACCCTTCTGGCTCTGCACAGTGTGGCCCACCACGGTCGCTGTAGCGACTGCCACAATCGCCGCTGCCTTTCTCGGTGTGAGGCACAGGCTCGGACCGTTGCTCACCACGCGGCGCGGGGTGGCCATCGCCGGGACGTGCCTCGGCCGCCACCGCCCTCGCTGCTGCCTCAGGGCTAACACTACCGGGCCCACACCGCCGCGCTGCTCCTGGATCCATTCCCGCCGCCTCCGGTCTCCCCGCCGGCTCTGCTCCTGCCGTGCCTGGCCTCACTGGCTCTCCCACACGCAGGAGTTCCCTCGCTGCTGCCCGCAGTGCACTCGGCGTCCGCGGCCGCGCAGTCTCTGGGATGGCAGAGGAGCCCTCTGCAATGCGCGCGCTGCTCGACCACGTGTTTGCTGCTGATACAGTAGTGGGACACAGCCAGTATTGCCCAACAGTCTCTGAAATCAGATAATATTCACAGAAATAGTCCTACATCAGCATATTTTTTGATTCGGAAATTAACGGTGTCCAAAGATTCTTCCAAAAGTCCTTGGTAAGAATCAAATCCCAAGAAACATAGAAGTTTTTAAACAGCCATGCCAAAAAGTGTCTTAGCTCTTTCTGAGTTTGAATTAAGCTAAAGTCGACATATTGCTGTTCCAGAACACTTCTTATCTTAAGGTAAATGTCTCTTTGTGGTTCGGACAGCCGTGAGTCCTTCCATGAGTCCTCCATTGTTCAGAGACGGGACAGCAAAATGAAAGCAAGAAGGGATATCGAGAGTTACTCACGAATTATCTTCTCCAGGGATTGTTTGCCAGCATTTCTCCACCATTTGTTGTAGTGCAGGGAATCCTTACAAAAATATATAAGACAGTGATAGAAGGAAAGATGAAGCGGTATTTCTGTAGATGTTCAGGGATTATTTTATTCCTCCGGCTGCATGGCTGGAGTTCCCAACTCTCATGGGACCCTCCTCCCTCCTCTGGCCCCAGGCACACACATCACCCAATCAGGAACAGGTATGGGGCACAAGTGACATGGGAGCAGGGACAGGGACAGACTTGTACCCTGCAGGGTCCCTCCCCCTGGGGATTTCAGGAGAGGCACCTCCACACTGACTGAACTGGCAAAATTACTTTAGATGTCAAGTTCTCTCATCCAAAAATAACTCAAGCAACTGGAGAATTTTATATGGTCATCAGTATGAGAGATACATTGAGTTTACTAAACAGTCTGCTTTCTACTCTTTAGTCTTCTTGCCCTCTCACACAATGCAGAAACTCACATAAATAAATTGGCAAAGACTTGACTCAAAATATAGCAGCTATGCTATGTGTATTTTTACGCATTTTGTTTCATGGAGATAGGAAGGAAAGTAACTGCTTTTATTTTCAGGGTCAGTTAAGAAGAAGAGATTCCTAAGAGGAAATCTATGTATTCCAGTCCATTTATTGTGATTTGGCTTTTTATGTAAGTGAACATAATTTCAGTAGATTTAACACATTTACTCAGAATCTTTGCTTAATCTCCTGAAATGTAGCCAGCAGTTTTCTGGATGTTCATCTTTTTTGGTAAGGAAAAATGGCTCATTTCTCAGACTGTGGAACAGACAGAAGAAATCCCCCTTGTGTCGCCCTGATTTTTAGAAATCTTTTAGCTTTCTGATGTTTTCATTCTAGTTGCAAACTTTCCCACACACATTTTCTGTAAACAACTCAGTTGTTTTGCATTCCTTCGTAGAGGTGGAGAAAGTTTATGGATTGGTAACTTGTCCAGTGTCATTGGAGAGGTGGCCCTTTCACCCTCCAATCCACTGTCACTTTTGTAAAACTGTAAGTAGCGGAGTCAGAAAATAAACTTGCCTTTTTCTCACCTTCAGCTGTTGCGTTCACACGTGTGTGCTCTCGTGTCCTACAGTGACACCCTTGCTTCAGTGTGAGATTGGATAATACATTATAATAATAATGAGAGAAAGTTTGTAAACTAAGGTTGTAAAATGTTCAGCTCTCTGCAATGCTATTTATCTAGCAAAACAACAATTGGCACATCACAATTCACTCACTGGACCACAGACAGTAAAATTCAGAACAGAGTTTTGTTAGCTTTATAGCAGACATGAAAACTCTAATGTTAATGTAAGTAAAAGCAAAAATTAAAAAATGAAAAGATCCTCTTTATATGCAATTTGTGCTGTTTATTCCCAGTGGTTGTAGTAATAAGGCTAAAGAGAAAACATAAGTAAATAAATACAGTAGAAAAAAATCCATTAATTTTTCTCTTATCACTATGTGAAATTACTGGGGCTGATGTACCTGGCTGGATAAGGTGCAATTGTAATGTATTTTAGTGGACCTAGATGTGGACAGGTTTGTGCAGAGAAGGTGAAAAGTCACGGTTCTTACAGCTGGTCACAGCACAGTGCAGACACCTCAGCTGCTGGGTGAGGGGAGAGCCCTGGTGATATCTGTGCTGTGATTAGTCTGGCCATGTTTATCGTCTTGGAGGAAACAGCTCCAGTATGCCCATGACAAGACACTTAAGGGGAAAACACACTAAATGAAATAAATAGGGAAGATCAAGACTAACAACGTGAATTGGCTCAACTAAATTAGTGTCTACAAACTGAGGTAGAGTGAACCAGGCCAATGCTCTTTGCATTTTAGTAAAACATCTATTCCATTCCACTATCCTAGAGGCTTGAATAAAAGCTGTTTATTCAGAGAGGCCCTGAGGCTGACTTTAGTCTTTTACACTTGCAGAGCAATATCGAAAAGGCCAATAGTTCCTTAGAGGCACGCTTCAAAGAAATTCAAGATTTATGCATACAAACCTCACTATTTAAAGTGCAAGTTCTGCTCTGAAAATCATTGCACAAGAAGAGCACTGAAGTAAGAAGACTTAATATTTATTATTTTAAAGCATACTGTATGTTGAACATCACCTGTGTCTAAGCGTCCGAAACATCTTCCAACAACAAGTTATATCAGATGCATTCTTCCCTTCTTTTCTTGGTAAGAAATGTGCAGCTGGAGCTAATAAAAAAAATTACTGATTAAATGTATGCCAAGAAAAAACTCAAGCAAGCTCTTCCTAAGTTCCATCGACAAAGTTGAACAAAAAGCCTGTAAAAGAAACGTCTTCCTACTTCTTCTGCCCAAGATAAAGTGTGTATCTACATATTTATCAACAACAAATTAATCCAACATATCAAGATTTTTTAAATATAGATCTGATTCGATTTAGTTTTATTTGCATTTTCTTCTTCTTGTGTACTGATCAACGGTTCAGACTCTCAACATTCCTGGGGAGTTCACAGAGAGGAAAGGAAAGTAAACTTTGGGTTAGCTAGCAGGCCTTCTGTTATCAGCTGTACTGAGTGTTCAAGATGCTTAGTAAGGACCTGGCCGTTGTCTGTGCAATTGCGATGATGGTAGGTAAACAAAGAACTTTCATGGGTGTTAAGAACTGATTATGCTATAGAAACCTCATGCCTGCAGCTTTTTGAGAGGAGATATCTAAAAAGCAGAAGTGACATAATTTGATTTTATTGTGCTTCAGGCATACCTGAGACCACATTGAAATATTAAATCTGTGACTTGAAATTTACACTGACATAGATCTTTCTTTTCAGAACATTTCTCTGAAGAGAGAAGCTAAGATCTTATTTTGCCAGTGATGCATCTAAGTATGAGACACACACATCAATGTATATTTGGGATTCAAAGACAATGAAAAGAAGGCAGGAGAGCAGTTAGAATATGGATGTAGCTGTTAACTTATTTTATCTCTCTGTAAAAATGATGATGAGACTAGCTCAATTTGCATGACCATTAGAATATAATATGATCTCTCATGAGATTTGCAGTAACAAACAGTATAAAGACTTGTCTGCCTGGAGATATTACTTCCTTCACCTTATTCTGCTTTCAGATTATATTATGTAAAAAGGACTTATGAAGAGCTATTTTGCAGTTTAAAAGCTCATGAATTTGTATGAAAATGTGGATACTCTATGCTGTCTGACATCTTTGGTCAGCTTGCATCAATTGCAAGTGCCTTTTTCTGTTAAGAAAAAAGTCAAAAAATAAATCTGCATTGGAAAATAGAGAAATGGCTGATGGAAGGGACAATAGTTGCTATGGCTGATGCAGAACAGTAAGGGGCCATACGGTTTACCAATTTTTTTTCCATTAGTTTTCCCCAAGAAAACTTAGCAACATAATTTTGGATCTCAAAACAATTTTTAAAAGCCCATATTTTTTTTTTGCCATTTATTTATTTGTTTATCTGCTTTCTTGTATGTTTTCCAGTAGCATCATGCTTTGCAAAGTTAGCAATTTAACTGTAGAAATAGGGTGGTTTATTTGCTTCATTATGGCACAGGGGAGTTGTAGCTCACTAGTTTTATGAGCAACAAATACTCTTTCACTCTCTAGCTGTGTCCTGTGCCACACCAATCAATGATTAGTTAGTAGTGGACAACATTAATCATAAGTGTTCTTTTGATGTTAGGCAGATGTATCTGTATCATGATGACAAGTAAATAAAACTTAATCCAAAACCAATTTAAGTTGACTGACATATTCTTACAGAATATTTTGAATTTTATCTGATGCATTATACCTGCTGAATAACCTTTCTTTTTAAAGTTTATCAATGAAAAATAATGGTAAAGAAGAGTTACTGAGATGCTTTTTTCTGAATGTTAATTCTGAAAAAGCATAAGCATGGTAAAAAATGAGGTATGATTATTCTGAATTCCACAATCACTGAATAAGCAACAGTGAAAGTTCGATAAAATTTGCCTGGAATGAATATAATGTAGTTTTTTAGGTCAGTATGTAATATATTTCTTCAGAAATATCTGAAATTAATTCTGAAATTAATAAGTGTGAATAATCTGTTTCTTTTAAGCAACTAAAAGAATTTTATTTGTGGTACAAATATGGTTATATATAATACATATATAATGGTACATAAAATAACATTTTATAGCAGTGATGTTAATAAAGTCATAAAATTTAAACCAGAGTTAGTCTGGGATAGCTATTTTTGTCTTCTTCTCATAAAAAAAAATCTGTGGAAAACAAGAAACTACCCATTATTACACTCATCAAAAATTTATTTCTAACTAGAGTAGTACAGTTTATCAATTTTTCTCTGCAATGTTTTTGAAACTGAATTTCTTTATAATAGCTGTGAAGTAGTTTCATGTAGAAAATATTTGAGAATTTTGCCCCATTCTGTTTTAGAAGTTGTGTGCTTCCCATTAAATATTGTCCTTTTTAAACACCCACATCCTTACCACTCTAAGAAAGAGTATTTTTAACATCAGGAATGAGTTCTTCATATTACACATTTTCATATTTCTTGTCAGTAAGTGACAAGGAAGGAAAATTATCTATTTCTACCATTCTGACTATAGAGGAAAATCCTTTTACTCATTCATGAATTGGGTAAGATTTTTCTGAGTGAGGGGAAATTCTTTCCTGGTTCCTGAAATCCTCAAACAGAAACTCAGAAAGAGTGTTAGTATTACATTAATAAAAATAGTCATAGAAACTTAAGATAGGAAATGGAAGCCTATGAATGTATAGATAAAATGAGAGGAAAAATAGGAAAGCAATAACGTAACAAAAATAAAACAGTGTTAAATTCACAGAAAATTATCCTTGGTAGGTTTACACTACCATGATGGGAAAGTAAGAAGAAAGTCAGCAGTGAAGCAGAAGAAATTATGTAACAGTTAAACACTGGCCATGCTTCAGTAAGAATACTGAAACCCCATGTAAATGTTATTACATTTTTACTAAAGCAAGTGGTAAGTCTCTAATCAATTTGTGAATTCCTTCTTTTTCCAGCAACAGCTCTAGCTGTTAAGGGACAAGACATGGCTCACAAAACAGGTCACGTATCAAGATTTACTACATAAGCATGCAATGAATGGATTGTGGAGCAATTCACTATCTTTTTCCATGCATTCAACTATTTTTCCTTTACAGGTGACAGAGAAAATGAAGATAAATAACATTTTTCTTTTTAGACATGAGCACTCTACAATTTTTAATTAGTTTTAGTAGATGACAGATAAAAGGGGAATCGCCTTAAGATTTCAGATACAATTCTTGAGTTCACGGAGACTGGACTAGTTATTTTTTAATGAACCCTATCCTTTCCAAATATTTCCTACATGTAATCAAAAACTGAAGACCAGAACTATAAACACACACAAACAGACACACACATAAAAGAAAAATTATATAGATGGTTATGTGTTCCTTGCAACTTTGCTCTCACCTCACAATGGATCTGTTTGCACTGACCTTGTGCCTAATTTTTTCCTCTGTTCACAGAAAACCAGGAAACTTCTATATCCATGTCAAGCTTGAGCTGTTCACTATTGTGTTTAAAATTGAAACACAACACTGAAGCAGGCCTGCTGATTAGGAAGTTGGAATTGATTCAAGTCTGGAACTAATTTTTTAGTTCCTTGAAACAATGGACACATTTTAACTTAGACTGCTTATAATTCTCTTTCAATTAATATATTTAAAATGGCAACTGTGAAATTTTTTGATAGTCTTGCTTGCCTTCATTTGCATGCATCATCAGACAGTAAGGGATTTTTATGATATGACTTGCAGAATATAAAATCATTTATATAAAAAAGAATATTTATAAGGTTAGAAAATTACATTTTTTTCTTTCAACAGCCTTGCTACTTGGGTTGCTTAACACATTGCAGGATTAATTCTCACTATACTAATTGCTTGATAAGCATAGAACAATTACCTAATAGTTCTGCTTGAGGAACAGGTGGTTTTAACTGCTTTTGAGTTTTTTTAAAAAAAAAAAAAAAGGGTTGTGGCACTTGATTCGTGCCTGGAAGTCTGAGTATTTTCTGACATTGGTTCACAGAATCATGGAACATCCCAGGTGGGAAGGAACCTCAAAAGATCTTCCAGCCCAGGCCTTTTTGGGAAAGGGGAACGTGTACAAAAATATCTACTACTCTATTTTATTGCATCTTCAAAATCTTCAGGAACAGGGACTTTACCCTGCCCCATAGGAGGTTGTTGCAGTGAATAAATGCTCCCACACTAAAAAAATCCACGCTTTTTCTGTCAGTATGAAACCTCTCCCACTTCAGCTTATGCCCATTTCCCCTTGTCCTCTCCATGTGGCACCTTGTGAAGAGGGAGCCTCCATCCTCTTTGAAGCTATGGGGAGAGTTTAACGCTGTGTCAACACAACGGAGCATGTGCAGTCCTCTGGTGGAGGGCCCCAGAAATGGGTTGGGGGCACTTCATGAGTCGGTTTATCACTCTTTCTAAGATGTAGCCACTGTTTCTCATGCTTGCATAGTTGAGCCAGCTGTGCCTTACCAGAAGGGATAAATACTCTCTGGCTTACTTGTGAATGTCCCAATACTTCTTCCTACTCTGTGGCGAGACATGCTGAAATCCAATGCCTCACCCACTTTGTATGCAGAGCTTCAGAATAAATTTATGTAAGGTGGTCAGAGATTTATTATCAAAATCTTGTTACCTGGTAATTAAGATTAACATAGGAGTCAGTATTGGCACTCACATGCATTTTTTCTCAGATGGAAAAACTTCAATGTTTTTAATTTAAATAGAAAAAAAACCCTTAAAGATATTTTATGAGTGATCAGTCTCTGTGTACTAGAAATTCTGGTTTTTTTCCTGTCTGCAAATAATCTTCCTTTCCCTTATACACTGTCTGATTAAATATCCTCTGTAATCAGCTTTAAAATGGTGTTGTCCTGGGCCTTCTCTTTGAAAAAATAACTTAAATATACTTACTTAAGGCAATGACAAGCAACAAAAGCAGGAATCAAACACCTGGAAGCAGTGAGCTTCTCAGACCACAGGGGGATTACAGTGTACACTGCCTTGCAATTTTTTTTTCAGTCACACAGAAGACAAGAATATAATCATAAAGAGTCACCAAGGCTTTACAGAGGACCACGTTTGACCAGCTTGGTTGTGTTTTCTGGCTGCTTACATAGGCAGGAGAACAGTAGGTACCATAATCTTAGTCAAGCTTTAGACACTATTTTTTATGACCTTCTCATTGGAAAACTGAGAAAATAGAGGCTGGAAGAATGAGCTGTTGTTAGATTGGAATGTAACTGGCCACCAGGCTCAAAGGGTCACTATTAACTCAGTTATTACTTGACGGGTTAGAATCCAAATGCAAATGGAAATTTATGGACAATGTCCTAAGAGGGATAGGGCAGTGCAGAACCATTATTGAAAGTTATAAATACTCATCTTGACAAAATCCTGTCTTATTTGATCTGTCATTGGCTGTTAGTCTTCAGGTGGGACTTTGGCCTAGGTAACATCCAAATGAACCAAGGAGCATTTTTATGATTTTATAATTCTATTATCTATGGATTCTACATGATGAAGCTTTCCATTTTATGAGCCAGATGATTTTTCTCTATTATTCCTTTACTATAATCAACATAAAATACAATCTCAAAATCACAAACTTCAAGGAACAGTGTGCTGCTTGTGAAATACTGGAAAACACCTGTCATTTCTTCTTCATGAAAAATAAATCAACAGTTCCATGGATCAACTTCTTTCATCCTAAAGCTGTGGGTCTAAAGTAAAATAGTTTTAAAGTAAAATTTTATTTACTTTTTTATAAGCTTTACTTGATTTGCTTTATTATAAGGTTTCTTTTCAGCTGTTTTAGCTGCTGGCTGAAGAGCAACCCCCCCACCCCCCAAATTCACCTCCCCTCATTCAGTATAAATAGGAACAGACTGTCTGATAAGGAGCAGAAAGGGGTGAAGTTGTAATACAGGCTGAATACTAGAGAGTCATTTAGTGTACTAACTTATATCACAGATGAGGTTCAAATGAGGAATCTTAAAATATTACACACTTCTTATCATGGGTAGTAATGGAAAGGTCTTATCTGGAGTTTGTAGAGAGTTTCCATTAGTCTTGTGGGTGTTTTAATTTTTTGTTTGGTTTGTTTGTTTATGGGTTTTTTTGTTTGTTTGTGGAGTTTTTTGAAGGTTTTGTTGTTGTTGGTTTTGGTTTGTCTGGTTGGGGTTTTTTTTGGTGGTGTTTGTTTGGGTTTTTTTAGAAAGAACATTGTTTATAAGAATCAACAGACCATGCTACCTACAACCCATTGCACAAACATAAACATTAGTTTTTTCACCAAGCCTGTCTCTTAAACTTTCTGATGATTTTATGCCTTTTACTTAACTGAAAATAATGATAAATGGTGTTTTTTCAGAAAGTTTCAAGAGTAGGACTAACTGAAATTCTCAATCAATGAAAACATCGAGTGTATGGATTGGTAACCTTGGTATTATTTCAAGTAAAAAAAATACTCACTATTAAGCTCAAAACCACTGTGCCTTATTTTTCAGTTTGGCTCTACTATTGAGTAAACAGCAGAAGGACCTATCCTTCACTCCAGCTATAAAATGGTGTTTTGTCCCTTAGGCACTTGCATTTATGAAGAAATGCAAAGAAAAGTGGAAAAAGAAAACCTTCAGCTTGAAGATTAAACTTAGATTTGCTGTCCAAGTTACCAGTAAGGAATATTGCAGGAAGGAAATTAATATACAGAAAACACAGGACATTCTCTGTCCTCATGGAAATACTGCCTGCTCCAGCAGTAGGTAATCTAAATTCATCTCTCATGTGATTACAAAAGAAGAAATAAATGAAAAGATGACAATACTTTCATAAAATTATGTAATTCTGCTTATTAAGGAGAAGATTTTATAACTAATTTGTGTTTATCAGAACAAACAGTTGCAGGTATTGACATAGGCATCATGTATTTCACAATAATTCCAAAATTACGTTTGGAAGGAAATGTAACAATTTATATTATTGATTTATTTTTAATTTTTTTTTGACAGAATAAAGTCACTGATGCATTTTGTAGTTTTTTATTATTTTATGCTTGTCCTACTGCCTCTATATTAAGAGAAATCAGTTTACCTTAGCAGAGCCTGTGTGCTGTCTAGAATACATCAACTGTGCATTAGGTCATATTTCAACAGTTGAAATGGAGGGAAGCTTTCTATATCTGTGCCACATTTATATTGTCAATAATCATCCTTCTTTTTGTACCTCTTGATTCCTTTATTATTTATTTAATTAATTTATTGTTTATTTATCTAACCTGGGCAGTGATTGGATTGTGAAAGACAAATCATGCTGGAAATCAGGACTTTAGGGTCCATGAAATTTGTTATAAGAATAATACTGGAGTAATAGGAAAATATTGTAGCAATTGAAACTTTGAAGCAATGTATTAAAATGAAGGATCTGTTAAGTCTAGATCAGAAGTAAATGGAAGTAACATTTATCTTAACCATTTGATTAGCCATTGATTTTTTTCAGGCTTTAGATTCAAACCCAGCAAGTTATTACTTGCAAGAAGCAATTACAATAAGTTATTACAAGAAAGTGACAGAGCTGGTAGTTACAGCCATGCAACACTACTGATACTGAGTAGCCTGTTTTTAAAATCATCGTAGTACTGCTAGCACTTAACCTAAACCTTCCTCAGCTGCCCTCTGACATACTACTTCTAGTGAAAATCACAGCTTCAGACTACTTCAACACTTGTTGCACTTACAGAGAAAATTCACAGGTTTTGATTACTTCGTACTTAGAAATAAAGCAAAGTGGGGTTTCGATTTCTGGGGGATCTGTTTGTTTATTTTTTCTTATTTGGGAGGCATTTGGGAGGGTTTATTTGGGGGTCAGGGGTTTGGTTTGCTTTTTTGTGTTTGTTTGGGTGTTTGAGGCGCGTTGTGTGGTTTCTTTCTTTCTTTTTTGTATTTTTTTCAGAAGGCATAAAAGAGCAGATCTGGCTCAGTGCTACCCCTGTCATAATGGACTATGGTAAGACTGAAACTGACATCCTCTTTTGGTCAGTGTTACCAGGCTGTTCAGGATTGATTCTACCATTATGAATGCAATTATTAGTATTGCTGGTACTAAGCATTCAACTTCTCCTATCTCTTTCAGATAGCACTTTAAATTGAAAAGTCTTTGAGTTTACAGACCCAAACCCACCTAAAGCCTTTGTCTTCCTTCCATTATTAAAATATATGCAAAGCATATGCTTTGGGGAAATGATAATTTCATTTTCAGTGCTTTTCTTCATTTTATTTAAGGGTAGGTATCAATGCTAACAAGTAAATGTGGGTTATAGTAATTGAAAACTTTTTTCTTGTCTGTTCCTTTATTTCAATCATACTAGTAACATCACTAAGTGTCAGTGGTCACTATGTGATCAGAAAAAAGGTCTTGGCTAAGTACACTCCAAAACACTGGTGTGTTTTTCTCCACACAGTAAGAACATCAAACTCTCTTCAGGTATCCAAAAAGTCTTCATTGGTTAGAGAAAACATCATTAAAGACACACATTATGGGACATAAGAAAATATTTTATTTAAGGGAATAGTGGAAGCAAAAAATATACCTGATTTTATCTAAGCTGGTTTTGTCAGCAAAAGGAATAAAGCATCAAATATGGGCCAAGTTTATGGCACAGCTTGAATCATAATAAGAATTTTGTTTTGTAGAACACTGGAATTCATTAGTATAAGAGAACTGGCATCCTCAGAGGTGAAGGGCAGAAGGGAGTTCAGACTAGTAATAAAGCAGGAGTTAAATCAATGTTTTATGCAGATGTATGTGTGTATGTGTACAGAGAATTGTACATATGCATATACACAAGTGTAAACCTCCAGTGGTATATCTGCTTAGGTTGCTGCAAACCTACCGAGCTAGAGTGGTGAGGGATTTTAGGAGAACATCTTATTTTCTTGTTTCTGTCTGATGCCTGGAGTTTCAGTAAGATAACAAGAGGCATCAGTGTTTCTTATAATTGAGAATAAATGTGGTATAATTGACAATTCAAAAAGTTGATTGTTTTATCTTGTATATCAGATATATCTGTTCATGTCCCTGTTTGGAGACAATGACTGAAGACAGTATCAATCCAGTTGATATGTTAGGAACTTATATTTAACTGTGTTGATAATTTTAGCATCAAAAGACATCAAATATGTGTGCATTCAAGTGAGTGGCAGGAATGTCAAGTGCTTCATTTAAAACATCCTGCTAATTAGAAAATTGATTGATTGGAAAATTGATTAATTATTATTTCTTTACCAATTTAAGAGAGCCTTACTGTTACAAGAAAGTTCATCATAAAAAAAACCCCCATATTGTATATTTTCTGTAACAAAAGGAAATATTAAAATGCTAAGGGTTTCTGTATTCTACCTAACAAGAACTTACTACATGCAATTGTATATTGACAGTTTTAACAACAGATACAGATTGCTGGTTCACCCAACTAGGAGTGGAATATTGCTTTAAATGAGGATGGGCAAAGAATGAGTGATACACATATATACGTCCACAAAGGAAAATGTATATTCAATGTTTCACAACAATTAATTAAAAATAATAAAATTACATTAAAACATGGCTGCAATTTCTCAGTTGGAAAGAAAAGCAGAAAATTACAGATGAAAACTTGGAAATCTTCAACTTTTTGCAAGGACAGGTAGCCATATTTCGACAAAAAAACAAGAAGAAAGAAAAATGTCTAAAGTCTCATTCTAGCTCATTAGTAATTTCCCTGGTGTGAGAATAAGTAAATGAAACTAATTGGAAAAGCAGGCAAGATATGTAATGCTGTTGTAAAATTCATGTTGGTGAAAAATTTCATTAGCTGTTATAAAGATATCAGGGAACAGCTGGCTGTAGTTGCTGCTCTGTTTCTATTAAGGCCACTTTAAATTATATTGAGGTGAAAACATTAATTACATTTCTGGCATGTACATGTTTTTGGTAAAGAGGACTTAATTGAAAAAAAAAAAGAAAGTATTTTTCTATGAGCAGAGCAGGATGTGAACTTTATCTGAAAAACTGTCAACTTGTAGGAGCGAGCCGAAAGTTTAAACAAGTTTATTGGATCTCTCTGGGATGGAGTTAACTTTACCCTTAGCAGACCTCATAGTACTGTCATCTGTATTTGCAGCAAGAATACTGTGAATGACTCACCGGTGTTTTAGCAATTACTGAGCTGTGCTTGCATAAAATCCATTCTGTCTGTTGCAACCCCACAAAGGTGGATGTGGGAAAGAGGCTTGGAGGGCACCAAAGGGATGTTCCATGCCATATGCTGTTAAGGTCGGAAAGAAGAGACAAGAGACAAGGGGAGAGGGAGGCATTTCTAATTAAGGTAATTGTCTTCAGAAGCAAATGCTGCATGTGTTGGAGCCCTCCTTCCCAGGCTGGACATCACCAGCTGAATGGAAATAGAGAATAAACCTTGCTAATTTGCTTTCTTTCCATGCACATCCTTTGCTTCTTCTCATTAAACTGCCCTCATTATGATCCATGTGTTTTTTCATCTTATTTTCTCCCCCATGTCCTGCTTATGAGGAGGAGTTAGAGATTTTTTTGTTGGACACCTGGCAGCCTGCCAAGGTCAACCCACCACAGTCCTTTCCTGGCACTCAGTGTGAGGCAGTTTTGAATTTGTAAATATAATAGTTATTAATTGGCAGGCTTGTGTGAGGGTCACAGAGTTTAATTGCTGTGCTGCTCAGCTCTTTATTTTGCTGAACTTGGAGACATGCTAGTAGAAACCATGGCCATGTGCTTTGTTCTGGAACTGATGCCTGACTGTTCTGGGGTAGCTTTATTGTTGGCATGATGAGAGTACTTCTCCTTCTCCTTATTCAGGATTGATATGGGTATTTTTGATGTTCAGGCTTCTGAGGGCCTTGATCACTTTCAGATGAGTTGTTTAATGTTATTAATACTGTCAGCTTATTGTCAGGTTCCCGAACCCAGTGCCATCCTAGTGTAAGAGGGCACAGTTTTGGGGAGAGATGAAAGCAAAATATGCTTTTACTAAGTTGGTCCTTCTGTGGCAGGGTGTGTGGAAGTATTTGGGTGGATGTTTCAGGCAGTTATCACCTTGCAAATACTGATATATGATATCTGAACAAGAAAGTAACCTCTGTGCATTTATGCCCTGCATGGTAGAGGGTTATCTTGCCTACCCCAAAAAAGCTCAGCATCTTCAAGCACCATTTTGAGACTTTGCCCGTGTCTATTGAGCTAAAGTTTGGTATTATTGGAGTGGATGGTTAAGGCAGAGACCCAGACCACCTCTGAGGGTGCCTTGGCTGAGACAGTCATCCAAACTACAACTAAGAACACACCAGTTGAAACAGGGATTCAAACCTCAACTACAATAGTCAAACAAATAATGAAAAAGAAGCAATGGACATGAGGTTGATGGATCCATGTAATTTATGTCCTTTTCTGAGAACTGTAGAATTGACAGAGAATTTAAAAAAGAGGCAACCATTTTCAGTCTCTAGAGGCTACTCTTGTCAAACATGAAGGCAAGATATACATTCCATGAAAACCTTGTGAATTACCAAGAGAAGTGGGCTACAGCTGGAAAAAACATCCAGTATGTGAGAAAATTAGTGGTGGCGAAAGTCTCCTACAATGACCTAGATGAAAACAAGGTCTCCAAACATCCATGTGACAGGTTGTGTGCACAAGCAATGTGGAGGAAGATAGTCCAAAATGTACCAGCTACTAAACAATTTTAAAATAATATTGTACAGATTTAGGTCCACTGTCTATGGAAAGGGCATCTTCTTGGGTCTGAAACCTTGAAAAAAAGCTCTCTCTTTCTTCTTCACTGGAACAACATCTCAGCTGTCAGGGCTGCCCTATGGAACCCTGGTGAGAGAGAAAGTGAGTCCCAGACACATGCTGCATGGCACTCTCTGGCTCTTCCTGTAGGACCAGCTGGAGAACTTGAGGAAGTAGGATGGCATACACACCTTTAATCTGGAAGCTTGTGAACAAAAATTCAGGGGGAAGACATCTGCTAAGAAGGGGCCACTCAAGAAACCCATCAGTTTAATTTTGCTGTTGAGGCATAAAAAAGCAATCACTTACACCTCAGATGCAGAAAATAATTACTGAGGACTCTGGCCTGGCAGTTGGACAGTGGCTGTGAATGGGAATACAGGGTTTCTGTCTTTGAGCAAGATGAGGAAAGGCATGAGCGGGAATACTAAACTGTGTGTGTTGTGTACATATGAGATGCACAAAACCAAAAGGCTTTGTTAGGCACAGGTGCACAGTATACACAGATACAATCTGGATTCCATCTATCCCTGGCACAGACTACTGCAGGAAAGAGTACTTCAAAGATCCAAGTTATCAATAAGTGTTTGGTATGGCCACTGACAGTACAGAGAAGATTGAACAGCTGTCTATCTTCCCTTACTTCTTGGAAAATCCCTCTGTTGTAGCCATGCTGTGAATTAAAGAGCAGCAGGTGTGAATTGACACCACAACAATGATCCAGTGGTAATGTCACACTAAGACTTTCTCATTACTTCATTCATTAGCTGGAGTGCCAAAATGATCAGCAGGACATGCTCACCCTTTAGTAGTCCCATATGGCCAGTGAAAAATTCTGGTGGAGGCTGAGGTTAAGGGTGGACTATTGTGGCCTCACTGAAGTCATGCCATGGCTGAGTGCTGCTGTACCACACATGCCAGAGCTTTTACAGGAAGTCTGCCTATTTGTATGCTATAATTGACACTACGTGTTTTTCCAAATTCTTTTGACACCTGAATGCAAGCCATTCTTTGCTTTTACATGGAGTGGTTTCTGACACACCTTGAACTTGCTGTCCGATGGGTGGAAGCACAGTCCCATCACTTGTCATGGTGCAATTCAATCTGCACTGGAATAGAAAAGTCAAAACAGCTAGCAAAAGGAAAACATCCAACAAAACCTAGCTGTGTTAATCAGCTTGTAAATCTGCTCTTTCTTCTTTACAGTCTGGCTTCAAAAATGTCATAGACTTTAGGCTTTTGGCAGAATCTTAGAAGTTACTATCCATTTATCCAAAAATTATATTAGAATATTGTGCTGGTCTTAGTTGTGATATAGCTGACTTCACAGCAGACTTTATGGGTCTGTGTTCTGGATTTGTACTGGAAATGGTGTTTTTAACCCAGGGATGTTTTTATTACTGCTGAGCGTGGTGTATATGATGTCATAGAACTTTTCTCACTTTTACTCTTTTCATTCTTTTCCCATCCCACTGGGGGCACGTGAGCGAGCAGCTGTGTGGGGCTTGGTTGCTGGCCTGGTATAAACCATGACAGATGTACCTAGAGAAAAGCTCAGTGTCATGGGAGAAGCAGGCACAGAGATCTGAGCAAGCTTGTCATGCAGCTTTCTCTTAGCCTAAGATAGCACAATTGTTTTTTTCACAGCACTTCTTCAAAAAGAAGATATGGCCGTAATGGATAACCCAGTAGTGTGGGTCTCAGTTTTGTCCGTTTCTTCATTTAATCTCAGTAATATAAATTGTTATAAAGTCAAGCCCAGGAGGGAGGGAGGGGTTGAGAGGAAGTGCTTTTATTTTCTCATTATCCTGTTCTCATCTGATTGAAATTCAATTAATTTCCAGAAGTTGGGTCTGTTTAGCCCATGACATTAACTGGTGAGTGATTTCTCTCTGTCTTTATCTCAGCCCATAAGCATTATGTTATATTTTCTCTCACCTGTCCACTGGGGAGGGGAGGGGAGGGGAGGATTAGGTCACCTTTGGTAGGCACAAGGCACCCTGGCAAAGTCAAACTAGCACAAAATTATAGAAGACTAATGTATACTAAGAATCATTAAACGCAAAAATCTGTTTTCTTGATGTCAGTGACCTAGTCAAGCACATATTTTTTTATTCAGAAAATCCACGAAAAAAATCTGACTATTAGTGTGTCTGGTTAATGACTATTAATGTGTCATGATTTCAGGGATGATACTAAACTGAAGTGGAAGAGGTTCTGCTTTGGATTATTTATTCAGCATTTTAGTATTCTTTATTTATTTTGACATTCAGTCCAAATTTAGAATCGATTTATATGCTTTTAAAATATGAATATTAGTCAGAGTGTCTCAGTATTTTATGACTAAAATAGGAAAGTTTGACATGTTATAATTTTGGAAAGGATTAAATTTTGATATATCCATTCTTTCTCTTTAGGTATCATTTTAGGAGTTCTTTGATAAGCAAGTATTTAGGAATTTCTGTTTTGTTTATTTGCAAGTGCATTTCTTTATAGTCCTAGCAACTTTGGTACATTGAATGCGGAGGATTTTTCCATGTAACTTCTTCCTGGAAAAGCAATTCACTCATTACCTAGCCTGAGAGCTATGAAACCAGCATGTTAGTTAGGGTTTGGTGAGGCTCTGAGTTAAATTTAGAGGGTTTTCTTGGAGAGGATGAGTATCTTGGATGGCTTGACAGAACAAAGAAGGGGCTCGAGATGCAGTCTAAAGTTGTGACCAGACTTGCATTCACAAATCGCCACCATTGTAACACAACATTTGCATCATATGCTTTTTTATAAATATTATAATATTTATATAATCTATAATATAGACAGTTTATATCACATTCATAAACTTTGTAAGAAGAAAAGAAATCTTCCCTGAATATAATTTATTCCTGGGATTCTAGCTCATTAGCTCTGCAGCTCCATATTTTGAAATTATGACCTAGAGATATACTATCAATAATCTCAATCTTGGCTTCTTAAAATGAGAGGTCAAAACTGTTCTTTCTATGAAAACATTTAGTTCAATGTCTATGTTTTTCTTTTGGGAGTTATTTTTTTCTCTTAAGCATTCTCTTACTACAATCCGCTTTGTCCCTGAGAGGGAAAAATCATGTAATTTCAACATATGCAAGCAATAACTAAAAAAGCAATTATCAGCCATGAAATAATGCAATTTAAGAGTCTAATGAATCAGTGCATACAGAAATTACGGGATAAAATATTTTAAATAATTTATAGAACAAAATAAGTAAACACTATGCCATGAAGTACTGGATGATCTCTCCAGACATGCATAAACACATTATACCCGGTCATAGCCAAGCATGATTCATGATAAAAGTCTTTATCCAAATTTCCAGGGAATGGTTATTTACCTCATTCTCTAGTAAACAAAAAAAAAAAAATAAAGTGAAAAAGTAGTAAGAAATAATTCAAACTGCTAAAAAAGAACTTCAGTTCATATTAGAGTCATTCTTTAAGCTTATATTTTCCTATATTCAAATGGTTTAAAAAATTGCATATTTTGAGGAAGCAAGTCATATAGATCTTCTTATGAGCTGAATCACAAAATAGCATGTTTATTCAAAATTTTTAGTCTTATAAAGGCATTATTTCCATTGTTGCAGGAGATCAACTCACATATTTAAGATTTGTCCTCTCTAAGCATTCCCTTTTTTTTTCTGTGTCAATACAACCATTATTTATTGGCTGTAACTTTTTAAGGTGTACATAAAAGTAAACAAATCACTCTTTTTAACCAAGTGCTATTCTATTTAAATCAATGGGAGATTAAGCAGAAAAAAAGAATGGTCAGTGAGAGAGGAAAGAAAATGAAAATTTCCTCCCTCTTCCACAGTTTCAATTGAAAAATTCACATCTTAAATGACAAAACACCTAAAATAAAATATATATGACTTGAAAAAATTATTTCTTAATTAAAATTTTCAGTAAAAGTTTTTGAACAGAAGTTTCACTTACTGAAAAGGTTTAATCATATAATGTTATTTACTGAGCTTGTATATTTTTGTTTGGTTGATAATACCTATATTAGTTATTCTACAAAATTTTCCAGCTAATTAAGACATAGTAAAATCTGCAACTTTAGGATATTAGTGTTTACTCTCACATTTTTATGAGTATGCAGTGGAACAGTTACAGTGGGTTCTTTTCTTCAGAGCAAATAAATTAAGTGCGATATTATATACAATAGATAATATTCAAAGTGGATTTCTTTTAGTGTTTCTGAAAAGAGTTACAAATGTCAGTATTATTAATTTACTAGTAGCTAAAGCTGTTTTCCAATCTGAAGCTTAGGGCCTGATAAACAGCTCTTTACCTGTCTAAAAAGGAAATTGTTATACAGCAGGTAGCTTTCCTAGAGAAGACTCATAATCTTAATCTTAATAAGGGCTAATCTGTTGACAGTTCTATGTCTAAAATTATGAGCGGAAAAAACTAATAGAGCTAAAAATCCCAAAGTTGAAACATTTACTGATATTAATAAGGAAGGATGCTCTAAGTGGAAAATGAAAAAGAAAGCCTCTTGAAAGGCATGTGAGAGATCTGGAGATGCAGGGATTCAGAGTTACTGAAAGAGTGCTGAACATTTAAGGATTATAATTTATATTGCACATTACATTAGACTACCTGATTATATAGATATACCTGTTTATACTATCTTGAGCAGTGAGATATCTTTAAAATAAAAAGAAATTGGAAGCTCTGGGCTGACCTGAATTCCTAGACAAAAGATGCATCTTCTTCAGTCTTTCTCCTACATCCTGAAAGAAGACATTGTCCTGAAGACCTCTAGGTCAGTATCTGAATATACTGTTAATGTTTTTAGATGGCTGAAGGTGTGAAAATCACCTAGCAGACAAAATGAAGAAATTTGATGAATTTTATAATATGGGAGAAAATATCTTCTACCCTTGTGCAAGAACGTTGTGGCTTTTGGGAGATATCTGTATAAACATTTTAAAATATCAACAACTCAAACATAAAAATATATAAAAAATAAACTGAAGGAGTCAGAAATGTAGTTGTGCAGTTCTTGTGAATCTCTAATGTGGCATCAGAGTCTCATGTCAGAGCCTGAAAAGGAAGATCTTGAGAATTCTGGGATTACAGATCACAAGGCCAATGTCTGTGGCTCTGGAATTGGATGTTCTTTGAATAGTAGAAGAAAAGTAAGACAATAAAAAAGTGAGTTGGTTTTATGATTTTTCTCTTGAAAAAAAACCCCCAAGTTCTATGTTCTTTCTAATGAAAAATTCTTAGTTCTGTAAAATTCTATATTCTAGAATTCTTCTTTATAAACACCTAAGACATGATCTGGTGTCTGCCACAAAATAAATTCTTTTGTATTTCACATAGCAATGAACATTTCTAAGGTTTACTTGAAAGAACATCCTAGAGAGATATATTCTTCCACATCACTTTTTCCCCCATTAGTGCTGGAGAACTCTAAAAGAGCATGGAAATATTTATGCTGAAAAAAGGCAGTATTTTGTAAACTGGGAGGGTTAAGAATCTTTTGGATTGCAAGTTGCTACACTTTGTAATGTTTCACCCTATAACTTCTTTTTTTCTTCCATCCTGTACATGCACTTATCTTATGTTAATCAGTTTTTGAAGAGAACTTTGTTCCATCAGAATAAAAAAAAAACCAAAAATGTTTTTCCTTTAGGATTTTTGCAAAAAAGTTTTGTTATCATGTAGTAGAAGAGTGTTTTGGCTGTAAATAATTCTGTTTAGGTTTCATTATAATTTTCAAGTATATTTTCTAGATTTTTGAGTTCACTCTGTCTCTGATTTAAAAATATTTTTAGCTAGCAGAAACTAACTATACGAAGTTTTCTCATGATTTTTTTTTCTTTTTTTACTTTGAGATATATTTTTAAAGTATCTTGTTTGTATGAAGCAAACTACCTCCTTTTGTACACTGGAGAAATCTCATTCAATTTTTGGATTCAGGCAAATTAGGGACAAGAAAACTTCAGTGCAAAAAAGTCATAGCATTGTGACAATAATTGCAGTTAGTGATATCTGACTTGCCACTTATTCAGCTGATTCTCCATTTATCATTTTATGCTAGATCCTTATTTTATCTCCAGAAAAGTATTACAGATTTGGGGGTTGCATTGATAAAACATGGGGAGGAAAAGAAGAAAATTGATTGTGTTTTAGAATTTATCTTTACAAAGCATGGTTTAAATAGCATTTCTTTAAATATATTAAGTAATGTCTTCTTTCAGTTTTTATCAATGTATAAAATATCATAGTGTATGTACTGTGTTCAAGGTATTTTTCTTTAAGTCCAGTACTTCTATTCAGAATGTATACTGTAATCTCTGTGTGCACATGAGTATTCCTTATACATTTTTTAGTTGCTATTTTCTTGAGAAATTACATAATATTGAAATTCCATATGACAAATATTGAAAATAAAAATCATTCTGTATATGAGTGTTTGATTACTAAGTTTAACTGTAAGTTTAGACCTTTATTTTTTTGCTTTTACTTGTGGAAGTTCACATAATCAGGCTATCATTACTGCCATTAGACTTTCTCATTCTCATTTTTTCTAAAAATGATGTGATTCTGAATAAATTTTGCCAGCAGGTATGACATTTTTCACTTTTGTTTTTGCTTCTTTGATCTTTGCTTCCTCTTCATTGTTCCAGTCAGTTAGATATTCATATTTTTAAATATTTGATTTTCTTGAAGGAAGCAAGTATATTATAGTAATTTTAAATGTCATTACAAAACATGAAGATGTTCAGACCATAATCGAGTGTGTTTATTTTCATTTTTATGCAGTACTGCTTCAGGTCCTTACTTGAAGAAGAACAAAGGCCAAAACAAATGTTTGGACGTAGTGCATTTTAACACTGGCAAGGTTTAAGGATTTCGGGTGACATTACCATTTGTGGTGGTAATGACAGAGGCTGGTAACAAGTAAAAGTAACTACTGTTCACAATATGTTCTATAAAGGGCTGTTCTGACTATAGAACTCATCAGTTCTGTGCACTTGCTTGCTGCATTGTTCTTTCCTATCATCCTATGTAGGCAGTGTTTAGTGATTCAGATGATTTTGAGAGAGCTTCTTTGAATTACCAGGAAAAAATTCAGGGCTGAACTGAAAAATTGGAAGTGGATGAAAGATTTTTTCCATACAAGCTCTCATGAATCTATCTCTATTTCTCTTAAGGAAAAAAGAATAATTTTAAGAATTCCTTCTTTATGAAAGTGATTTTTTTTAATTATTTTGAATAAAACACATTATTTCTAGTGAAAAAATTCAACAAATGCAAACCTAGGAAGAAAAGAAGTAAACAGGAAAGTGAAATGACCAGCCAAGTTTTGCTATTCATCAGAAAAGTGTTCAAAGCGGATTTGCTTATGGGTTTAAACAGCTGCCTAGTGTACAGGAGATTTGTATTTATCCCACATCTCTATCCACACACACAGGAAGAGGAAAGTAATCATCAGATTAGATGGTATTTTGGGCTGAATTACTTAGTATATTTTATTAACATTGTTTTATTCTGGATCTTATTCCATTTTTTATTTAGTACTTTAATATTAATTGGACCAGAGACTTTCACACAAGTATCTTAGCTGATACTCCTGGAAAAAAAGAGAGGCTTTCTGGTTTGGAGTTTTGTGTTTTGTTTTGTATTCCATCATATATTTTGAAATCAAATTCAATGTCTTAAAAAGAAGTAGGAAGGACAGCAGGTCAAGCTACTTTCTCAGTGCACCTGTCAGAATGCTAACACCTTCCAAAGAGACTTTGGCTTAATGCACTTGACTTGATTCTAGAAGGTACTGAACAAACCTCAAAAGGTAACATGATTTGAGAGATGCTTAACAGGAAACCCAGGATCATGCATACTGCCAAAAGCAGCACACAGAATAAAGACTGAAGGCTACATAAGCAGAATGTTAGTCTATTCCATGTTTTATTTCCCCCTCCTGCAGTGTTTCATTACTTCTAGTGACCAATTTAAATTCTGATTTATTTTAAATTAGTAACTTGCTCTTATCTTGACAGGACAATTATCTGTCTGGGTGAAACCAAGAAGAGTGCACATATATGAATACTGTCACTAGGCCCTACACCATGTATTAAGTTCAACCCTTTTCCAAATCTTTAGAACTTCCCCACTCATTCCTGATTCTGGTCTTTTCTCCTAAAGTTCCTATTAGGAGGTCAGCTATAATGAATGTGCGGCTTAACTTTCTCCGGCTCCATGTAAGAATTTTTACTCTGAATTCAACACCAACATCATTTGTTTCTTCTCTTCAAGTGCAGAGATGAAGCAGTACTCTTCAACTCCGAATGAAGCCTCCAACGAGGCAGTGAGGGGTGAATAACACCAGCCTGGTTCATCATTCACCAATATCCAAATATCTGTTTTCTCTCTTATTTTCTTTTATCTTAGCTGTGTGTGGGCATTGCATCTTTATAAGAAACATTCTCAGATCTGCCAATAGATGGGGCTACAGATTCTAGGTTTTTAATGGCATTTTCTCATTTGCTTTTAATTTTGTTTCCCAAGGTTAATAAAAATGATGATCATTTACTCTCTATTACCTTCTATTAGATATATTTCCTTCTGTCTAGTGAGTATTATTTCAAGGATTTGTCTGACTTCTTTTCTTTTCCTTAATAATAAGACATCCTGATAATGACTAAACTCTATTTTTTGTGTTTAAACTCCTTAACCAGATCTGTGCCTTAGAATAAAATTGACTATTGAAACCATCCCAATATTATTCTTTAATTTTTATATTCATCTCCTTCTATTAACTCTATGAGGCCCACATTATTTTTTGTCACTTTGTAATTATATCCCAACACACATCTGATACATAAAGAAAAATAGTTTTCCCATCTGCTATTTTAGTATTTCAAACAAATCCTCATGTGCGAAGATTTCCAAACTTTAATTAATTTCTGCAGTCTGCGCGGTCTGGTTTTCCTTTATTTTATGACTGTAGTTATGGAGTTCATGGTCCCTCTTTGTGTCTTCTACATGATGATGTAACTTTTCACAACATGTCAATTTTAACTTAGTAAATTACTGTAAAATGTAACTTGTGGTATCAAACGGTATCACATGTAGTAAATGATTGCAAATGATGTTCCTCTCTTAAAGGGATAGAATTATGTAATTAAAAATTGCACACTGTTTCTATGTAAGTTAATTTTTATTTTCTCTTTGGACAGCTCACTTGCTAACTACTAATAGATATTATGTATCTGAAATTTCCAATCTTGAAAGTCTTTATGCTAGGAAGCCCTCTGAGTTAGTAAGAAGAAACAATGGTAGACAATTTCTATAACAGAAGTTGAAGATGTTGCAAAATTCAAGTAACTACAAAATTCTTTTAAGGTCAGATGTTTTTTATTAATAATACCAAATTCTGGTCAAGACCACTTAAACTTTTTTTCAACCATTCCCTACGCTTTCAGAAATTTAATAAAAGGCTTGAATTCCCAATGTTTTCCTCTACACTATTAGCTTTCCTGGAGATTGCTGGAGCACAATAATTTTAATGCTCATTATAGGAATGAAATAATC
Source organism: Lanius collurio (assembly GCA_020086605.1). NCBI lineage: Eukaryota > Metazoa > Chordata > Aves > Passeriformes > Laniidae > Lanius > Lanius collurio. The sequence goes on from JACBWW010000028.1 coordinate 5,271,629, forward strand.
TGTAGGAATTAAAAACAATGAATTTAGACACCTGCAGATATATGCTGGGTACATAGGCCCCTATTTCTTCCAAAAACTCTTTGAAATGGAGTTATAAGACTACTCAGCTGAATATAAAATTCCAAAATATGTGCTACGGAAATGTTACCCAAGCAAGTAACAGAAGAATATAAGTCAAGTTTTTTAATCAAATATTGGTTTCTGAAGCACTTGCAAAGAAATTCAATATGAGAAATAATTTTGAGAATCAATTTATTTACTGAATATAGTTGCAATTCCAGCAAATAATTCATCTCCATCCATTTCTCTATGACACACATAATAGTATTAAAACCACTGTGTTTGTGCAGGTACTACAAATGACTTAAAAAAAAATTGAACAAGCATTTAGTTAATTTATATGCTACGTTCACACAATGGCATAAAAGAAATTATTTCATCTGTCAAGGAAATATGTATATTGCCAAGAAATACAAAGTATGAGATTCACCACATTTTCCTCAAAGAGTTCTTAATCATATTTTCTGCCCAAAGGGACATTCCATTTTTTGCCCATGGTATGAGACTATGGCTTATCTTCTTGCAGACTCTCAGAGAGGCAGGGCGGAGGTTAAGCAAAAAAAAAAAAAGTAGAATTAAATCTTTGTTATTGTGACCTACTGTCAGTCTTTTTTTTTGTTTGCCCTCACAAGCCTACTCTAATGAACTTTGTTTTTCCCTGAAAATAATGCTTGAAAATTGTTAAGATACTATATTTCAGAAATTGTAATTTAATTTCTGTCTTTTAGAAAAGTCTCCTCAGAGGTTTTTAAATCCCTTTGGAAGAACTTTAAGTATCAATTAGGGAAACTTCCATAAATTCCGTCTCCACTACAAGACTGGTAAGACTTCAACATACAAGTAGTAGTAATAAAATATAAATAAACAGATCAAACCTCTGGAGGATGAACAGAATTGTTTCCATGAAGATGCTCATCCACTGGCTAAATAAGGAAAGCAGAAATATTAACTAAACACAGTACTGCTGAATCATGTTGATACTTTTTGTGACAAAATAATTTGAAAATATGCATACAAGCCAGAAGGAAAACTCTTGGAAGTAGTTTGGAGAAATTATTACACATCGTCTCTGTGAAACTGCATGTACAAATTCCCTTTTATACAATATGACCTAAAATAATCTTTGAAGTGGGAAAGTACTAGAAATGTATGTGGTAAGACAAAGGCATAAAAATAATATATTTTATGGCTCCCTTTGTAACTTGTAATTTCAAAATTACCTTAGATATTTGCCAGAATATTCACTAAAGAAACATGTACTAAGAAAATAAATTCTTCCCCTAAATTCAAAACTCTCAAATAATTAACCTACTTGTTTTTGAAAGAAGCTCCTAGAAAGTATTTACCAGTGTTCTAATTTTACATTGTAACTCTTTGGGAGGAAAGGAGGACGACTTGGGCAACTTAAAAATTATATCAGGTTATGTAAAAATTTAGAAGAGGGACATTGAATTACTATACTAAAAGTGCAGTAACAACCTCATCTGTATAAATAGGTCTGGTAAACTTGGACTGCACAATTGCTGAAGCTACTCTTCAAAACAAAACAAAACAAAACAAAACAAAAACCAAAACAAAAAAACAACCAAACAAAAACAGAAAAAAGAAAAGTTGAAGATTGTGCTCAAATCATTTATTTCACCTCACCTTCCAAAATATTTGACATTACATCAAAATTATCTTTGGCCTGGCAGTAGCCACTGTTTTCAGATACTTGGTTCAAGTGCCGCTGTCCCACCATTCCTACTGTAGGTATCTTGGAGAGCCAAGGCACAGTTTTCCTGCTGAGCATCTGTATAACAGATTCACTCATCACTACTATAAAGATTATCCTTTGATCTGCTTATGATGACATTTCAAGGCCTTCCTCATTAAGAGAATTAGAACATATCTTGTTCTTGATCCAGATAAGCACTACGAATTATTAAAAAGATATATCCCCATTGTTATTTTATTTGCTGGGAGACCAGTACATCTGGGTTATTTCTCAGCTTTATCTGCAGCATGTAAGGTGACTTGGTGAACAAATGTACTAAACCCAACATCCTTAGCTCCAAAGAATTAAGAACTATCCCAGATACTTTGAAGACCGGCACTTGCTGCTTTCTTTCTAGAGGTTTAAAGGCCTGAGAGAGAGATTTTGAGATAAAAATGCTATGAATTAAAAATATTTTTCTTTTTCAAAACTATAAAATCTTCTAAAAAACCCCAAACCTATAAAATGGATTAATGTGATAAGCTTAATAGGATTTTACTTTCACAATATATAAAACATGTTGGAAACAGTCGTAATTGTGTAAAAAGCAAAGGCTACCAGAACCAAGGAGATTTGATTCTGGAAAGGAGCAGGAATATAATCCAGATAATTCCTGCAATTTTTTTCCACCACGTGGACTAGGAAGAGTAGTGAGATACTTCTTGACTCTAATATTGAAAGTGTTGATTCTGAATAGTTAAGAAATATAGAAGCATTTGTAAAAGGCACTCTTCAAGACTGGGAAATAAATAAAACTCCTTTTTAAAATTAGTAGTTTTAAAATAAAATCATCTTAAACAACTTGTAATTGTGTCTGCTAGCTATTTTGTGTTTCTGATGTAGAATTCACTCAGGTTTTACTCACTCTATTAAAATGCTCAGGATTTTGTGAAGAATAAAGTTGCACACAGCTGCCTACTTCAGTCATATATAAATCCAATACTGAGATTTCTGGGGCTTCTAAATATTACAATAACTACAACATGGAAAAAAACCCTAAATTATTTACAGGAAGAGTGGTTATTCTTTCTCGTAGTTATGAACATTGAAGGTTTGTGTAACTTATCTCTATAGTAAGTTATGTAATGCACAAGAGAAATTCTTACATGACTGTTTCATGATGCAGTGAAGCATTTAAAAGGATCTAGTACATTAGATTTCCTGAGAGGTTTATGTACAATTTGATATACTTTGTGAAAAATGGATTTTAAGTGTTGATTGGATTTATTTACAAAACACCTTTCAAAGTAAAAGTCATGCCCTGTTATCCAGAAAAATCACTTAAATGATGCATTGATATATTTTAGTCCATTAGAAATAGGATCAGTGAAGTTAATATGCTAAAAAATCTGCTACATCAGTGAAAATTACATCTAGTTTCTGTGTGCTTCATGAGGTTTATGCAATGATTCCTTCATTTTTATCTGGCTGCGCCACAACTGAGCAGCCACCTGTACCATCAAAATGGAGCAAGCTAAATGGAGTGAGCAACTTCCCAAACCTTTCCCAATAAACAGTGTAACCAAGTCTGCCAAAGGGAAATTTACAGGCACATTTATCTTGCCTTACTCCTTTGTACTCCAAATCTGTATTTGTGACATTTCAATTATTTGAAGATCTCAGAAACAAAGTATCTAAAGTACATTGGTAAAAAGAGATAAATTGTTTCTTTAATCCAATCATCAGGTTTAAATTCTCCAAAAGTAGTATTTTAAGTCTTTTTGAATTTTGTTTCTTAAGGGCAATAAGTAAGCCATAGTTATAAAGCAAAATTAGGATTCATATAGGTATAAAAAACATTTATCACAGTTTGACATTCTAATTTTACATAATAAATATTATAATTTTCACATGTAATCTTCAGACTGTAAAACTGTAATATTACTATAATGCTTCTTAAAATTATATACCCCAAAAGACATCACTGCTTTTTGTGCATATGGGAAAGCTTTCCCTTTTTCCTAACTACCAAGATTGCACTATTACTCAGGAGATAATCTTTGTCATCACAATATGACTATCACAGTCATTTATCCTTCTTAAAAAATTATTTCATGCATTACTTTTATTATAATATTTCATAACAGAGCACTCTTCTGCTGTTTTTGTACTGTTATTCCTTTTCAAAACTTTACAAGTATATAAAATCATGTGTGGATTCAAAACTCATTACAGCACTTCAGTAATTCCTGTATATATTCCATTTATTTACCTCAGTAAAGTTTTCGAAGTTCTTAATCTTGTTTTGTTCTTAAAACAGGTTTAAAATTTTTTTTTAATTTTTTTTTTATTTTATTTCCCATATATGTTTTTATTGAGGACACTCTTTCAATACTTCCTGCTGTGTGACACCAGAAAATATCTCCCAGGTCAAAAGAAGAAAATATTTAGTAAGTAAAGTAATAATGGTTGTCTATTTTGGCAAAGAACAGAAGGAATTCAACTTCTTTAACATAATCTTTCAAGACATTTAATTTAGAAGGTTTTGAGCTTTTATTTGATTGAAGTCAGAATGATAATTTCTTGGGAAAATGAAATAACTTTAGCCAACCATATAAAGTCCTGAAGTAGAAATGACTATAAAATTATCTTGTAGTTACTTGAAGAAAATATGTGATGTGAAAACTCATTTTTCCCAAAGGGATTTTTTCAATACATATTTCGTTGTCTGAAGAGAGGACTGAAAGCTGAGTCAGTGATTCGAAATATCATCAAAAGCCCAGTTAATGTCTAATAACTGTCATGATTTGAAGATTAGAAATACGTAATCCAAAATAATATGCATATATAACTTCAATATTTGCAAGAAAGACACTCTTCATAATTAATTCTGAATAAAATAGGATAGCATACTGACAGTTGAAGATCCACCTCAGCATCTCTGAACCATTAAACATCCAGGCAGGACTACCATACCAGAACCCAGAGGAATAAGATTAGAGTGGCTGATTCCTAGGTGAATTTTCCAGAGAGAAGAGAAAGAGCAGATAAATGCAACTAATCAAAAAACACCCAAATTAAATCAACATTAAAGAAAGATATCTTCTGTTATAGGAGAAAAGGTGTGTGGGTGAAAGATTGATAAAAAGACAAACACTCTTATTATGGAAAACTTAAGAAAGACTTCAATACTGCTTTCTTCAAAAATATTTTTTTTTCAAGAATTTTACTGCTAGATGTTTATTTCCTGTGAGAATGAAAACTGCCTATTGAATGTATTCATACATACTTTATCTCTAAGGTCTTGACTATGAACACAGTGGATGAAGGAGACAGGCACTGCTATGCAACAGGATTACAAAATACTGTTTTTAATTTCAGCTGTATTGGTATATGCCTTTTCATTTTATTTCTAGGAGCAAAGGATCCCACCACTGTAAACTTGATCCCTTTTACCAGTTTTGCACACAGGGTTAAGAATCACTGAAGGCCAGCATGAAAGCTTCGTCCATGTCAAGAAGGGTGTCTGCCTGCTTTCTTCAAAGTTCATCCATTATTTTTAGTATTGTACATCAGTTTTACTTCAGACTTCCATTTGGTCTCCATTTAAAGAAAATTTTGGCTAGCTGGATGATAGTGGCCTGCCACTAGCTAGTACATTTACAGCCCAGACACATACACATGGCACACACTTCTGAATCTTACCTTCTAAATTACACTGACCACTACCAGACCTGGTTGATAAACAATCATTGCTGTCACCAACCATGATCAACTCTGCTCTTCTGCATGTTTTATGACTTTGTTTTCTATTTCAGCTTCCTTTTTGTGAACACACTCTTGTCAGTTGCTGAATTTCCTAAGTGAAGTAGTAATACAGCCCTCTGTGGCAGAGAAAGCTGCATCAAAAACAATGAGAACTAAGTACATGGGTTTGACATGATTTACTTTCTATATGTTCTCTCGGGTCTAAAATATTTCAAAACAAAATTTCCCTAATTATATAATTAGACAGTCAGGAAATTGGCATTGGCTGTCAGAAAAAAATGCACTAGCCATATCAGTAGACCCTAAATACTGGCATGGCGTTCCTATTGCTGTAGTATATTCCCTTCTACTTGAGTGACCATGTTCAGTGGCTCCAGGCTCTTCCCAGTTCTCTTGTGAGTCCAATGTTCAGTTTGGTGGTTGAAGCTTTGAAGAGTGCTTCCCACAGGAGGGAGAGGAAAAACACATTAAAAAATTCAGTACAGAAAATGAGAAGGGCAATACTGAAGAACAGAAATAAGATATGAATTAGTTGCAAACAAAAGTACTGGTATGCCAGGTACTAATCATAAAGGAAAAGGAACAAATCTCATTGAAATTCTAACTAATTTGACTCAAAGAACTTCTCACCATTACTGCTGGTTTACATTCGGCCATTTCTATAAAATATGATTGTTCTGTTTCTCAGTTTCTAAAAATGTTCTTGTTCATGCAGTAGAGAGAAAAGCATACCTCAGCCAACCAAACTATCACTTGAAAGACAATGGACATGATACACTTTGTCAGTATTCCATTTCAGGTACTGGCCAAGAGCAAATATCTAAGGAACTTTAACATTAAGTTAAAGTTTTCCTTCCTGATATCCAGTGAGAACATCCAGTCCAGAGTTGTATATTTGACTGTCTATTGTCTCAGTCTGATACTGCCAGTGACAATACTGNTGTATATTTGACTGTCTATTGTCTCAGTCTGATACTGCCAGTGACAATACTGGAATCAAATTACTCATCATGACTGCTCCAAAAATATTGTCAAGTGATTCAGAATCAATTCCTCATTTGAGCTGGACATATTGCACAAAACTTCCAGCCTTCAGACCAACATTTCTTATTGTATGGCTTCTGCTGTTCATAAGTCTCCATGTCTTTGAGTAGTTTCCAGACAATACAAATTAACAACATCACAATCTTCATGGCTGGTGGATTTATTACCATGGAAGCAGCCAGGAGGCTAGCAAGTAGTGTCCAGACATAAGCCAGTAATTAGGGCAACTTCCCCAGCAAAATTTCTACTGAATCACAAGCTCTAAGAATTGCTAAAAGCTTACAAGTGTGAAAATCCATGAACCTTTCATATGAACCAATACCAACTGTATCTAAATCAGCAGAAATCTTCCATTCCTTGCTATTCCCAAGGGAAAAGTTTGAGAATGTCTCCCTAGTTAAGACTGATTGATTATACACCTTACAGTCTTGGAAAGATAGTTCCAAAAGCTACTATTAAGAAAAATATGAAAACCTTTATTAATTTGAGGACCTTGGAAATTAAGCTTTCCATCAATTTCCTGACTATATATATATATATATATATATATATACATATAAAACTCCAGCTTTATATCTTAATTGAGGCCTATCAACATGAGTGAGTTTCAGCTGGACTATAGATAAAATGGTTTCTTGAACTTCTGTGTCATCAAGTGCACTATTTGAAAATTTAATCTTCATATGGGAACAAAGGAATTCTGTTACCTCATTTGATAGATGGTATTTTTCATTTTTCATCCTTGTTACTCCAAAACCTTGTACTGTAAACTATTATTATTTGCTTTCTCAGGCATAAAGACTTTAAAAAAATGTAGGTCATATTCACCTTTTATGTTTCTCTTTCTGAGACAAAACAGAGGATTCGGTACTTATTAGGTAAAAGAGTGAATAGGTAAAAAGATCTGAAGTGTAAACTTGGAGATACATTCAAGGTTTGAATTCTAAGACTGAAAATAAAAATAAAGGGCAAGCTACAGTTCTCTGACAAGAGAGACAGTAAGAAGAAAGTTATGTGGTTGTTCTCTCCCCCAAAAGTGCTAGTATGTGAGTTTGGAGCATCATTAGATTCCTTGTGCTAAGTTAAGTGTTAACCATCCCTTTAGTGATGGGAGCATGTAAAAACTGACAAAGGACAAAATCATCATCATGTAAATTCTTGATGAGAGAAAAGTCTAGATGTTACATCTTTACTCTTTTTACCTTTTTCTTTCACATGTGGCATGAATTCATCATGAAGCATGTCTGTCATTTGAAACACTTATCTATTAATTGCATAATTAGAGGTGGGAGAAGATGAAAGTTAAAAGAGTTCTTCACCTACCTGACTGAATTTCAAACATCTATTTAAAATAACAGCATATTTTTCTCAATTTTGAATCTGTTGAATTTGTTCATTTATTTAGTATTCAGATAACAAGAAATTTTTTAAAACTTTTACAGAGATGCTATTGTCCTTCCTGAAAAATATGGATGAAATACAGACCACCATGTGCCCAGGTGGCCAAGGGCATCCTGGCTTGTATCAGCAATAATGTGGCCATAGGACCACGCCACTGACCATCCTGTTGTGGCACCGATGTGGCTGTGCCTCAAACACCGCGTCCAGTTTTGGCCTGTTCACATGCAAAGTGGACTGAGTGTCTGAAGGAGCTGGGGGTGTTTAGCCTGGAGAAAAGGAGCCACAGGGGACACTTTGTTACTCTCTAGAAACTACAGGTAAAGGAGGGTGTGGCTGAGTGGGAGTAGAGTTTTTCTGCCAGGTAACTAGCGACAGGGTGAGAGGAAACAGACTCAAGTTGTACCAGGGGAGGATAAGACAGGACATGAAATAGAATTTTCTTCACTGAAAGGGTTGTCAAGCATTGAAACAGGCTGCTTGGGGAACTGTGGACACACCAACCCTAGAAGGGTTGTGTGTGCAAAAAGTTTGTAGATGTGGCAGTTAGGTGTGTGGTTTAGAGGGGGACCTGGTAGTGCTGGGTTAAAGTTTGGCAATCTTAGACATCTTTTTCAATCTCTGTGATTCTATGATTCAATGAAGTGTTCTTTTTCTCTATTTTTATGTATGTCAGACTCTGTCTAAATCTTCCTTTCACTCTGTGAGTGTCCTGAAATTGATGAAAGTAACTTTGAAAGAGGGTGAAAGGAAATTTGCAAGCTCCTAGTAGAAGGTGCTGTAACCAACTTTTGTACTATAAAGTGAACAGAGTCAATAGATGTTTGGCTGATCACTAAAATGGTAGATGATCACTAAAGACCAGTGTAAAACTGAAAAGGGAGACACACAAAATAAATAATTATTTTTAAAAAGTAAAATATACATCATTTTGGACCTGTTATTATCATAAAAGATACCAAAAGACCACAGTGAGTCTGAATAAAATCAGCTGATTTGTAATTGAATGCAGCACATTTCAGACTAGCGTGACAGACAGTTGGAAGAAGCTAGAAAGAAATATTAGTAGTATACATGTCAATACTACACGTGGCATGTAAAAAAATTGTTGGAATTAAAGATGCAATTTTGTAATTATAGCTGATACAAATACAATGTAGAAAGTTTTATTTACATTATGAAGATGTTTTGAGAATTCTGTCTTAATACAGTTCATTTGTGTCATGACTACTGTTTATGAAGTAGAGGAAGAAGAATGTACAACATGCTTTAGAGTATTTATTGCACCTCTAAGGAAATAATACTAGTCTAAATAATATTAATAAACAAGGAATGAGTGATACAGGACTCAATAACAGCAGTATCAACTATGTATTCAACCTAAACTTCATGATAACACATCAGTGGTAATCAAACTATTCAGACCACAAAACGTTTTGAAATACAAAGTTAATTTAAAGACTTTTTATGTTTCCTATGACTTCCTTCACTCTTTTCAAATTTCTAGTAAAGTCTTGCTACTGTTACCATTGGTATTCTCCTCCTTTTGTTATTGAAAACTTTTGCTGACCTTCTTTCTTTGCCATTGTCTCCTTTGTTGTGCTGGGGGTTATGCCCTAAAAATATTATAAAGCCATTAATGTTAAGTCAGCTTTCTATCATGCCAGTTTTAACAGCTGGAGACTATTTTGCTACACTGATCTAGAGGAGAAGAAGATTTAAATCTCAGTAATAATTTTGTAGGTACAAGTTAAGATTCACAACTAAGGACTTACATGGTATTTATATGTCTGCTTCATTTTAAGTGTTGAGAAAATGATAAAAAAAGGGTGGATATCACAATAAGGCGGAAACTACTGCAATGGCAGTGATCTATAAGAGGCAGCAGGCACCCTGACTCCTCCTTTTCCAATCTGTCTCCCTCAGCAGACAGGCAGGAGCCATGAGCTGCCTGTGGCTTGGTGCCTTAAGGGCAGCAGAGGGGCAGTCTCCTGTGAGGAGCACAGCAGTGAGAAGAAGATCAAGGCACAATACAAGCCACAAAGGTAAGAAATGACAGGAAATTTTAAGGGATTGAAGACCAGGGAAGATGAGAGGCTTGGTTTGTTTTCTTCCTTTGTTAGAATTAAATAGATAAATAAACTATTTTAAATGAGGGCAGGTACTGAGTGTGAAAGCAGCTGGGCAGCAGTGCTCCTTTTTTTTTGAGAACTTAAAATCTCCTGGGAACCAGAAGAAATCTGCTGTGTCAAGCTCCCATGATGCTTTCTGTAGATGTTAACATCATGCTTTGATGTTATTTAGCTGGGAACTTGCTGGTATTCTCTGAAATATGATAAAAGAAGCTATTAGCATAGCAGCAGCATAAGTCTTGCCTATAAAACAAAGGCAAATTTTGTCGTTGTAAGTCAAGGTCTCTAGCTCTAAGGAACTTTGGAGAACACTTGAACACTCACTCTCAGCACAAGAGGAGGACAGCAATTAGCAACAGCTGTCCAAGAAATGGGTGAACATTACCTGAACTGTAAAAAAGTAAACACCTATCACATAAAAAGTACTGTACACACTCACTCTGCTAGAGTGTGTAATATATGTCCACAGGGTAAAGTAATTTTTATATATAAGAATTATTTCTATACAGAATTTTTCTCAGAATGAAAAAAATATCCTATCAACATGACCTAGACTTTGAACTTGAAAACTTTCAGGCTCAGCAGTACTGATTGTAGGGTTTATGTATTTAGTTCCAAAGTCATAATACCTTTACCTTCCCAAGATAGGAACAAGCTGAATGACAGCTGCATGGATTTTGTCTTCTAAGCTGATGAGCAGAATTTCACTGTAAATCTACTCATTTTTGACCATCTGACTGTAGTCTGGGTCCCTGATTAAGAATTTCTGGAAGGCGTTTCCACCTCTTCTGTTCTAAGCATGGATCTCTGTAGAGGTTCATCTCCTGAAATCCCAGGGGAGGGACCCTGCAGGGTACAAGTCTGTCCCTGTCCTTGCTCCCCCTGTTACGTGTGCCCCATGCCTGTTCCTGATTGGGTGGTTTGGGTGCCCGGGGGCTGGAGGAGAGAGCAGGGTCCCATGACTGGGTCGGCCTGGGAACTCCAGCCATGCAGCTGGAGGAATAAATCATCCCTGAACATCTAGAGAAATATCGCTTCATCTTTCCTTCCAAGTCAATCACTGTCTTATCTATTGTTGTAAGGATTCCCCACACTGCAACAGATCTCCTCTCCAAGTCTGTAACTCCTGTTGTTACAAGGAACCAAACAGGGCCTCGGTCTCTCATTTTAAGTATTGGTGTGGAAAGACATAGTGGTAGATATAAGAGATCAGCTCCTGGTTAAAGCCATGTTATGGGCTTATCATTGCTCTTAAAGTGTCCTAATAATTGCACTGTAGGTTCAGGTCGAATGAAGAGAAGCTTCGGGGCTCTGTACTGTGTCATAAAATAGAAATTGCCAGTGTTTTAAGATGTGTGGTTTCTCTTGAGCTTCTACTCTGGTAATAATGACATTTGGAAAGGACATAGAGTTTAGTCACTCTACCAACTGCTCTCAGGGTTGTTTATGTCTTAATTTAATCTCTTGTTATACTAATTTAAGGAGCAAACACGTTTAGAAATAGTTTGGGGATCAGATAATTCAGAACTCCCTTGTTACCAGTTAAGTGTCCGAACTATTCATCTGTTTCTTCCATATGTTCTTGCTCTCTCTCTCTCTGGTCCTAAGTAACTTGAGTAATTTATTGCATAATGGCTTTTTCCCCTTCCCCTTCTGCCCCTTGTCATGATGAGGAAGAATTGAGATGGAATTAATTTTTTCTGCTGACAGATATATCTTTATCATTTGTACTAGTTTTTACTTATTTCTAGGTATAATTTATATTATTCTGTCAAAGTAAATTTGACATAATATAAATCATATGCTATCTTTATCTTGACATATATATATAATTCATTTACGGCATTGATAAGAAATATAACACTGTAAAGATACAGGTAGGATAGAAAAATATTATGGATTTTTATGCTGAGATTCTTAATACAGTTTAAAATGTATTGTGCACAACCAGAGACCCTGGCTTCATTACCATATTTCTGAGAAGGTTTAAGGGAGGATATGCTACTTTGGACAGATTTGGAAATATATCTTCTTATAGAAGGCAGGTTAGAGCTACCCCTCCCCCACCAGGTTTGGGGAAAAAAAAATTCCCTTGAAGGAAAGTGAAAGAGATAAAAACTATTTATTTAACAACCACACAGGAAAAGGATAATAATGCTAAATAGTAAAACCTCTTGCTCTGGAGAGAAAACCTGGGAAAATTTTAGCATCCTTCCGTAAGTTTCTCTCTCTCCTCCTCCTTGGAGCTGGGTCACAGATCTACCTCCAGACCCAGGAAAGTTCTCTCAATGTGTTCTGATGTTGAAACAGTTCAGAAGAGAAGAAAGGAAAATTGCAGTCCCAGGAAAACAAAGTTCAGCTCTCTGGAAGAAAAGGAGCTGAAAAACTGGCCGAAAGCTGGCTGAAAAAGCCAGCCAGGTGCTCCTCCGCTCCTCTCACCACAGCAGCAGAATGCAGAGAAGTGTATGTCTGTCTCTGTGTCCTTGAGACAGCTGCTTCAAAAAAAGTTTGATCAGCTTTTTTCCTCCCCCCTCTCAGGCTCAGTTTAAAGGTACCGAAAGGCACAAAATTAATTTCTGGGCATAGAACAGCTATAAGGGATACAACATAAAGTTACCCCAAGACAGAGGAAAAATAGAACAGATTCCAGAGGAACATCAAATCTCCATATAAAATCTTTTCTGCCTTGCTCTGTGCTGCATTACACTTCAAATTTCATGGTGGAAGGCTGCACTTGTCCTTCACTCCTCTATTTCTCTTGTGGTTTTCTTCCTCTTTTATGCAGTGCAAATCACACAGGAAGGGAAGTGTGTGTGTATATTTGAATGTCATTTCACAAAAAAAACCCCAATATGTAAAATTTGCACTTCTGGAAGAAAGCTTCCCTTTACAGACTGTTTTACGTGTCATCATTTCCACAGTACTGCCATTCACTGTCATAATTGCTGTCATGGTCAGCAGTGACTTGAAATTGAGGTGAGACATAAGTGGCAATGATATAGATTTCTCCTTTGCTTTTGTTTGTGTGAACCGGCATCTGAGTTTTGTAATTTTTCTCCTTTAACAGATTTTTTTATATGCAGAAATATAGAGATGCAGATAGATATGCAGGGCTATACAATATTTTGAACTTTATTCACCACCTTCTTATTAATGGCTACTACTCAAACTCATTCTGACATGAAGTCCTCAGTCATCTGGGTAAAAATTATCACAAATTATTTTAAACCTTTTAGAATCTGTGTGATATAGGTGTTTAACAAATTATTGGATGTTAAGATCAGACCATCATGAATATCCTATCTTTAATCCCATTAGTACATCAAAAAGATTTGCTTGGGCAGCCTTAAAACAAATTCTTACTGTTTGACTTAACACTACTTTTTAATATATTTTACATATATTTTGAATATGTTCATTTTTAATAAAAGCAAAAAATGAGGGAAATGCTGTTGCCTCATTTTTTAAAATTTTTACCTTATTTGTTTGAGGTGTTGTAGCTTAAGATGAGAGAGGTGTAAAATTGAAATTGAACTTATAGGCAAGATCCTATGGATGATATCATAGTTTTACTTTCATTAAGACGCCACTACTTTCAAAAGTAGACTCGTTATAGTCTCTAAATGCAGTAGGGCAGTTCAAACAGTTCAATGGAGAAGTAAAACTTTATTATTACTGCAACAGAGAACTAAACAGTGGGGAAGGTGGGAGGAGCAGCAGTGATTTATACATTTTTCTCCTTTTTTTAGTGCACTCCAGACTCTGAAATAGCAACTTCTTTATGAAGGATGCATGCATTAAACACAAGAAATAAGATGATGCAGTGCTGTCTTAAAAAGTTAAAGGTTAGCTTATATACTGACCTAAAAATTTGAATAAGAGTGTATTTTTATGCGGTGTATTTTAACTTCCTGACTTAAAAACACACTTCAAAAGATTAATCCTGCCTATTAAAAAAGGATGAATTGTTACTGAACTTGCTTCCTCCTAATCTAAGGCATCTGGCTATTTTCAGGATCTTCTCCTATTTCAGTAAGGTGTGGGCTTTGGCTTGACTGTACAACTACTTTTTTGATCCCATGTGTGTTGCAATCTCCTAAATAACAGTGTTGCTCAGGGCACAAGTTCATGTGCCTTCAAAAGGGAAGGCTATCTGCCCCTGGAGAGAGCTGCACATTCCTAGAGCCTTCCTCATGCAGCATTGGTGCTCAAACAGGACCTTGTAAGTAGCTAAACCAGTATGAATGAGTCAGTGGTTTAGATAGGGTTAATTTTCTTCTAGTTTAGGTCCTTAACTGACTTCCATGCAACTTCAGATAAGCATGGCAATGGCAGGAAGAAGGTGGAGAAAGCTTATTCAAAGGGTCAGAGACTGAGATTTGGATCATCCCAAGGTGGGGATGGAATGGAGTGCCTGTCATTGGAATTTTTCAGTGTGGAGCTATCTACAACATTAATTCTGCCACAAAAGCTTCCCAGGTGTTGTGCTAGGCTGCAGATAGGAGGCTTCTGAGTGCTAACCTCTTTCTCTTCCTGAGCATGGAAGAAGAATTTGAGAAGTCATCAATATAGTGCTTGCGGTTCAAGCTACATGTCAGCAGCCAAACTTATCTTCGAAAACCTACATCTATTCCAGTATTTTTTTTCTGAGTGAAATCACTGAAGTATTTGTTAAATTTTCTAAAACTGAGCAGAAAAAAAATAGATTTAAAAAAAATAATTTTCAAAGAATAATTAACTATTTGTGAATTGACATGCTGGAATTATGAAAAGATATAATTTATTCTCTTGCTACTCTTATTCTGCTTTCATTACACCAAAGTATACAGTTGTTTCAGAAGATTTGATGTGAAATTTGAATTTTTTTCTCTGTGAAACCTATAGAGATTTTACCTGAAAATGTGCAACTACTTTGAATTTCTTATTGAATTCACTTGAAGATCTTAGAATTTTTTTCTGTATATATTCTGTAGGTATTGCCCCTTGTATATTTGTCCTGAATTTGCTATCTTTCAATGAATTTATCTGTGCAAGTAAGAACTTTCCTTCTCACCATTCCTTCCCTTCTGACCTTGATTATGTACTAATATTGACTTTTATCTCAATAAGAATCAAGTAGTATAAAATATTAGGAATTGATCAGCCCATTTATTATTTTTAGATTATATTACAAAGTGAACAAACAGTGAAGTAACAGTCAAAACAAAGTGAAGAAACAGTCAAGTAAGAGCACAAAAAATCTGTACTCGAGAACCAGCTAAAGAAAGAAACACATTGGACTAGAAATCTTTAAATTAGGAGAAATCATGAGATTTCACCTTTCCCTGTTTGTTTATTTTCATATGTAAAATATGTGAATACAGTGATAGTACAGAATATGGTAGAGACAATATTCTTCTCTCTAAAGAACTTTTTCTTCTAAATTTCCAAACACTGAGTGGCAATATTTTTTTGAAAACCTCTAAGACAGTATATTTTTTGTATATGAGCACATCTTGACTTCTTGTGAATTGAAAGGAACACGATGCAAAATGTAATAGAGTAATTTACCCTCACACCAATTCTGACAAACTGAATAGGCAGGGACTTAAGCAAATACTTACAAATAGGCAACCTCCTTCACAATTTATATACAGTTTCTGTGGTGTTATATGTTCTAGCCTTAGCTTTTGCGTTTCATTTCTATCTTCTTAAGGAAGAGATTAGTTAAATTTATTTTAACTTAACATTCACACAATTATTACTCTTTACGAAACTATATTATTATTACTCTTTATGAAATTGATAGTTCCAGCTGAGGGCACAGGAATAACCTGTTTCCTTTGATAGCTTTTGCATCTTCAGCTGCACCTGTCCAGACATTCTAAATATGCTTTAACATGATTTTCAGGAGAATTAATTTTCTTTGAGGCTATTTTTTGAGAGCTTTATTCCATTTGCAGGTATTCCTGCATTTAAATCACAGTAAGGTGCTACATGTCCAGGAAAATATTCTCACCTGGATCTGAAGCCAAAGGAGATTTAATTTGAAAGTATGTCTTTAAGCAGTCTTGGCTTATGTGTGAAAGTACTGGAGAAAGGGCTGATGTGTATTATGAATCCAGTTCCTTACTTTAAATAACTTTAATGACTTGAAAAATGTCTAAGCTAGTAAAAATGACACTACTTGAACTCCTTAAATGCAAGCTGCATTTTTATGTCAATTGTATGGAGCAGAATTAAAAAATAACTGATTTAGAAAAAAGAAACAACCCATGTTTGAATAAGATAATAAAATTTTACTCATTGAGGAGCTACCTTAAAATACATTGCAAAGAAGTTGCATAGTGTGTGTGGTCTAATCCCAAGTTAGGCAACACGTTGAAATTTTTTATATAAATGCAGAAATAATTGCATAATAAAAAAGAAAAAACAAAATCTGAAGGACTGAAAGGAAGGAGATTTTGTGGTGTTTAACCATTTGAAGTTTGATTTTCTATAACTAATGAAGAAATTTTATTGCAACTAATGCCATAACAATGAGATTTTACTCATTAATTAATTGAAAATTGATTAAATATTTTCTTTTGTGTTTAGGGATCCAGTTCAGAATTTTCTGATGAAGTGGTCAGAAATTACAAGGGTAGTGTTGGCACCAAAAACATTATCTAAAATGGTGATTAAGCTAAACTTGGAGAGAGGGGACAAGTATTTTCTCCAACTGAGCTACCGCACATGTAATGAGGAAGAAATTTCCTCAACTGTGGTGTGCATTAGTGGTATTTACCTATGATAATTTCAATTCCAGCAGTTCACAGCAGAGTTTGTTGTGTTCTCATTAAAGATGTTTACAAATGAACTTTTGGAACTTTTCAACTCCCCCTGTCCCAACCAATATGTTGAATTTAAGAAGAAAAAACACAAAACATTTTAATAGGTGCTTCCAATGAGCACTGAGATTAATGCGTAAAAAATAGGTTTTCAGTAGTTGCAGAATATCACATTACCTTCCTCTCTCATATTTTCAGTTTCTTTCATGTGGCTTTTAACTAAAATAATTCCAGTTAGTTATTACATAGCTTTTCTCTTTTGGCAACAGAACTTCAAAGACAGCTATTAATTGAAATAAAATTCTACTCTTAACTCATGGCTTTTATCCAGATATGTTTTGTGATTATTAAGGTTCTGATTCTAGTCTTTAATTCTGTTTTGTTACAAAATAGTGGGTTTTTTTAATGAGTTTGCTCTTGTACAAAAGGAAAAAGAATGGGGTCCACATCTCAGAGGTATGTAAAGCAAGGCAAATTTAGACATCCTTAGATAACAATTAGTTTTATTTAGTTAACTAGACAATGTAAATGATTATATCTGTACTGAGATACTTACAGATTTTCTCTAATAATCCACGTTTTAGGGTCTGATGTTAAAAAGCTTGTCAAATTAACATATCTGAAATATGAGAAGTAACGAAAATTTACTTTTGATTATTTTGGAAGGAAAAAGAAATGTAGAGAAAAAGTATGTCCTTATCACATTTGTATTTTAAAATGCAGTCTTGATATAGAGATATTTGACAAAATTATAGAATCACTAATGTTGGAAAATAGCCCTAAATTCATTGACTTCAACCACTAACCTACCATTGTCATGTTCACTGCTAAAATGTGCTCCCAGAACCCACATCCCCAGGTTTTTTGAATATTTCTAGGGATGGTGACACCACTGCTTCTCTGAGCATTCTGTTCCAATGCCTGACTTTGGGGTACAGAATTTTTTCCTGTTGTCTAAACTAAACATGCCTTGGTAAAACTTGAAGTCATTTCCTCTGCTCCCTAGAAGATGAGACTGACACGCACCTATGGGCTTCAACCTCTTTTCAAGTGGTTGTAAGGAGAAGAAAGGTCCCACCTGAGTCCCTTTTTCAACCAGGCTAAACTCTCCCAGCTCCCTCAGAGAGAAACACAATTTGCTAGACATCTCCACTGCCTACAATAGTTCTATATTGTATTAATACTGTAACAAACATTCTCTTATTTATTTTGGTTCTCCTTGCTTGCTGCAGAGACTTTTGACTAAACACAAAGCACTAATTGTAGAGATTACAGAGTGAAGGTTTTGCTATTTTTAAGAAAATGTAATGTTTAAACTAAAATCCCAGTGTAAACTTGCACATTGTGCAATTTTTTCCCTGTACAGGGTCTTACTTGTTATCTCAAGCTGTTGAAAAGACACTTCATGAATTGCTCAGGGTTTCAGTGTACTAGACAGTCCTCTTTTTTTTGTGCTTCTGTTATCAAAGATGGCTTTGAAAACCTCAAAGATTTTTAGTTAGAGAGCAGAATGACACCATACTTTTTTGCTCCCACCCTTGTTGTGATGTTCCTAAAGCCTTTTTTTTCATTAATAATTTCTGTCCCAGAAAAAATTATAGAGAACAGCATGAAAAATCATTGACCTCCTAGAAAAGAGACTGCTTTGCTCTGATTAGATTCTGGACATAAAATCCCTACCAACCAACCAACCAACCAACCAACCAACCAACCAACCAACCAACCCCCGAACACACACACACATACACACCCCAAAAGCCCAAAAAACAACCCCAAACCCCCCAAACTGTGACCTTTGGATGAAATACAAAGTATCCTTCTTCAACTAATTTGCTAGAGTACTTATATTATATATATTAGGTTGTATGCTATTATCATATTTTTTACTATATAATCATTATTATATTGTGCACAATTACATATGTTAAATCATTATTTTAATTTGTGAGTCTGCATTTTTCATTAATTTTTTAAGCGTTTTAATGTTTTTAACATGTAACTACAATCACTCTGGAATGTATGAGTGATTTTCATAACAGTGAAACTCTCAACGCAGGTAAGAATTGTAAAGTACTGTGGTGGAGGTGGAAATTTTTTTCCTCTCTCATTAAGGTTTTAAATAATTACACTCTCAAAGGACCTGGAACTTATTCTTTTTCCTGTAGTGGAGAGGAGAAAAAATGGTTGTGAATAAAGGGACAGCGTTATGGAAATGGGAAAGCCTGGGAATTGTTAAGGGAAGGTGTTACTTGGCTTGCCTCACCAAGAAAAGGCTGTTCCACCCTGAAAATATGCTGTCCTCTCACTGTGACAATGGGAGGAAGAAATAACAAAGCCAAACTAGTATGGTCAGAATATATAACAAATGGAATTTTCTGTGAATTAATAGTTAATGTCTCTGGTACGTATTTTCACCTTCAGTGCTTTGGCTGATGTACTGTTATTACAGTACAAGCTGTTTTGAGAAGTGCTTTCTTAGCCCCAGACTACAATGTGAGTAGTAGAGTATATGCTTAAAATGGCCTTGTCTGCAACATTTCTCTACAACTTGGGAAATAAACTTCAGTATTAACTGACAGAATCTAACCTAGAGTGCTGACCTTAGTGAGCAAAGAAAGTAGATGGTAAAACCATGGTTTGCTAACTGATTGTGCAGTTGGAACACAGCAGCAGGTAATTTTATTCCTTGAATTTTCATCATAGGTAACAAATCTTTTATAAGAAATCCTAATTCATCAGTAAGCTAACAAAACTGATTACAGATCACTTTTTTCTTTCTCATTGTCCCTAAAGAAAAACTCTAATAACTTTTGGGGGTTTTTTGAGTAACTTTCTTTTTCGTACAACTGATATGAGAGAAACCTTTGGACTGATAAAAGGACTTATGGCTCTTACAGTGCGACAAATAACCTGCAGTTAAATTTTCTTATGCAAATTTGTATGAGACAATAACCTTACATGTTCCACATTTTTAGCAAAATCTCGATCTTATCTTGTGAGAAGTCAGACATTTTACTGAGAGCATACTAATTTCTGTTAAAAACGAGGTGTTTTGGAATAATTTTTTGTCTTGAATGGAGGGTTGTTGTGAGACTCTTTGTTCTCAAGGCTGAGGATTCATTGTGCGTCAACCTCTGAATCACTCTAAAAGTAATTCTATATAATAACGAAGAAGGATATTTGAAGAGGGAAAAAATATTTGTCTGGTGTCAAGTATTTTTATATGGGGAAGTATGATCTCTCCTGTGTTCATCACCCTTTCCTGTTGGTATTAACCCATGAGCTGTTGCCTGCTTTCAGTAAGAGAGTTAACTTTACTCTCTCAGAGTCTGATAACTTCAATACTCTCCCAATTTTTGGGATTATTACACAGACCATCTTGAGAATAAAATGCTCCTTTCTTTTCTTTACTCCCTAGGTTTTGTACTCCTGACTGTGGGTGCATCTTATCAGCTTCCATGAATTTCAGGTTCCTTGGATGGTCTTGAATCTGATTTTCAAAGAAGGAAGTTTTGCATTCTCCCAGTCCCTATCCTTGTCTTCTGTGACTTTGGTGATGTGGTTGGAGTACTTACTGGTGAAGCCTAAGGCAAAAAACTCAGTAACTCAGCCTTCTTCATGCCCTGGGTAACCACTCACTCCATTTCCTTCCAGAAGGAAGGATCTTCCTGCATATAGAAGCTGAATTTATGACATGATGTGTGGTAGTGTCACTGATTACTTATTTTAATGACTATTTAAAACCAATGTACCTGTATTTTATGTTTTGCTTTCTTTTTTTTTTTCCCTCAGGAAAACTGCTTATAGATTTTACTTAGATCCTGACAAAAAGAAGAAATTACTGTTAGGGTTGCAAAGAAATATAGATACTTATTTGCCAAATTTAACCTGTTTTATGCTCTATTCTTCAACTTTAACCAAAAAATAAAATAAAATAAAAAAGAACAGTTATTTTACCCACGAATTTTGACAATTAAATATATTACAGTATTTAATAATAATTTTAAAATAAATGTTGACTGATTAAGTTACTCTCTGAAATCAGGGTCTAGGCTAACAATAGTTTGGTCCTAGTACTAGTGCTGCTGTAAGTAAAAAATATGTGCTTGCATATTTAAACCATTGTTTATTTCTTTTTTTTCGCTAGGTTTTTCATGTCAGGTTGAAATAGATCACTTCCTGTGCACATGTTTGTGTATAACTTACAGTTCTTTAGATTCTTCCCCTACACTTGGCTCTGGTGAGGCCACACCTTGAGTGCTGTGTCCAGTTCTGGGTCCCTCAGATCAGCACAGACATTGAGACACTTGAATGCATCCAGAGGGTGGTAACAAGGCTGGTGAAAGGCTTAGAGCACAAGCCCTGTGAGGAATGACTGAGGGAGCTGGGGTTGTTTAGCCTGGAATAAAGGTGGCTTAGGGGAGACCTCGTCACTCTCTACAGTAATCTGAAAGGTGGTTGTAGTCAGGTGGGGGAAGGTCTCCTCTCCCAGGGAACCACAGACAGAATGAGAGGACACAGTCTTAAAGCTGTGTTAGGAGGAGTTTAGGTAAGATGTCAGAAAAAAAATTCTTCAGTGAAAGAGTGATCTGCTCAGGGAGGTGATGGAGTCACCATCCTTGAACCTGTTTACAAAAAAACTGGATGTGGCACCCAGTGCCATTGTTTAGTTGACAAGGAGGTGTTAGGTTATAGGCCATAGGTTGGCCTTGATGATCTCAAAGGTCTTCTCCAGCCTAGCTCATTCTGTGATTCTATGATTCTGTGATTCTGTGATCAGTCTGGTGTGTAAGACAGGATCTCACTAGTAGAAAACTGTTAACCTAGTTCAAGATAGTCTTGTGATAGACTTTCATAACCTCCAAAAGAGAGATGTAATATTGCAAGGTCAGCATGGGTTTATTCAGTACTAGGCTAACACCCTTCCTTGATCATGTGGAAAAAGGATATGGATAGAAACAAACAGTTGTCCTTGACTGGAATCTGTTGTAATGCCTTCTATGTCTAAAATCCTTCTCTGGTGCATAAGGTTATCTACAAAAGTAATTAATTGAGCCTAACTTCTATTGACTGTTGAAGCTCAGAATAAATGATGTGAAGCAGACAAACGAGCTGAGTGTGTTAATAGGCAAGTGGTCCATGGGCTGGATATGTCCGCGCCTTTCAGGTACCTAAGCTGCTTTTGGATCTAGAAGGTGCCACATGAAAGCAATGATATTTGGCTTCATGATTCCTTCATTAGAACTAAGTCAAAGTCGAATTACTTTAAAAAACTCTCTTATTTCAAAGGGTCTAATACTAATGGACTAAAAATTTAATTGTAAGGATGTTGTTTTACTCATCTTTCCCGTTTTTCACAAGGACAGAGAAATACACTCTTTATATGAAAGAAGTTTGGCACAACTGCTTAAAGATTTGGAAAATCCAGAAGAGTGCTAAAATGTTCTATATCCAGGGAGTTAACTCTAGAAGGCCCAGTCTTCCTAGAAAATTTTATGAAAAGACAGGAAGATTGGAAGAATTATCTTTGTTTATCAAGTAAAGAAAGACTGATAAAATAATCTAAAAAGTCTTTGGAGCAGCCCAAGAAGTGGAAAGATATTTTTCAGAAAAAAAGAAAATTTAAATTAGCTCACCTTAGACTTCTAAAGACAAGATAAACTGGGAAAACCCATGCCAGCGTTTTTTGAGAGAATTTGTTAGGAAGAGTGAAGAAACAGGACTCTTTTAAAGTCATCTTCATACCACAATTTAAGTTTCATTGTTGAGGAAATATTTTTAGACTCTAAACAGGGTAATGAACAGCTGTAAATAATTTTGTTCAATAATTTTGTTCACTAATTTTTATAATTAAAAAGTAAAATCTCATACAAAGTAGAAGGCATTTATTTTTCTTTAATAAGTGGAAATGCACTTTTCAATGGAATAGTGGTATGCTCTGATCATACCACTATTCCATTGAAAAGTGCATTTCCACTTATTGACTTTTTTAAAGTCAACCACTTGAATTCTGGAAAAGAGGGGGAGATGTTCATATGCAGAGTGAGACTCATTCATGCAGTCTATAAGAGGCCACCCATTTTAGGAGCTTGGGCTATTTTCCAATATCATAGTTGAGAGAGAGATGTCAGCTCTTCATGGGTGTTGCTTTTCTTGTTATAACGAGGGATTAGTCCTCTGAGGCTCTGCAGTTGCTTTATACTGGCATAATTGTACGTTGCCATTAAAAGGAGCGTGTGCAGCTGCTGGGTGAGCTTGATAGGAAATTGATGTAGCCATAAACTAAGCCAATGAAAGAAAAAAAACCAAGACCTTTCAGCCAGATTAATCCTCAAATCTATCTCATTGTCTGGATGTATGACTACTGTTGCAAACAAACACAACTTGGGAATGCAAGGAAAAGCATCTGTGTTGGCTTAAAGTGAGCTGGGCCCTCAGGTAATGTGAGCCTTCTGCTAGGGAATATTTATTCTGATATTCTGTATGAGGTTGTCTGCTTTTCTGACTTATCTTTTTCCATATTCTGTGTGTCTGGGACTAAAGCCACCTTTCACTGACATAGAAACTAATTTTCTGTGTGGGCTGGTTATTTCTAATTGCAGTCAGAAACTCACGCTCATCCTCTTTTGAAACATCTGACCTATGTAATTGTTGCAGCAGGGAAATTGTATTAGAAAGAATAGAAATCAAACTTAACATGGGAATTTAAATCATAATAGAAAACCAGTGTATCACTGCTGCAAGGAGCAAATAGAGATGTTTCTCTTGCACAAATAACTACCTGTTTTCTCATGCTCTGAAGCAGTGTTGGTGAACACTGATTTGGTTATGTCTGAGTCAACCTCACATACTGATGAGGTCTTCAAATTACCCAAGTGTTGTTTCACCTTGCAATCACATGAGAGTATATCTTCCAAATGCTGAAAACCCCTTACTGACTGCCAGACCGTTCCCATGCTAGCAATTTCTGTACAGTTATCTGTTGTGGTTTAACCCCAGCCAGCAGCCAAGCCCCACAGATGCTCGCTCACTCCTCCATAAGTGGGATCAGTGAGAAAATTGGAAGGATAAAAGCCAGAAAAATCGTGGGTTGAGGTAAAGATAGTTTAATAGGGAAAACAAAAGTTGCATACACACAGGCAAAGCAGAAGAAGGAATTAAGTCACCACTTTATATACTGAACACAATGTCACAAGGTCTGGAATATCCCTTTGGTCAGTTTGGGCCACCTGTCCCAGCTGTGCCTCTTCCCAACCTCCCAAGTACCCACATCTTCTTCCCCAGGGTGGCAGCACAAACAGCAGAAAAGGCCTTGGCTCTGTGTAAGCCCTGCTCAGCAATAACAAAAACCATCATTCAGCACAAATCCAAAGCATAGCCACATACCAGCCACTATGACAGAAATTAACTCTATCCCAGCTTAAACCAGCGCACTGGCTTTCACAGTGATATACGGCAAAAAATGCTATGTAAATGAGTAAAAGTGTTTGCATTTCTTATCCCAGTGGATAATGTCACATTTATATGGCAAACCTGTCTTCGGTGGTTCTAGGTTAACCTTTAAATCTTATGTTGTGAAGTAATCAGTTGGATCCAGAGATAAGTTTCTGTCATCTCTCTTTCCTCTGCCTTTCTGCCCAGGCCTCATAGAAATGTCAGACTAGCTGACACAGAGTTAGTTGCAATGTTAACATTCCCAAATGAGGGGAAAATACTAGCCCTCCTTTGGGATACTGTAACTGTCTTTGTTTAAACTTATTTAAATAGCTAGATTGAAGGGGCAAAAAATTGACTTATGTTGTTATTAATATAATTTTTTTCCATTGTCTCATAATGCAGGATCATAATCCTCTTTAAAAAAAAATTGACAAATGAAATTTTAAAAACTATATAATATTCTGACATGTTTAAAGAAGTATTTTTCAATTGTACCTGACCATTTAAAGTTTTAGAGAATAGAAATCTAGCATTGTGATTATGATTTGATTATTATTATATTTTTTCCCAACATCTTTTGATTATGCTACTGATTTTGGAATTTTCTGTACTTAGAAATTCTACCGAACTAGGGGCATCTGTTTTCTTGTAAAAATGGGCAATGTAACTCCAGAAATTCATGGCACACTCATCTGTTTGATGCCTTGGAGTCTTTCCATGACTTACAAAGTGAAGTTACAGTTAATAAAAAAACCCTAACAATCAAAAACCACACACATATAAAACTCCCCCCCAAAACCCCAAAAAAACACAAAAAAAGTGATGACTAAAAAAAAGTCTAAGTCTCTGAGGCAGACCTGACCAGAATTTGTTTCTATAAATTTTTTTTTATTATAATGACAAAACAGCTTAGCATTCATCATTTTGTATGCTGTTACTTCCCCTTATGGTTTCTTCCTCTGCAATCACTTATTCAGCGCAGAAAAGTGATAAGACTTTACTTCCATTTGAGCTTGTTGCAGGCCCTCTCTTTTTGAACACCATGACTGAGTAACATTTTCAGCTGAAAGATGGGAATAATTTTCTCACTCAGTGAATGGATAAGTTGTCACTACATTGTGTTAAACACATCTTGTTGTTTAGTTGGGATTTTTTCTTTTACATTACTACTTCTCTGTAGCTCATTCTTGCAAAGTAAGTCTACTCTTGATATAAAACTTATGGCATTTCCTGATGTTTTTATACATATGTTTTATTCTTTTAAGTCACCATTAATTCTACTTACAGACATACAGCAGGTGGAATTAGTGATTAGTTTTGGTGATATTACCTATTACTAACTAGTGTGCAATTAACCTAAGATTGTCCTAAGAGCTCATTATCACATATTTGTGTGTATTTATTCATTCATTCAAACAGGGGACAGTTGGCTATAGGTTGCTCACTTTTCAGGTTTGCCAGATTTTTTGACACCAGAGGTTTCAAACTTCTGTTTGTTAAAAGCTGACTCGAGTGGGTATTTTCCATACATTTTCTGTGAATGAATTATGGCATTTTTGTGCATAGATATAGAGTAGAATCTTTTTTTCATGACATTCCTTTTCAATTTTTTTTTCAATGCAATGAAGAAATGCCTCTAGTGCTTGCTTACTGTATGCAAATAGAAATTATCTGGTTATTTTTTAACTTATTTTTGTATTCTTTGCATATAATGTGCAGAAGGGTGTTGAAGTCAAGCAACTTATGTTTGCCTTTTTAAAGATCAATTTGGAAAATTTAAATAAAAAATAATAATCATAAAAAAAGAAGCTCTATACATCTTCCAATAAAGTAATGAAGTAATGAATGATGACATTTGCTTTTATGTTATTTAATTTTGATTGAATTTATTACTTCCTAATAATTGTCATATTCCTCACTGGTTTTCAGAAAGGAGAAAAATCACACTAAATTTTTTTTCAGAATTAATGGATATCAGCACAATCTTTTCAGTTACTCTTGCTTACAGTGTTGGAAAGCCAAAGTCTAAATGGGTGAGAATACTGGCACGCAAAATGGAGGAAATTTTTCCATATAGCCTTTTGCATTCCCTCCTTGACCATTTATTTTCTTTTATATGAGGCCATCAGTATGTCCAAAATCATTGAATTTGTTTCATTTCCCCAAAAAATTCAAATGCAATTCATTGTATCCTTGCCAGATATATCAATTCCTTTCTACAGTAATTAGCCAGAATCTCTGTAAGTGCTGCAAATCAGCATGGCTTTCAAATGCACAAGTGGATTCAAAAGATTGTAAAAATATATATATGCCCATTGGTTTCTGACTCATACAAAGAGCTGGAAGATTGTTTTTTTACCCTCCATGTTTCAAATCTCTTTAGCAGTTCTTACACTTCAGGTCCAGAGAAATGTCCTTGATGTGGCAATATAACTTTATTTCAACCTTCAGCAACAGCTCACAAAACAAGCAGGGAATTAGAAGGGAAATAGGGTGGGAGAGGGAGGGAGGAAGGGAGGGGTGAAGAAGTAAAGAGATAGGACAAAAGTTCTAGATATGGGGTAAAGCAGGACACAGATTTTAAAAAACTGTCCTGTTAGTACTACATGCTGACTCTTCGCTGCTGCCTGAAACGACTTTTAATTCTTATTTTAAAGCTCATCATTAAGCAATTAGTAAGTCAAGACATGATATCTCTGAAGTATATTTTCTCATAAACAACTCTCAAATTAAAGAGAATTTCCATGAGTTAATTATCTTCACATGAAGTAAATTTACTTTTAAAGGCCTGCAAAACAGTGCTAGAAACTGACAGGAAAATATGTAAACATTCGTAAATTAATGTAATGAAAGATATCTTGATATTGCATCTTAGCTGTCTCAAAAAATATTTATGTAACTCATAAGACAATTAAGAGAATTATTGTTTGCTCATTTCTATATTCTTCAAGTGCCAAGTTCACTTTTTCATCCAGAGGCAGAATACTATTTTCATGTTGGGGTGCATTTAAGCTTCATTTCATACTTCATTCATAAGGAAAGATTCTGTACAGGAACCAGAGAAGCAATACAGAAGATGAAACGTTTAAGGAAATTTATAATATAAATTCATTGGTTCAGTTTTGTGCTTAGTATATTCCATCAAAACTGCTGAATTGTGAGCTGGTTGTATTTACCTGAGCCTCTTAAGTTGTGGGTATCAGTAGTACTATGTCAACACATAAAGAACAGAAAAAACAATAACAGAGTTAGGTGCATAATACAGGGACACACCTCTCACCATTTATATTTCTACAGATCTGTCCTATAGAAAATATTAAATATGCAATAATATTAGTGAGATTTTAACCCTGATTAGAATTTTAAATAAAATTTTTAATTAAATAACATTTTAACCCTGTGGTTTGCTGGAAGCCTGTAATTGTTTAACTATTTCATAGACAGAGAGAATCTATGGAAAGGATATGAAGTATTATGCCCAGTGCAAAAGATTCTGCAAGCAGAGATGGGGCAGAAATAATGGCAAGTTTGAGCAGTAAAGTCTGACAGTGTCAGTAGATAAAACACACCTGTGTTCAGGTAAAGAGCTGGTTGTCATAAGAAGAGCACTCTGATACTGGGCTTACTTCTGTTGCCATGCTAGGCTAGTGTAATGTATGTAGTGTAGTGTATGTTTTATCTTAGGTTTGCTGGAAGTGTTGTCCAAGTCTTGCAAGGTAAATACTACTTAGATGTGAATTTTGTGTATATGAAGAAATTATATGAAATTTCTGCTGTCCTACGTCTTTCCTTATTGTAAGTTTAGACAAATTTGGAGGAAAATATATTCTGGTAGAAGGCAAGTTGCAACCACTTCTCCCCCACCAGGTTAGGGAAAAAAATTTTCCTCAAAGGAAAGCCAAAGAGATAAAAAACTATTTATTAACAAATACACAGGAAAAGGATAATATCGCTAAATAAGAAAACCTCTTGCTGTGGAGAGAAACCTGGGAAGATTCAGAGTCCTTCTGTAGGTGTGGTCTCTCTCCTCCTCATCGGAGCTGGGTCAGGGGCCCACCTCCATGGCTTTGGTGGAAAATTCTCCCAGTGTGTTCTGATGTTGAAACTGTCCAGAAGAGAAGAAGGGGAGGAAAAACCTGAAGTCCCAGGAAAACAAGGTTCAACTCTCTGTCTCCCTCCAGAGAAAAGGAGCTGAAAGCAGGCTGAAAAGCAAGAAGGGTTCTTCCTCTGCTCTTGCTGCTGCAGAAGAATGCAGAGGAGTGTGCATATCTGTGTCCTTGAACAACTGCTTTGAAAAGTTCACACGGTTTTTTCCTCTCCCCTCTCTCAGGCTCAGTTTAAAGGCACAGAAAGGCACAAAAATAATTTCTGGGCATAGAGCAGAGATAGGGAATACAACATCATAAAATCACCCCAAGACACTGATCTATTTAGATGGCATATAAAGAATATTTTCATCATATAAGTGACATGATTAACTTTCTCCTCTTTACACAAATAATTATAAAACTTACAGCTTTCATTTAAAAGCAAATATTTAAAATATATTGATATACTCTATTAGCCTTTTTTCTTGTCTTGGAGATAAATTTATTTGGTCTTAGTTGATAATACAACCTACTTGCAAGACAATGAACTAAAGTTAACTTCTACCAAATAGCTTTGTACAAGTACTATTATATCTTGAAACTTAGGACTTTTTCTATATCCAGTTCAGCGCCTGTCATGGTTGGCTTCCCTTGCTTCCATAACATTAAAAGTTGCTGATATATATGTATTTTATAACTACAGTGAGGTCAACACAAATCAGCATGTCCGTTCAACAGGTAATGTAAACCTTTTCTTGTCTGTTGTGACTTAACCATAACAGCAGCGACCCTTGGAAAACAAAATCTTTTCTTGAGGGCGTACAAGAAATTCAGAACTGCAGTCTAGCAGGGCAGACTGGTTATGAGCAATAATCTTAAATACAGAACAAAAAGCCGCATGTTTGGACTAAGTGAATCCTTTGATGAAATGCAGGTCTGCTCTGACCTTGTTGATTATATTTAATTCATAATTAATATATCTATCTAATATATTGACATGACTGTGGTATTAATGGTGTTCAGGAATCTCTGCATGGGGGTAGATAGTGAAGCTACAGTAAAAAATGAAAGCAGTATTTATGTATTATTCTTTAATTAAATATCAAGGTAATCGATCATAGTAATTGGCTTTCTGAAAAGCTTGTTGCTTGAGAACTTGGTTGTCATCATAGCTTCTACCCAACTGTTTATTCTTATTAAATACAAAATTACTTTTCTAGCCTATTTTATGCTTGCCAGTAGCAGTAAGCATAGTGTACTGAGAATGAAGGGTAAAGAATGGAAAGGAAAAAAAAGCTTGCACTTTAAGCTTCTAACTGATAATTGTTGGAAAGTGTGTAGAAAACGCTGCCTTTCACCAAGTAAAAGACTTTTAAATGCAGCACGAGAACCCAGTTTTGCTTCAGCTGAAGAGGTCCACAGTTATCCACTGGTACCCTTATACCTAAGCATTAACCCTGCAAATAACTGCATGGTTTGGCACAGACACTGAATTTTTTAAATGGTACTGCACATATGTGAAAGTCTAGCTTGATTGCTATAGTTCCAAAGTCAGCCATCATTTACGTCTAGATTGAGAATATTATGTTCTACATTCAAGTGGTAGGGAACAGCTGCTGGGACTTGTGACCATATCTGCCTGACCTATTTAGAGCAGGCAATTGGTTCACAAAATGGAGCTCTCTTTACTGCTCTTGATTTGTTCATGGAACACACTGGTTCTGTAAAATGCTTCTTATTTGCAGTTGGGAGGGGCAGGAGTATTTGGTTGTTTCTTTTTCTTTTCCCATTTGCTTTTTTGGTTTGTTTTTTTCTGTTTGTTTTTTGTTTGTGTTTTTTTTCCCCAAAAATCATAAGAGAAAAACCACCTTATAAACGTGTTACAATCTATTCACTGCAATCATTTACATAATTTTTATGTGTTAATCTTATGTAAGTCAACTGAAAGTGGATACAAGGATAACATGGTGCATTTGTTTGCTGTTTCAATAACTTGCAGAATCAACTTTTCAGTATTTTGAAAATATTTCTAATAAAATTTTCTACTGGGTGAATATTCTGAAATATCTGCTTAGTTTTTTGGTATGCAGTGAAAAAATGCAGTGCCAGTATCTTCAGCATGGGACATGAAAAAATAAATATTGCAGTTTTGTATGGTAATCTTCCATTAATCTATGGTAATGTTCCATTAATTGCTGAAATGTCAGTGGATTTGGCTAATATTATTATTGTAACTCTGATTATTTTTTTTACAGGTTTTTATTCATTTATAAAAACTCTCCCTGTTTTTGTTATCAGTAGCTAAAATCCTCTGGTACTTGCTCATGCATGGATTTAGGGCTCCCAGGGAGAGAAAATTATGAATGAATAAAATTGTGAAATGTTTCTGAATTTATTTTTTTTTAACAGAATAGTAGAGATTTGGATACAGCAGAGGTTACTAAAACCAGACTTTCTTATAGTACAACATTTACTTTGTTCTCACCACAATATTTTTGATAATTTTTTTGTAGAGCATCTTCAAAATCAGAACTAAAGCATCTCTTGCAAATAACATGTATCTATAAGTAAGTTATTGCTGTAACATAAAAAAATAGACAACAGGGAGTTTTGGTTGTTGTTTAGAATCCTAAGAAATATTCCAAGCATCATGCATCAGATATAACAACTCCAAACTGGATATTTAACTGCGAATTTTTAGGTATACATTTAGTTCATGATAACATCTACCATCCCTACATGTCTCTCTGTAGTATCTATTAATGTTTATATTTCATATTCTTTTTGCTTGGGTGTGCATATCTTTTTTGCAAGGAGGAAGAATTTTCTCCAAGCAGAGCTATGGTGCTGTCACAAGTGTCTTCCTGAGTGGGATTTTTACCCTCCAAAGCAATGCAAGAGGCAGATGGAGTGTCAATGCTTTAAGATGCAGATTGTCCCTCCCTCCCTCCCTCTCCTCATGTTTTAGTCTCTGTCCCAAAGAGTCTTAATCAAGAGTACTTTGGCATAGGCTGATACAGTGGAGCTATTTGAATTCCTGCAAGGGACATTTTCAGACAAATTAATTTAATTTCAAGAGTTGTGTTGTATAGTAGAATCAGAAAGTAATGTTTTGACAAAGATTTATTTTTTTTTAAGTAATATTGATTTTATTGCTTGCCAGAGAAATCTTAATTACTTATTTGAGGTCCACAAATGAATTGACATACAGAGAATAAACTGAGTACTTAGTTTCAAAAGAAATATTAAGTGCCTTAATGAAGCTTTTCAAAGATTCAATGCACAATATTTTTGGACAATGTTCCATTCTTTCTCTGAGTGTTCAATACAGTTCATTACCAGAAAGTATTAACATCCTCCTCTAGCACACTAAGTTGTTTTGTCTGTGAAAGGCATCAGAAATTAAAGGAAAAAATAAAAATTATTGCTAAGGGAGTAAGATGTGGAAAATAAAATTTTTAAATACAGGCTTTTAGTGTAATTTCTAAAATCTATATTGCTTTACAATTGCTTATAATTTTATGCTTTATGTCTTTCAATACTGGGTATTAAATTTAACTGCTTTAGTGGAAGATGTTCATTTGTATATGGTCAAACCACCTCCTATTTATTACAAGGTTTTCTATATAACTGCAGAGGTACTGCCTTTGTGTTGCATGTAGGCATGGTAAAAAATTATCATGGAGAGAACAAAAATGTCCTTTCAAATTTTGTGCTCTGTCAGGCAAGAGCTGAGGGGGGTAGTTTGCCAGGAGTCAAAGACTACAAGCAGGAGAGAGGGTTTTGTGGAATGCAGCAGAAGAAAGAGAAAATTTGAGGTCTGAAAGGAAAAGAAAGTGGAAGATGGGTTTACTATACCCATTCTTAGCATAAATACTGAAATTTCCCTTTTCAGTTTTTATTGCTCATGCATTCTACTCAGACATGCCAGCTGGATTGTCTACGGGGAAAATGGCAAAAGACAGGAGGCCAATGCCTAAGGGATAATCACAAAACATTAGAGTAATTAAGTTACAGGGCCTGTAACAACTGCAACATACATTCCATGAAAAGAGGATTTACTTTATTACTATAATGTTTTGTAACTTCTGTTTATATATATGTGCCATTATAATACAATGGATAAGGGAAACAGGGAAATATGAAAAAACATCAGAATACAGAGGTGGGTATCCAACACCGAAGCACAAGAAGGATCAGTCTGGAGAGGATAGACTTACCCTTCTGTAACAAATGAGTGTTTTTTAATACAAATGAAAACTGTGAACTATTGGATTGGTCTTGTTGTTGTCACTAAAAATACCCAGTAGTATTTGTACAAACTGCCTAAGCGTAGTCACCTATGTCACCATCATCACAAATAATTTCTTTTAAGTTGTTCCATTTTATTTTTCTTGTTTAGATTTTTCTGTA
The DNA here is from genome assembly GCA_020086605.1 of Lanius collurio. NCBI lineage: Eukaryota > Metazoa > Chordata > Aves > Passeriformes > Laniidae > Lanius > Lanius collurio. The sequence goes on from JACBWW010000028.1 coordinate 5,304,474, forward strand.
TGGTGATGTTGACTATAAACACCAGCCATATGATAATTTAAGTGTTCTAATGATGCTCACTTTGAGTTGAAAGTTCTCTTTACAACTCATGTATATTTACAACTGTGACATGAATTCTTAACATTAAAAGTTCAGTACAGCTCTACCAAAGAACTGAGAACCTATCTATTTTGTAAGCTCCACAGGAATGGAAAGAAGTATCTCCATTTCCTGGTAAATAAAGGGTGAATTGAAAAAATTAAAATAATAGAAAATACTTATTCTTTTTGTTCAACCTGCCTACTATACTGTAGCCACATTTCTATTGCATCTTTGAGTGAACATCTGCTACCGTACTTAGTAAAGAAAGAAAAGGATTATATTTTTTTTTGATCTGATTAGTTCTGTGTTGAAAGAAAGTATTATCTTTGGTTTCACTGCTTCTACATCTTCCAATATTTTCTCAAGCTTTCTGCCTAAAAAGTCCACTATTTCATATGAGGAATCATGCAGTTAGAAATACTGCCTTTTTGAAGGCATCACCCACAGAATGGCAAAATCCATCAGACTTCATTAACACCTAATTCAATTTATGCCTCACTTTTTTTGCATATCTTATACATGGATTCTTTTAAGGGGATGGGGTGATTCTTGAAGTCCCAGTCATATCCATGATTTCTCTACTAAACCATGTACTAACAAAAATTACTTGAAACTTTATTAACTGAAAAGCCTATGTGGTTTCCAATTTATTTTTCAGCAGTCTAAATGCTGTGAGAATTAGTATGTTAAGAGCACAGTAACACAACAGGTCGCAGGCCTGGTTACAGTCCAGTATGGTAGGAACCGAAATTGTTCAACCCAGAGCAACTGACTCCACAGAACTGAGGTGAAACCATATTTGGGCATGTGAAATAGCACTGTTAACCCTGTTATTTCTAGCACTTTGCCAGTCAAGGATGGCAATACCAAATTAGAGCTCAGGAATGACAGTATCAAAACCAAATAAGTATTTTAATAAACCTTGTCTAAGCAGTCTACCAGGTTACATGCTTACAGAATCATAGAACACACAATATACTGATTTGGAAAGGGACCCCCCAAAGGATCACCCAAGTCCAACTCCTGCACACAACAGACCCAAGTAATCACATCATGGTGTGATTACACCATGTGATGAGAGTGCTGTGCAAGCATTACTTCAACTCTGGCAGGCATTCACTTCTCCAGTATTTTCTAGCTTGAGGCGTAACATTTGAATTTCTTTTTCCAATAAATATTAATATATTAACATATTAATTTGCTTTTTCTCTAATTCACTGTATTTGCATTTTTTTTTCTACTGTAATTATTCTGGGACAAAGGTACCTCTTTTTAAGCCAGCACAATAAAACCACAAACTTTTCAATTATATACCGTAATGTAACCAATACCAAAAGATTCAGCTCTACCATGAAATCTATCAGTAATTCAAACTGACATAAAAAATATTTCAGAGGAACACCTATCCTCAGAACCACCTTTTTTATGGCTTTGGCAAAAGGTATAGAACCACCATCTTTGAAAATATTTCATGTAACGATTTACATCTCTAAAAACTTGCAATGAAGGATCAGAAGGGATGGAAATCAAAGAAGATATATCTGAGGCCAAAAAGCTTAAGTTTCATTTGACTGTCATCCACTACCCACATCAGCAGAAGTTAGTATGCTAAAGAATTACGTGGTTGATTTTTTTAAGCCTTGCCAAAAAAAACTGTCCAACTGCAAATATCCCCCACACTTCTAAGGGTCTGCTGACATCAAGTTACAGGCTACTGCTGTGCTTATAGACAACTTAAGAAATATACTTTTTGAAGAACAGCTGCTAAAAGACAAAATGTTTAAGAATACATACCTTCACTGGAAAATTTGTGTGGGAAATTTGAACTTATGGTTGAAATCACTCTTTTAAAAATGGCAATTCTTTCTTGCATGCAATAATGTCTCTTGTACCAGCCAGTACCCACCATTCCTGTCTGTCAGATTCAGTATGTCCTCATAAAGATTTCTTCCATAAGAATGAGACTAAAGATGGCTCCCTTCTTCTATCCCATTTTACTGCATTCTTTGCATTTAAAACTGCACATTCCTTGTATTGCTCACCCCACCACTTCACTTTTCAATAGTTGACTTATACTTGCCAATTGATTTTGCTGAACCCCAACCCTTACTCATCTACACTTAGATATGTAAAACAAGTCTTCCCAATTCATCTCATTTTTCTGGAGAAAGAGAGCTTTTTTCTAATAATGAAAGAAAATAATTTATTGAGGTCTTTTGCAAAAGGATAACTCTCCCAAGGGGAATGAAATTTATCAAACAGGATGTCAGTAATTTCCTGGATGGGGACAATGGCATCCATAATAAGAATACTTGAGAATTTGGCTTTAGGTTGATTCAATAAGTATCTCCATCTGCTTTTGCTTTCCATACAAATAAAGACCTAGATCTGTATTTCCAATATCTAACAAATGTCTTTGTGCCTAACCAAGAGAAAACTATTTTTAAGCTGTATTTCTTTTCCAATTCAAAACTTGATTTTGTTAAAAAAATTCTTAAGTAGCTGACTTTCAACCTTTTCCCATCCATGTAATGCTGTATAAAGCAATCCCTTTGGAATAAAATGGTCAGACAACTGTTTCTTCTCACACTTGTTTCAGGTGAGATTTCAGATGTGAGAAATACTGTAGCACCTTGATTTATATCCTCTCCAATTCTTTTCAGCTTCCTGTAATTCAAGATTATATTTTGACTGCTATTGAGTGTCTGGTAACAATAGAGCTTATTCATAATCCCTTAATTTTGTCATGTTATATCTAATTTATTAGGACTGATGGTTAAATTGAAAATGCTTCTAAGCCATACATTTTGTTCAATAGTGAATTTTTGCCTTGGCTGTCCTGCTTACATGAGCTTTAATTTATTTAGTGTCACTTTCTTCCAGATTGATTTGTAAATAACTATTAGTGTTTCAAAGACCTACTATTTACAAGGTGCTTCTGGATCAGCTGGCATTTATTTCAAATACTGCCATGCTGTGTGTTTCTTTTTTGCCTTCTCTTTTCTTCTTCATTTTACTTTAAGTCTTTTCTTTCTCAAATATATTCACATTTTTATGCCTATCCTTCTGACACTTTATTTTTATTGAACACTTGATCTTGTTTAGCAAAAAACTTTCTGTTTAGTAACTTTAGAAAGATTCTTCTTTGGTTTGGTACCCAGAGGGTCTCCAATTCCCTCATCAGTTCATTCTTTCTGCAACTCCCTGTAATGTCAAAGTAATTTAAATTAAATTAAAAAAAAAAAAAAGCCGCTTAATAATCAATAATACACACGTTAATAATCTACTTTTGACTGACAAAAACAATTCTTCCTCAGAGGAAGAGTCTTCTTAGACTGTCTTCCTAAAGAAATACGGTTTACTCAATTATACTCCGACATCTTCTTGCTAACAAAATTAAAAATTCTTACTGAACAGAAATGATTAATTTTTCCTACCTTATGGAAGTCAAAAGATGGATTCAAAAAGCTGAAAGTAATTGGTCCCATCAAGATTGAATATGGTGTCATCACCTGAAAAAGGCAGCAGCCACATGCTGATTAATTCAGCAAACAAACTGGTTAATTCAAACCAGTCAGAGGACACACTGCCACTTACTCATCCAGAAATGGAGACAGACAGAAGCCAGGATGTCAGGAGGTGTGTAAAAGGCTGGTAAAGAGTTGTTTTGAGAAAAGGGAGAAGAAATTAATGTGCTGTGGAAATGTGGGAGACACAGCTCTGTAGGTGAACAGACTTGGCTTTTCTGCTTGTCGAGCTATTTGGGGTTTAACTGTGAAGTTTATTATCCTTGTCAAGTGTTTCACTTTCTGCTCTTTAATTTTCTTTTCTTCTTTAGAACAACATGAAGTGAGATAAGATGTAGTTCTCGTCATGAAAGTATGAACTAAAATCAAATGTGAAGTGAGCATAAAAAAGGAAAGGATAGAGAAGAAAGATTAATTTAAAAGTAATAGAGAATATATATGATAACCAGCTGATCTACCATGCCTGAAAAAGTTAATTTTTATGAGGTTGGCAGGAGTTTTTCATCAGGAATATACTCTTTACTAACTGCAGTTGTAAAGAGATGACAACCAAACAACTGAAATTCCCCTCAGGACACTCACAGTTGTATATTTTATTTTTCTTTTTAATAATGGTTTCTTTCAAGTTTATTAGTAGAAGTGACTTTTCAGAAGAAATTTTGTAGGACAAGAATAGTGCAGGTAACATATTTATACTATGAATTTTCAATTAAATACTATTTTCCTGAATTTATATCTATTCTTACATAAAAAAGAATCATTATAAGGATTTTTCACGTATCAGGAAAGTAATAGATGAGAAAAAAACCTGAATTTTGATTTCATGCTTCTGCAGTACATCAGAAAAAAGATATTTTGAAGTGAATATTCATTGCTTTGAATGAAGAAAACATTAAAAGTTTTTACTACAAGCAATTCAACAGACAAAAAGAAAATCTGTTCTCTAGAGATTTAAAACAAAATTTAAGAAATCTATTGCTGTAAACCATGGACCAAATAATTAAAATATTGATTTTGTGCAGAAATGTCTGATTATATTGATGCCATGATGATGTTTTGCCTTTCCTTTCATACGTTTTAACATCTTCTATATTCTTAGTGCTTTTTGCCTACATTCTTGGACTTGTTTGTCAAGCTGGGAGACTAAACATTTTAGAAGCTTCATAGTTAGGGATCAGAATGCCCCAGACCCCAAGGTCCTCTCCAGAACACATTCTTTAAACTAAGACAGAACCATCCAGGGGAAGGTTCCTTGGGGGTGGTGGGGTGGGGTGGTGGTGGAATATAAATTTAAGCCTCTCATTGGGGAATCTTTGATAAATATGCTAATTAGTAAGACTATAATGTTATGACTGATCTTTTGTAGGGGGGCATTGAGGTGTGCATTTCGGTGCATTTGACCTGGACATATAGCACCTAAGGATCCTTAAAATAAATGGTAAAATCCCTTTTTCCCTTCTAACCCTGTTTGACTCTTGATTTTAAGACCAAGAAAAGGCATCCATATAATTAGAGTTACAATGAATTGCTATGAATGTGAAAATAAACACTGAAAAGCTCAAAGGCTAGAAAACACCAGTGTTGCTTAACAGCCTGTGTTTCATTGACATTTAAAATTATGCAGGATAGCATTTCATTGGTTTGATTTAAAAAGTAGAAGACACAATTCTATGTGTGGTATGGTTTCTACCATTGTGTGATGAACATTAATTACAAGAATACTAATCTGAGAAATCTCATTTGGCTTCTCTTATCTATACATTTACAAAAGAGTAAAGGATATGTGAACATAATGATGGGACATCAGATGCAAAATCCTGAATATCTCTCTTTTGTCTCACTTCCAAGCCCTCATTGGCATAGCTTTCTCATTCACAATCAGATGCCAAGATAAAGGCTCAGGCTGAAGATGTCACTGCTGTTGCCAAGAGATGACCTCAATAAAACTATTGTCAAAGACACTCCTTACCTCAGAAATAGACTGGACAGAACTAAAGGAGGAAAGAGGCTGGCATGACAAGTGCTTGTGCAGTTATCTCATGTTCTAAATGCAGCAGCTTGTAACCCTGAAAACAACCTAGTGCTTGTGATGTGTCTTTTGAATTTGCATATTTCAGCCAAGGTAAAAGACAAATAAGCCTGACTTGTCCCTGGTGTCTCATGGGCTACAATTTAAGCTTAATAAAAGGAACAACACCTTGTCACCTCTGGCTATTTCTGTTATTTCAAGACATCTACCACTTCACCTGCAATTTCTTGACATGACTTTTTTCAAACACAGGCAAAACCAGCTGAGTAATTTGGCACAATGAAGAACAAAACTTTTACTTTCTTAGTCATAATATGTCTCATTTCAGACATTTCCTCCTTGATTTCAGACTTCCTATATTCTTCTGGAGTAACAATTCTAAGCCCACCACCCAAAAACTAGCATTATTGCAATTATATTTTTGCATGATTGCATTTGCATGAGACCTGCTAATCTATTATTTTCATTAATGGATTTCTTCTACACTTTTGTTTGTGAGAAACACAAAAAGGTTAAATATTGGCTTTGCTTCCCCACTTCTAATGAAATTTGTCAGTCTGCAGATTTACTTGTGATTGAATTCTGATTTAATGGCAACAAGTCAGAATTTTTTCTATGATTTCTCAAATACATATTCATTGTTGGGTGCTTTGTGATGCTTTCAGAGCAAGGCATTACATTTTCATATGCGAAAACATAATGGACTTAGGTTTTCTGTGTTGCATTTAATAAAACTTGATTGCTTGGCAGCTCTGCTGCAGTTATTTTAGCTGTAAAGATTCCTCTCTTGTCATAAATGATCAGTTACAACTGTCTCCAAAAGCATTTCATCTCTATACGTATTTTTTTTCCTTTTCAGGAACTTTTTTTAGGAATTATAATTCAATTTGAATATACTCAATGTTTTGATATCCCCATCTTTATATCTTCTGATGTTGCAACCACAAAATAAGGTAGGACTAAAAGATAGAATTTAGTAATTTGAATGAATTTAGAAATGCTTTTTTACATGACACTCATCCACTCAATTCATTTCTGAAGAAAAGCTCAAAAGATGAGTTAAAACTATTTTAAGTCAAATTAGCTTAAAGATTCATTCATGTGTTATAACACTTTATCAATATTATCCCAACTCTGTGTAATTCAAAGATGTGTCTTATGACAAACTGCTCTTCCAATCATAAAAAACAGTTTAAGAATTTCTAATTTGAAATATTTTGTTACAAAAATAATCCTACAATTTTTATAAATGAAGTTATTATTTGAGGGGGCAAAAATTAATTTATTAGCTGCCGAAAAATCTATTCCACCAGAATATTTGTTCATGATTTCCGGATGTAGTGAAATGATCACAAAAATAAAAAAGTTGTCCAAAACCATGCAATTTTCTCCAATCTTGCCCCAATCCTCTCTCACATGAGACCCTCTTTAACACAACACAGTAGGCAATTTCACTCTAGGACAATGTTATGGTTATTAATATGGAATAGAAAACATAATTTTTTATCCTTAAAAGTTCAATTTCATAAAATAATAATTTAATCATTGGGTTCAGTCCTGGCCCTATACAGGAAAAGAGGATTACATTTTCAGTTGTCAATCATTTATAAAGCAAGTCCTGCTAGCTTATGAATTTTAGAAAAAATTAAAATTTTTCATTGCTTTGGCTCTAACTATGAAAGTTCCTGGTATAAGCCTAAGTGATATCTCATTTTACTCATATAGTGTGACAAATATCTCTGTCCTTTTCATTTTAATAAAATAGAAATTAACTAAAATAAAAAAGAAAGTATTATAGTAAAAGTACTATTCACTAAAAATTACAAAGAGCACATTACTCCAGTATGCTAAAACTGAATTTGGACTACTGCAGCCAAAACAATGAATTTTTAGTTTTTTTAATTGACAGTATTGTAAAGATTTTTACAGGCCTTGTTCAATTACCTTCGGAGGCATTTTGACCCAAGAAGTGAAGAGAGCATATTTTTTTCATTACTGAAGTAGATATTACATATTAAAATGCACAGGAGAAAAGAAAAAGTATTTTCAGAATAATGTAGTTGTCAAGTTAATTTTGCTTAGCAAAGAATTTATAGGACTGCTGTTTAGGGACAGTCTGAAAGCTTTAAAGAAGTCATTGCTATCATATATTTCCAAGCACTACTGTCTTAGGAAGAGATGAGTGTGAGAGGAATTGTAGTACAATGGCAAGGGAGTAAATACTATTTATAAACAGATAGAGCTCTTGCTGTGCTGGAGAGAGGGCAGTTCCAGATACTAATGCAGACCTAAAGTTGCATCAGGCATCAGTATTTTCCAGAGCTATTGTCCACATTTACTGTCAAAGTTTAAACAAAATGGTTGCCCCAAATTTATTTAAAATATACAAGACAGGAATTTTACAGAATTCTATGAAAGGCCAAAAAATTCAGATTTGTGAAGTGCCAAAGAATTTGAATGTCTGAAGCAAAAGTGTGCATTTTAAAATCTGCCATCTTAAGGCAGTTATTTGAAAGTATGCTAATGTAAGGCAGAAGTCCTTCAGCAGAAAGAGCATTTAATTAATTGAAGACCAGCATGACACACACACACAAACTGACAAAGATGTTGAAAATATACTTTTTTCCTTTCCATTTTGTCTTCCATTCTGTTTGGCAAAAAAGCTGATAGTGTTATTTTAAAACTATATCATTGCTAGGATGACTAATTCAATATGGAAAATTCAGTATCAGCTTCAAAGTCATAGTAAGATTCTAAACAGCTTTTCTCTTGTAAAAACCTTGTAATTATAGTATGTCAATGGAACATTTTGCTTCAGGTGCTAGCATCTTATAGCATGATAAAGCAGGAGTGAAAAGAAATGCAGGCTTTACTTACAAGAGGTGGTCATTCGGCTCAGTGTGTCATTTGACAGAATGGTGTCTCTTCTGGCTACTCTACTGTGTCTTTTCTTTCCCAAGGTATTCTCCTTTTTTGAACTTTTCCCATTATCAGTATGAAGGTTTGGAAGTGAACAAGCAGACATGTTTTCATGTGAAACAGGAGACAAGAACTAATATTATAGCACTCTGTGTCTTCATCCTACACCCACTCTCTTCCAAGGAGCCACAGCAGTGCTCAGAGTCCCTTTAGCTATAGATGTTTGTCATTCCTTCATCCAGATTCGCATCGGAGTTTCATGAGTAAAAAGGACAATAAAGACAACCCAAAGGTGAATATATAGACTTTGAAAAGTTGCTATTGTCCTAATTTCAACCTTATTACCATTTGCCATGTTCAGTAGAACCAAAAAGATTGAAAGCTGCCATTAATGTAGAAATAAACACATTTAAAATGTTCCTTTAGAACAGAAATTTTCTCTTCTGAATGTCATCCATTTCTACTTTACTGTAAGTTTGGGCAGAAATGACAAGTTCAGAGGAGAAAATGGGCTGCTTTTCCCCATCTGACATTTTCTGATCTTTACAGGATATTTAGCTCGTGAAGTTTTACCGAAAGTCTTTGCAGACCAAACTTTCTGTGATTTAACCCAAGGTACCAACTCAGCTCCACAAAGCTACTCACTCACTCCTCTCAGCAGGTTGAGAGAAACTATTTGGAATGTAACAGTGAGAAGAGTTTTAGAGATAAAGCAAAAGGTGTGTGCACAAGCTAAACAAAATAATAAACCAGTTGACTACTTCCCACTGACAGTCAGGTATTCAGCCACCTCCAAACATACTCCCTCCCTCCTTCTGCTCATGGCTCTTGATGTTCTGCAGAGTTTTACATGGGACAGGATATTCCTTTGGTCACTTGGGGTCACATGTCCCACTGTGTCCATCCCAGCTCATTGCGTACACCATCTGCTCACTGGCGGGGCAGCTTGGGCATGTGATGAATGTATGAGAAACAGAAAAGGTCTAGATGCTGTGCAAGCACTGCCCAGCAATAATGAAAGCATCCCCGAGTTATCAATACTCTTTTCAGCAGATATCCAAACCATGGAACTGTATGAGCTACTATGAATAGATTTAACTCTATTCCCAACAAAACCACTACAAAACCACTGCATTTCTTTCACTGTAAAGAACAATCAGTTGAGGATGCTCTTTATGATGCTTATGCTGGAAACATGTTTTCTGGAAGTCTACAGGAGCTGGCGATTTTATTTGATCCCCTGTAAGGGGATTATTAATAAGGTCAACCTGGCCCTGCAAATTATTGATGAAAAATTTTTATATTGTCTTCCAAGATGCCTGATTAGTATTTTTTAAATTTGACTGAGGAAATCATTGAAATTGATCCAATTTAAAGGATTTTGAGCAGCATCTTTATTCATTTTAACATGAACATATATTTGCAGAATATATCTGTGTGTGAAAAGCAGAGTATTTTGCAGAAAAGTATTTGAATTTGTTGGAGTACATGAGTGAATGCAACTAATTATTCATATCTGAGATTATATTGTAATAATCCTTGACGCTCTACTATGTTTAACAGGAAGCAATCTTTGTGAATATACTGTGATGAGCTTTAGAAATTCTGCTGTATTTGAAATGCATTACTCTTATTCTCCACTTGCTTGCTTACATGATAAATGGCCTGACATTACTGAGCTTTAAAATAAATCAGCCTAATATGTTCTATTTGCAGTGTATTTCCATATTAACATATTTTTATGTTACCTCTATGATTTCATAGTGCATTATCTTCTATTAAGGCTTACCACCAATAAATGCTTCTCAGAATAACCCTGCTGCTTTTTCCATAGAACCGTAATAACACTGCTTGGAAGGGTCTTCTGGAGGTCACCCTGTTCTACCTCAAACTTCAAACAAGATTGCCATTATTTGAGTAGGTAATTTATAAATTTTTGCAGCTGAATCTATAAAAACCTCTGAAGGCATAAATCGTGTCGTCTTTTTGGAAAACTAATTCCAGTGCTGCGCTGTCTTCCCTGTGGTCATAAGGTACATTTTACTTTTTTATATTCTTAAAAGACACAAATGCTATGCCTGTATACAAACACAGCAGCTGCCTAAACTCTTTCTCTCATTATCCTGTCAATTCAAAGGCTGTAGACTTTTATTCAAACAGCACTCCTCAACAGAAATGGCAAAACCCCATAGTGTTGACATTTCATTGTCTGCTGAAATCAAAGAACATGTTCATTCTGACTTAAGATTATTTCAGGAAGTTAATAAACATTTTTAATAGGGAATACCAAAATTAATTACCAGAATCATCACATACAGGAGTCTCCAAGATAGTCTTATTTTTATACAAATATTGAGTTTGATGATTAACTGTTACATATACCTAACAGGATTGACATACTCATAACTTTTCAACCTACCCTGTTAAATAAATCTCAGTGGATGGATTTCTATTAGGAAATTATTCACAAGAAATAATACACTCAGTAAAGTTACATCTCAGCAAAGTTACATTGCAGAGAAAAGTTAGAGAAAGTTCTCCTACTCTTTTTTCTGTATTCTTAAGTATTTTCACTCTTCCATGTAGATGAAAATGCCTCAAATTGAAGAATGCAAACACTTTCTTTCTTCAAAATCTGCACATCCTTATAGACAATGAATTACTCTTCCATTCAGATAAAAAGTTTTTTCATGCTTCTTGAGTGAACTGTGTCTTGCATTACGTTATGGAGTTTTTATGGTGTCCTTTGTGGCAAGCTAAACATGGGTTTGTGCTTGAAAACAGAAGAAAAATTTAATGAGCAGTGCATTGGTCACCTGTAAAGATGCATTCATACACTTGCACAGGCGCCCATGCAGAGAGCCCTTGCATGGAGCCCTGGGTCCATCCCCCAGCCCAGTTCTGCTGCCTGCAGGTGGCCCTGAGCTCACCCAGTCGAGGGCACATACAGGACAGCACAGAGACTGTTTCTTGTCACCAGAAACTTCATTTTTTGCAAGGAGTCACTCTGTCTCTGACATTCTTGCTTCCACCCTCTTCAACCATCTCCTTTATTTGGGCCTTCTTGCCTTCTGTGCCAGATCAGCCCTCCCTCATGAACTATTACTGCTGAGCAGTTGTAATTAGATCTAGTAGTGGTTTTATAGCACTGTCGTGAGCATTTGACATAACAACAAAGAACTGAATACAATTAGTAAGATCTCAGCGTGTTCTTGCCATCTGTTTATGGACACATGTATCTTTGCCTAATAGATTGTAAGTTGAAGAGACCGCCAGTATTTCCTCAATAATGAAAAGGAGATTAGCAAGTTGGTCATACAACAAGTTTATGAATGTACTCTTTCATCTCTAACACTTTTGTGCATAAGGTAGTGATAATCTTACTTTAAATCTGTTGTATTACTTCTCAATTGGTTATATGCTGATGTCAATTATTCTAAATCCAGAAACTCTATGCCCTAAATTGCAGGCAAAATCCTATACTTCTACTACTGGAAATAAATAAAAAAATTCCTTTCACAGACAGTATTTGAGTTATAACTAAGGTTGCATCTGTTTATCTGTGCTAACGATCTAGAATAAAAGTTTTATTTAGCAGACTAAAAAAATATTTTTACATCCTAGGAAAATTAATCCTCTACTTTCAGTAGAACATCATACAGTGCTGTGTAAGTGGGATGAACAAAGATTTGGCACTTACAGTATTTCTTGAAAATATATGATAAATTGCAAAACACTTAAAATACAGGACTGATGATAAGAGCAACGGCACTGAAATACTGTACTATTTACTGAAATGCTAATGAGCAGCCAAATCAGAGAGTCATTTATGAATTTGCTTCATGTTTTTCTGTTTCAGTCCTCAAAATTTCTTTTAAAAGGAAAGCTGCTGAAATGGAAATGTCACTGCACCACAGCCTGTGAAGAGACATATGCTGGGTTTCTGGTAACAATACAGTGAGCACTTTTCACAAGGAGAGAATTACAGAATGGACTCTCCATTAAACCTTTCCAGAACCACTACAGAAAATACCCAGAATAGTTTTTGGAGAGTATTAAAGACTGCTCATTATAAAAAAGATTTACAAAATAGGGGGAAAATGCTGGTAACTTTTATGTTTTCATGCTCCCTTTTCTTTCTTTTCCTTGTTTCGGAACTAAACCAAATTCCATTCATAATTCTTTTTCTTCAGAATTAATTGTCAAAATAATTTTATTAAATTGGTCTGGGTACCATATGGCACCCTTGTTGGGTTTTGTGAGCTCAAAATGTGCAAGAGAAACAAGAGACGTAGGAAATTTTTGGCTCATTATTCAGTGCATACAAGGTAATATAAGGTAATAAAACATTCTTTCTTGCTCAGGTTTAAAGTAGATGCTGATTCTTTTGTTATGGGTTGCCTGGAGAGGTTCTTCAGAGCCTTTAGCCTTCAAATGTTGACACATGTAATTTATGACATGTGACTTCCTGAGAACATGTTGCCCTGTGCTCTGAGATTGCCTGTGGGCCCTGAAAATGTTCTGAAAGTTTCTACACAAAGCACATTGCAAGCAACACAGTAGAACAATAATCCAAAGGACCCATAAAGGGTGGGAATTGTAAGAAAATATGTTTACAATAATTCTAATTGTAGTAATAAAGTGGTATTTTTCCACTAGAAAAATTATGAGACAGTGGGGACTGAATATGTCACAGACAGTATTTCTAATTATAAGCATTCACCAAAAATTTCTCCTGAAAAGTAATATTATTTCTAACAGAAAATTACCATGTTGTTAGTTTACATTGTTAATCACATGAATTTGAAAATACAGATAATAAAAAGTTATAACTTTTTCCTTAAAAGACTTTTTTAAAAGTGTGGAGATAACTATATTTCAGAAGAGAAGAGTGTAAGTTTTCCTTATCTCTGTTTCATAGCATGTTTTTTTAAATTCAATTGTTCTTTAAAAAACATAAACCAAAACATAATGTCTTACAGTGTTGAAGCTCTAATTCTGAGATCACAGTGAGATATAACACTCAGAAATTTGCAAGGTGTTGGATATGGGAATGCACAAGACTTGTCCTTTGGGACCAAACTTTTAAGCACTGGCATAAATATAGATTTTCTGTGAATTTTTGCATGTTTATACTAAACACATTTAACTGAGACAGTAATAACAGCACCTATATGCACTGAAGAAACTTGCACAAAGAGCATGCAATATAAGCCAGCAGGTAACAAGGCAGGTTTTATAAGGCTGAATTCCCTTGAAGGCTATTGAAGCACATATCTTCAGTGCATTCTAGAGTTTAACAATAATTTTTTCAGAGTATTTTTGACCTGAATAATTCAAGAGTATTATGAAATGCTGCTTCGTATTACATATGAATGATGTGTTTAGAGTACCATCAGAGAGGACTTTCCTTTGCCTTTTATTTCAGTTGAGTCTGTCAAAAATTTACTACCTCACTGGTTACATTCCTTCTACATTGTCATTTTACTGAAGAAAGGTTCTTTACTCCTTGAGTTTCCTTTAGAAACTGTCACATCAAGCAGATCTCTCTGCCTTGTGAGACTAGAAATTTGAATTTAAATCTGTGTTGGAAACATCTTAAACCTTGGGTAATATTTTGTACAATTACTGTAGAGTTCATTTCAGAAAAGTGGCTTTATGATATTACAGTCTTGCAGAATACGTTGAGATCTGCATTGCCTTCAGGGGCTGCAGGGTAGATATCTGCTCCGTTGTGGTCCTTAAAGAGCTTCATGGGGCAACCTGCTTCACCGTGGTCCTCTCTAAGGGGTTCAGGGCAACCTCAGCTCTGGACCTGGAGCACCTCCTCCCTCTCCTACATCACAATCTTGGTGTCTGAAGGACTGTTTCTCTCACATTTTCCTCACTGCTCTCTCTCACACCTGCTGCATGATTTTTATTCTTTCTTGCATATGTTAAAAGAAAGGCACCGCCAGCATTGCTGATGGGCTTATATTTGGCCAGCATGGGCCCCATTTTGGAGACAGCTGGTGCTGGGTTTGTTCAACACAGGGGTAGCTCCTGTTGTCTACTCACATAGGTCATCTCTGCAACCTTCCTGCCCATCCACCTCATAGCAAAAGCTTGCTACATAAACTCAGTTGAGGATCTGCCCTTCCCTTCTCTCTCTCCCATCTCTTGAAGATGAAGAGGATGGATATAGGTTGTAAAGATATGGCTGCTCTAGTCAGAAAACAGGTCAGTTCAGTATGAGTGTGAGCTGCCTGTAAAGATAAGCATCATCAGTTGACTGTCTATCTCACAGAAACACAGAGATATGCTCTGGGTGACAGTGGGTCAGAGAATCACAATCAGCATCACTGCCTGCTGACACTAGGTAAGCATCAATGCCAGGTTGGTAGCCGAGATAAAAGTATTAATGCCATGTAGAGCTCAAACTGGGAAGAGATTGCTCCTGTTCAGCTTTGAAGGTGATGACTGATGTGGGGCAGTAGGTTAGAGGCCATAGCACTGCGCTATTACAAGTGGAGGCTGTGGGTGAGCAAGTAGTTTGGAACAGTTTCCTGTCCTGTCTCAGGCTGGGAAACAGACTGCTATCAATGCAGTATTGTCCCAACTCCTCCACCCCTTTGTACAATTAAGTAGGTGCAATCTCTTCTACTTGCAGTTTTTTTGAGTGGCAGAGTATCTAATTGTAATGGGAATGAGAAGTAATACATTATTAATATGTAAAGAGAGAAAACAGATCATATCATCAAGAAAATGAACAAGAGAGAATGGTCTTAGAGATAACTGGTTGATAGAGGCAATTTTATAATGATTCATTATGAGTGATTCTTGTCTTTTCTACTTTGGAGTCCTTCAGACAGTATCTGTTGACTTCCAGCATCATTATATAAATTAATTTGTAAAAGACTAAAAGGCTATATCTTGGTTGTAAGGAAAACCTATGACACAAAGTGAAGATTTCTTCTTCAGATTAATCACGTTTTTGTTAACAAATCCTGCAACTGAAGTGCACTTGGAGTATGGGGGGACAATTACCGTTTTAAGCTTTTTTTTATTCCCAGTGGCATTTATTACACAAATGAGACTCAGTGGATTTACATAGTAAGATATAGATGACTGTTAATACAGCTCCATATTGTAAAAGTACTTCAATGCAAAATGGCATATAATCTGGTCCAGTAAATTATATCTATAAATATTAAAATATACTGTTTTAAATTTAATATGCAACCATTGCTTTCATGTCACTACTTTTTTCATACTTTTTGCCATTCACATTAAACATTTATACAACTCCATTTATATTAATTCATGGCTTAAAACAGCTTCAAAATTGAGTTTAAGATGCTTTTTTTTTCAATGAGCTGACAATTGAAACTTGTTTTAAATTATTTAAAATTCCTTAAGTGATAGATTGCTAATGTTTGTTATAACTAATCACTAGGGAAACTTACCATATGCAACCCTGTTCCTAAAATTTTA
Source organism: Lanius collurio (assembly GCA_020086605.1). Taxonomy (NCBI): domain Eukaryota; kingdom Metazoa; phylum Chordata; class Aves; order Passeriformes; family Laniidae; genus Lanius; species Lanius collurio. The sequence goes on from JACBWW010000028.1 coordinate 5,320,503, forward strand.
CCAAGAAATACAGAAAGTGTTAATCAGTTATGAACTGGGAGCTATTCCTCTCTAGTAAGGGCTGTCCTTCAAAAAGTGAGTGGTGCCTTAAATATTTTATGTGCCACATTTTGTAATGTACCAAAAATACATGGAAAGCTTAGGCTTCTTTATTCTTCCCAAGGAGGAAATTCTGGAAATAACAAAGGGAGAGGAAATGGCATCCAAATCACTCTTACCTTACATTATGACTTGGTGCAGGATTGCTCTGTAAATGTCAGTGACTTGAATTTAGCTGATTATAGTTCTTTGGTGTAACTTTGGAGAAATCTATCATTCCAAGCAGTTTTCAAGACTGCCAGTAAATGACCGCAGGAACAGGGTTATTTGCGAATACCTGGTTGTTACAATCATGGTCAGAAAAGGCAACATATTGCTGAGCTTCCTGATCTTACTCTAGCTTTTTTTAAAGAAGTGTGGAGCTATGTTCCGGACTTGAAAGGATTTGTCTGAGACATTATTTTAACTATAAACTTTTATATATTTTTGGGCACTTAATCCCATTGTGTCCCATTTCTCATCTAGAGAGAATATTGGTAGTTTATTGACTTTCTATTAAGAAGTTGAGAAAGTAGTTTTTGAAAATGTAAGAAAAAGGGTATGTGAACTATAAAAATACATACATAAAGACAACTGTGGGATTAATTTATGGGATTACTTTCCCAGATCAGCTTGACTGGCAATGAAAGCTTTAAATTGGGAATTTTTTTCAATTTTTCAAGCCCTCAGCTTTGGACTTTATTGCTTAATGTCAGCTGTCATGTAGAACCTCTATATTTCAATTAGGTTCCCTTTGATATCATGGATTTGTTCTTATATTTCTTGTTGCTTTAGAAGTGCTAATCCATTTTTTGGTTTGTTTTAATACAATTTGCATGAATGTGATTTTTCCTTTCAAGTCTTTTAGTTGTTTGGGTTTTTTTGCTTATGATTTGTACCTCTGCATCAGTATTCCCAGCACAAAAGAGAGAATTTGTCAATGAATTATAATATATTGGTTTTTTGGATTTGAGGAAAATTATATTTTTCCTTTTTCTGTTGCATTCTGTCCTGAACCTATCACTTGGTAGTTGCAATTATTTGCTTAAGAGGAGAACAAGAACAGAAAAGACCTCAGGGTGTGCTGTTTTGTCCAAAATTATCATCTCAGTGTGACATTTGATGTAATACAGATGGTGCTGGAAACTTATATGGCCACAAATACTGCTACATAGCATTTTATGTAGTTTTGTCTATTTATTTATTTATTATTTTTTAATAGGAGCTGTGGAGAGATGCAGTTTTATACTAGCATATTTTACTACCCAATTTTAACTACTGTTTCCATGGAAACACCTTCCACTCCAGCACTTTCACAATTATTTGTTTTAATATGCTACCAAGAAGTCAACACCTACCGACACAGAATAACTGGGCAGGGAAGATAAATTGAATGGTGTCCAAAGGAAAGAAGGCTTGTATTTTGTTTCTCAGCAGTGGGTTACAAATTTGTGTTTCATGATTAGGATTTTTGGATTTTGTTGAATCAATCAATCAATCAATCAATCAATCAATCAATCAATCACAGTTTACCCCTTGTGCAGTTTCCTTTAAATAACTTTAAGCATTTTGAATTGACAGCTCATGACATCTTATTTCACTCTCTTGTTTCATGATCTGCAATTTAATTGTGTCCTTTTGCTTCACTTTGTGTTATTACTGAAATTGAAATAAACTGCAAAAAGCAAGCGAGTTCTATGGTCCTCCCTTTTTATAAGACACTAATAAAAATGAAGTGATTGTGTTCTTTCCATAGAAAAATAGGAGGTAGTTTTGCCAACATTAATGCTGAAAGGCATTTTCTTGAACAGTGACAGTCAGTCATGTGTCTAAGACATTTATTTCATCTTTCTGAGAAGTGCTTTCTGTCACTGCTTTGTGCTGTGATCTCACAGATTATGTTTGAACAAGCAAGTTTGTTTGAGTTTTTTTCCAGCCTAGGCTCTCAGGGTTGTTTTTTGGTTTTCCATTTCAGTTTCATTTGGCCTAATATGGAGGACAATTAACTTTACTAAGAGGCCAATAATACAATTCTTTTACATTTGGGGGAGTGGGAAAGAACAACATCCTTTTTTATATGTATCTTAATAAAAAGATAGGTTTTATGTGTATATTTTATCTGCATCTAATTTATATGATTCAACACACATTTTAGATCAGTTTTATTTTTCTTGTCACACAAAGGAAGACTCTGTAAAAATTATGCTCTAGAGCAAAGTTACTACAAACACTTCCAAACTTTGTCAAGTCAGATTAGCATGCTGATGCTTTTTTGTGATTGCTCACTGGTCTCTGTAAGGTGCACACTCTAGGCTGAAAGATGAAATTAGCCACTATTAGCATCTTCAGTTTTGCTGCTTTAGCACCAGCTATGCAGATAAAAATCATACAGAGGCTGATTTAATTCTAAATAGTTATTAAAATTAAAACTTGAGTAGTGAGACACTGAAATATTCTATCGTTTAATTTAGTTAATTGTATTTTTTTTATATCTTTGATTATTTGACATCTAAGATATCACATCAATATATGGATTATTTACTGATTTTTTTGGGTTCAAACTATAAAAAGATTGTGTGCCTCTCAAAAGAGGAAAATAATAATCCTGTTTTGAAGCACCATAGCATGTAACAGAAATTATTCAGTTATCTTTTCTCCAATGGAGTGCTAATTTAATCTCTTCAAATGAATACAGACTCATAGTTTTTGAAAAAAACATTTCCTTTCGGTATTGTTTTAATGAAAAAAAATCATTAGAATAATGAAGACAGCACAGGTCAGTAGTCCTTTATCTTTTCCTGTGAAAATTATTTTTAAGATCTTTTTAAATTCTTTTGAAAAAAATCGAAATAATAACTTAAAAATATATTGTGCTTGGATATTTTGCATCTGTGTAGTGGTTCCGTGTCAAACCACAGCAATCTGACTTTACAAAAAAATACAAAAATCTTTTCATTTGAATAAAATATATAAAGGAAGTTGAAAATGGCATGAAAATGGCAGGGTTTTGGTGAGAGACACTGCTGGGACAGTCTTTGGGGGAAATAGTCTGGGGATGCCCTTATTTGGACAGTAGCAATGAGTTCACCACAGAACACACAAAGCTCTTTGCTGTGAATACTATATTTAGGAAGTTAAATTTTTATTTTTAATTTTTATTACTGTTACACTAGTAGATTGTAAAGATCTGAATAAGACATAGAACATCAGTCACTGAACAAGAATCTGTTTCATAAACACTGTGTTTCACTGAAACTAATCCTACCCAGTAGCAATACACTTGATAATACGTTTTTTATATTTCCTTATCAGTGTAAGCATTGGGAAAATTAATATAAATTTCAAAGCAAAATGAATAAAGAATGAAAGATAATTTTAGTTAAATTTAGGTTTTTATTGAGAAAATGAAATTAACTTTGCAGTCAAAGCAATATCTTTACAGTTAAAGCAATATCTCCTTAGAAAATGCTTAGATTCAAGGCTTGCAATGAAAAAATAGAAAGTTGCATATTCAATTGTTTACCTTAATGATATTTTACTAAACTTACTGGTGAATAGCACTAAGAAAGATGAAGTTTCAAAGCAGTTTTATTTTTATTTATTTTAAAAACATTTATGTTATAAAGAACTTTCAGTTCTTTTAAATCTTTTACATATGTTAAACATAACATGTTTAAAATGTTTTAATTGGACACAAAACATTTTTAAAGAAGTGAAAAATCAGCAAGATAAGTACTTAGTGCTTCAAATGTTAGGGAATATTGGTTTTTACTCTTGCAAGATAACCAGTATTGGGATATTTTAAAAATCTCTTTGTATGTAAACCCTGTATATGCTGCTCAGACACAAACGTTGGAAGTAATCCTGGTGAAGTTTCTTGATTGTTCTTAGCTGCACATAGAACAGAACCATTTTTAAAGGTAATTGCTATGTTCTAGTTATTTAATACCCTGTTCATAAGTTAGGCCACACTAATCCATGTTTCTTCTTGTTCCATTCTTGCTTTATAGTTTCTTCTCATCTTATTATTTTCATCATATCTGTTTCATAAAATGTGACAAACACTTTCCTATAGCAGAGTGCAGCTCAGGTAAGAGAAATGACAGAATCATCACAAGTAGAATTGAATAATGGTAGTGTATATGTATCAAAAATGTTAGTTCAAAGATTTACAAGCAATTCAGCTTTGTTAAAATATATTTTTCATTTGAGTAAGGCAAGGTAAAATTGAAAATATTTTAGCAGACAGCATTTTTGTAAAAGAAAGATTTGCAGATTAGGGCCCCTTTAGATGAAAATATAATTCACCCTGTGTCTGGAAAAGTGAACTACTGGCAATTCAGCTTCTGAGGGTAGAATTTACCATCTGTGTTATTAACACATGCTGATGAATTTGGGGGTTTGGCCCTTTGACACTATCACAGTGAAACTTCCATGCATCCATATGATTAAATTTCTAATAGGACATGATTTATAACTGAGCATTCACTTCCACAATCTTGTTGATCAGGAGAATTTGTTGAAAAATATTTTCTATGGCCCACTATAATTTTCTGCCATCTTTTTCAGTTTAGTTCCTGATCTGAAAATTGTTTGGCATGGTAATTTCTTTCTTCAGTGAATGACATTTAGTTTACAAAACTGTTCAAGCTTATGAAGTGTTTCCAAATTTGCTTATTCCTCTCAAAGATTTTGTTTTTCTTTTGCATACTATCAAATTAATTAAGGTAGCTGTTGGAACTTCTAAAAATATAAGACAGTAGCACGAATTTCTTATATATTGGAGAAGGATTAGTGCGAACAGCAGACTTGTCTTAGAGAAGGACTTCAGACCTGATGCATGTGCTGTCAAGTGTTTAATTCAAGAATATAATTAATTTTGAATAAATATTTGCTCATGGTATTAAAGGCTGCTATGTTTTGCCAAGTGTAGAGGACACCAAAGGACATCCTAAGCTAGAATAAACCAGCATAACTATGCCATACGAGAAGTGCTTCGTGGCTGGTGCATCAGAACAGTCCCTCTCTGGAATGCTGCATCCGATGCTGCCTGAATGAGGCAGTTTCTGTTATCACTGGTGTGGCTCCTGTACCTTCTTTCAAGACTGCTCAACACAGTGCACATTTTCCTTGTTGTATGTCCTGTTCTTCCCTCTGTTCCATTCTGCTGTTTTGAATATATACAACAAAATCTGGAGAGTGTACCTTGAGAGTTTTCATTCATGTTTAGTGTACTACTGTGTCTGGAAACCAAATGCAATTTACATATGTGTCAAAAAGCTGGTCAAAAATCAGCTTCCCTAATTTGTGATTGCCAAAGTGGTTCATCTAAAGAAAGCTCAAAATCTGATGCTCCTAATGCATTTAGGCAGCTTCAGTTTTGTACTGGGCAGTAAAAGGTTCCTCATTTGAATTGTACAATCTTAAGTTGTAATGTCACTGTCTTCTGAAAATTTGTTTCCTTGTAACCTGATCCTCTGGGATCAAGAATTAATTCTCTTAAATACAATAACATCTTGTGTCTCTGTGAGGATCAGAAATCTCCAGTTGTAATTCTGCTAGACAATCATGACTCATTTCTGCTCCAAAATCCTGAAGGCTTCATTATAAACTTTACCATCTGATATTAAATATGCCCTTATAATCATCGCTTCTATCACCCTTGGCCACAATGTTCTTCTCTTTTTAATTACTCTTTCACTTTATGAATTATTTTGAGCTGTGGTAACAAGTTGTGCTATTTTTATTAAATAAAATGTGATGAAATATCAGGAACCTTCTGTCTCAGTGTATCAGGGAAAACCTATCTCGAAAAGGCATCATTTAGAGTGCATGACACTAACAAAGCAACTGAAGAGAAAAACATGTTGTTAGAATATCAGTTTCTTGGCAACTGATAAACTAGATTCTCATATTGAGTTTTCAAAAATGGCTGTTAGAGCATACTAGATGTTATTGATGTGATCTAGATATTGGGGTAAAGAGAAAGGTTCACCATGTTGACCTAAGTATGCCTCTGTTTTTCACTGGGTTTTCCCAGAAGGCTGAGTCACTTCCGTTTTCCCAGTGACTGATTTATTGGCTTCCCTGTTAGGATCATACAGACAGTGACCATTAAAACAATCAGAGTGCCTTTTACTGCAATTCTAGTGCTTCTTTTTAAATTGTTTTAAATTTTTAAACAGCCTGTTCCTCAAACCTTTTGTTCATTACATTGTGGTACAAATCAAGTAATATATGGTCTTTCCCCCAACTCTTGATATTATATTTTTTTTTATTTTAGTTATCTTCTCAGAATGACTTTATTGTGTGAAAATATTCTACTTCTTAATTTATTCTGAATTTACTCAGCACCATTGTAAAGGTTATTATTTCCCTTGACAGTTCAAAATAATTCTGTCTTCTCTAAAGATGACCACGTGTGATTTAGTTGGCTATGATTTGTACCGTTTTTAAAAGTGTCTTCTTTTTCCTCCCTTTTGAAATGTTCAAATCAGAACTAGCAAAATCAAAATAATTAAGAACATGGCTGTTTTCCTTTTTCCTTTTAGCTTTTTGCAGACAAAACAAAACCACTCACAGCAAACAAAAAATAACAAATAAGAATAAACAAACAATAAAATAAGTTGAATACCAGATGAAAAAAGAAATGCTCAGCATTATAATTACGAGGTAGCTTAGAATGGAAAGCAAATGCACACTTTCAGGGGGCAACACAGTGTTTCTGTTGCAGCAGAAGTGTATCTGTGTCCCTGAGTTATGACATTCCAGTCCACAAAGGTAAATGTGGCAATTCTGAATTATGAAAGACCTGTGAGCTATTGGCAGCCAGTATTGCACAGGATCATAGAATTGTTGGGATTGGAAGGGACCTCAGAAGATCAACCAGTCCATTCCCCCTGCTAAGCAGGGTCACTAGAGCAGGTAGCACAGGAACATATGCAAGTGGGCTTCAAATGTCTCCAGAGAGAAGAGTCCACGACCTCTGTGGGCAGCCTGTGGCAGTGCTCTGCCACTCTCAGTGTAATAAAGCTCTTCCTCAGGTTGAGGTAAGATTTATTATATTTAATTTATGGCCATTGCTTTGTGTCCTGTCTCGGTACCACTGAAAAAATCTGGCACCTCCTCTTGGCACCCACCTTTGCGGTATTGGTATGCATTGATCTTCTCTTTTCTAGAATAAGCATGCCCAGCTCCTGCAGTGTCTCTTCATAAAAGAGGTGCTCCTGAATCCCAATCATCTTTGTGGTCTCTTTCAGACCTTCTCCTTATCTTTCTTCAACTGCAGAGACCAGAATTGAGCAAAACACTCTGGATGTGGCCTCTCTAGGACCAATAGATTCGAAAAGGCAGGATCACCTCACTCAACCTGCTGGCCATGCTCTTCCCAGTGCAACCAAGGATCCCACTGGCCCTCCTATTCAAAAGGGCACTGCTGGCTCATGATCAATTTGCTGTTCACCAAATCCCAAGTCTTTCTCTGCAGAGCTGCACTCCAATAGGCCAGCCCTGTGCAGGTCCTTGGGGTTCCTCTTCCCAAGATGCAGCAACCTACCCTCCCCATGGTCGAACATTATTAAGTTTCTCTCTGCCCAACTCTGCAGCTTATTGGGGTCCTGCTGAATCTCAGCACAGCCTTCAGGTGTATCAGTCACTCCCCCCATTTTCATATCACCAGCAAACTTGCTCAGGGTGCATTCTATGTCTTTGTCCAGGTCGTCAATAGACAAACTGAATAGGACTGAACCCAGCACTGATCCCTGGGGAGCACCACTGGCGACAAGCCTCCACCTGGATCCTACTCCACTGATAACCACCCTCTGAGATCTGCCATTCAGGCAGTTCTTGATCCATCTCACTGTCCATTTATTTAGCCCACATTTCCTGAGATTACCTACAAGGACACCATGGGAGACAGTGTCAAAAGCCTCGAAGTCAAGGTGGACAACCTCCACACTCACCTCGTTGACCCATCCCGCCATGCCATCACAGAAGCTATCAGTCTGGTCAAGCATGATTTCCGATTTCCCCCTGGTGAATCCAAGCTGACTACCCTTGATCACCTTCTTTTTTTTCCCATGCTTGGTGATGACCCCCAGAATGACCTGTTCCATCAACATTAGAAGGACACAGGAAATACTGACTCTTTCCCAGTGGCTTCTGGGGTCCTCCTTTCCCTTTTTGAAGATTAGTAGCACTGGCTTTTCTCCAGGAGCTTCTTCATCAGGAACCTCTCCTCTTCTCCATGATTTTTCAAAGATGACAGGCAGTGGCCTATCAGCAATATCTGCCAGTTCCCTCAGTACTTGTGGGTGTATCCCATCAGGTGCCATGAATTTATGGGTGTTGAGTCTATCTAACTGCTCTCTCACCCACCCCTCTATGACCAAGGGCACATTTTCCTTTTGGCAGAACTCTGAGAGACTCTGGAGGGCCAGTAGTCAAGACTGAGGCAAAGAAGTCACTTGGTGATTCTGCCTTCTCTGCCTCTTCCATCACCAGGACACCCATCTGATTCAGAAATGGCCCCAACTGGTAAAACACTTATGCTGTGATATAGGTAACATTTTTATATATTTTCCATTACAATCTACTCCTCAGCACATTTTATTGAAAATTGGAAAACAAAGAACAAAAAGTAAATTTGGCTTTCTTTCTAGTTCTATTAATAGATTGATAAGGCAGTAAAGGGCATTTTTAATTGTTTTGCGTGAAAAGACTCACAGAGAAAAATGCTTGAGATGCTCTTCATTTGAGAAATCTGTGAGTAGCAGCACTTTCAGGAAGTGCAGTCTGACAACATTTGATCTATTTCAGCTGAAGTTATTATCTTAACTATTCAGAAATCCGCATCAAGAGATCATTAAATCTTTAGCATCTTATGAAATGGATTCAATGGCACAGTGAAATGTCAGAAGTGGAAACTTCCTGTGTACTGATATGGAGTGTTACAATAAAAATCTTTCATGGTAACAGAAAAATCTGAAAAAATACTTGCAAGTCACCACAATATTAATCATCAAAAGGAAGAAGTCTATGGAGAACTTCTGTGTGTCCTTTTTTTTCTTGTCAGGATAATAGTGCTGAGGTAAAAATACATTTGCTTCCAGACCCTAGTTAAGATATTTAGTAGTCTTGCACTTACTCATAATCTTTAGATTCACTAGACTTTTAGAGGACTTAAAAATCCTAAACAACATTATTAAGTAATGCCAAGCTTTAAAAGATAAGTGGTAGATAGGATAAAGCAAATGAATAAAAGTTAATAAATGGATCCTATTGTTGGCAGAAAAGTTATGTGAGTGAAATTAATAGCTACTCTTTCAGTATACATGAAGATGTGTTTTCTGCCAAAAAGAAAAAAAGAATATCCATGTGTTATTTTATTGTTTTGAAGGGAGTAAGGATTTTAGCTTTTATTAACAGCAGTCCTTGAACATCCCCTTGCTATGATATTTGCTTGAAAATGTATTTCTCACAGACAAATTCAGACCTCTAATCTCCAGTGTCAACAAGCTTTCTGGTGCACAGTTTATGAAACCATTTAATCGATACCTTAAAGATTTACTTTTTTGGTAGTATTTGCTAGTGCTGAACTTTCTTGAAAGTTTGTCTCCATGAGCTATAGTTTAAAATTTGTATAATGCAGTGTATAAGCATGCATTCATAGCCAAGAATATGCCAAACAACTATGGAAGTATTCAAACAGTGTACCCTAATACATTTTAGGGGATTTATGGCATACTTAGTTTATGATGTGCTTTTTTAACAGGTGTATTGGAACCTAACCTTAAATGGGGTGACCCAATGTTTATAGCCAGATGTGAATACTCTGGATAATTTTCATACTTCCAAAATTCTGACCTCGATAAATACTTAGTATTTAAATATTTATTTAAATACTTAGTATTTAAATACTTTTTGTATGAAGCAGGCTGTTTTGTAAAAGTGATTGGCCTGACACATAACTTGAATTTACAACTCATTACTTTTCTATCAGGACATGAGAAGGCAAGCTCATCAAAATTACAATGGAGGCAGAAGCCCTAAATTGTTTACTGCATCAGAATTGCACATGAAATTTGTAGCAATGCCTTTTAAAAATTTGTTTGTAGCAGTTTATAACCCTTCTGATTTCTTTTCAATGGCTAGTTTATGAATATGGAAATCTTTGTTCAATAAGTAAGGAAGTGAAGAACAGGGAACCGAGCACTTCTACAAGTGAGAGACCTGCTGGTATGTACTGTCTCCCAGGAGTGCTGTAAGAGAAGGATACACAGAGAGAAAGATGGAGGAGAGAGAGAGAAATGTTGTGATAAATATCTTGCAGTTATAGCACCAGCTGGGAAGAAAATTAATGAGAGTCAGATTTTTATTTGTCTTAACAGTGCAAGCACCTCCAAGGAAGTTCTCTAATCATTAATTTATCTGCACTGCATAAAACTTATATTAAATAGTGTTTCAGGTGTCACTTCCCATGTCCCATTCTGTTATTTTCTCATCAGTCTTGTGATTTTCCCTAACAAAGAGTGTTTCATGCTCTAACATGAGTCTTCTGAATCTGTAAAAAAAATTATTTCTTTTAGTAGTAGAAAACTTGAGCTTGAGATTACACATTTTTTCTGCCTGTACTTAGAAAGTAAGGACTTGTCTAGGGAAATTATCTTAAAATATTTAATTACTTAAGACTCATGTTTTTCCCTTTGGTGAAGGGCAAAAAATAATAATCAAATATGTAATTGCTTTTTAGGGAAATGATATAACATACATTATACATAAATCTGAGTACAATGTACCGGGGTTTGAAATTTAAATCAGACATGATGGCCTCTGCAGAGCAGACATTGCAGAGTTTTTTAGAAGTTCTTCGTAAGAACTCTGATTTTATTCAAGAGCCCTTTGTTTGGAAATGTAGACACTAATACAAGATTTACATTAAAGTTCATGCATCTAATAAAATTATGAAGCTAAACCAAAATGTTATGCTTTAGTAAAATATCTATGGATCTTTCTTCACAGATGCTCTAAGAAATGAATGAAACTAGGTTTCTGCAAAATAAGAGCAACAGAGATTTTAAGTGTACAAGGCAATGGGAATAAAAATGTCAAACCTGGGGAGAAGATTATACCTTCAGTTTTGCCTTAAAACAGTGTCTTGGAAGTAGAGGGTTATGTTACAGAAATAAATCTGATAATTTCTCCATGATTATGACATTCAAATTAGAAAATCTTTAGATGCCACTGCAGAGAGTCTGGCATCTTTGCATCCACTCCAGTGACAACACAGTGGTAAATGACAGAAGAGATTGATTACAGGAAGGTCTCATTATGCTCAGTGTGTGGCCTCTCTTATTTTATATTTGAGGTTTTTACCATTTCTTCTACAGAACACAGCTTTGGGATATGTCTCACAAACACCCAGAAATTAAAAAAACAAACAAACGCACAAAAAGAGTAATTTTAATTTTTGCACCTGAAATGTCATATTTAATAAATATATTAAAATCCCAGTGGCTAAACTTCCTGTTCAGAAGCCATGAGTACAATTCACAAATGCATAAGAGCTGGGAAAAAAATAGTTAAGAATGAGTTTTCTATGGCTCTAAAAAGATTTTTTATTTATTCAATTAGATATGATGGAGTCCTGTGAAAAGAAAGGAAGAACTCATTGCACTTGAAAGCAAAAAAGAAAATGAAAGGCAAAACCTACCAAATAAAAAGCCCATTTCTTTTCTCTTCCTTTCAGAGATAAAAAATTATTTCCATTCTTTTATGAAAAGCTACTTCAAAAAATTATGCAGGGTTTTTACAATTATTACCTAAAATTCTCTGTGCTGTATGTTTGAGTTTTAGCCTGGATTTTCAGTGTTCATTAATGTTTCTGAAAGTATACTGAAATGTTTTATTGAAATATCTAAATTCACAAGCTGGTTCACCACTATACCAGGAGATTCCTGTATTACAGGGATGGAATGGCTGAAGTTGGCAGGGACCTACTGAGATCTCCTGGTCCAAACTTTTGCTCAGGCAGGATTAGCCTGAGTAAGTCGCTGATCCCTCCAAGATGCCCTGCTTTTTCTATAAAATTTTAAAATGCATGCTTGGGTATGAAATGGCTACTCCTTTGGGCTATGTAAGTTTGTAATATATTCCACCTCCAGTCATCACTTATGCCAGTTTGCTGGCAGTTAAAATAATGGCTTGGTAGACAGATCTTTCAGGCTGTTCCAAAGAGATTTATGTGGACTATACTGCATTGTGAAGCCACTACAGAGTAGTAGCTGAAGAAACAACAAAAACTGGGAAAATGGGAAAGTAAAGGAACCATGTGATGGTTCCCAGAGATGGTAGGAATTTCTCTAGTGAGGAGAAAGCAGAATGAAGCATAATCAAAAACTGACAGCATCATTACTTATCCTGAAGTTTCCCACCATCCCCTTAACTCTGATCTGCTTGCTGCTCATTCCTCACAGTATTCCCGAATGTAAGCTATACTTTGTAATAATGTATACAACTGATATATCTCTAACAGAGATGTCTATAACTATCTTAAATTGTAGTAACCTGCATTCAAAGTGATCTATGACATTTCAGTCTAATTGATCAAGAATATTGTTTTCAGCTAAACTATTTCCTTATTTGATTGTTTTGAGTCTCCGGAAAAGGCCTGCACATACTTTCTTGAAATAATGAAAATGAAGAAACTTTGTGAGAAATCTAAAACCTTTTTAATTATTGCATGTTTAGCATGAGACAGTCTTAAAGGACTGCCTGCACTTTGAATAAATTTTGAGTCTTAATGGCATCTTCATTAATATAATTGTAGAAGCACTGCAGGGAACTTTATCACAGCTGCAAATCAAGTTGTTCTTCTGATGCATTTTACCACAGTGGTCACAAAATACAGTTTTCTCAAAATCAATTCTGGGTCACTTTGATTTAATTTGAGAAAATCAATTAATTATTAATTAATTTCAGGTACATTTTAAAATGGTTACTCACTCCATTTTTGTTACTGTGAAACATGATGAAATGTTTTCTAATTCACAAACTCAGTAACCCCCTTGCTTTCATAGACAGAACTGATGATAATTGATACTTTTCAAGTGTCTTACTGAGAACATATACCTATTTAAACTGCTAACAGTCAACTTCTTCAGCATGTCAGAGTGCGGATCTAGATTAGACCTTATGTCGCCCTGTTTTTTAGAAATCTTTTAGCCTTCTGATGTTTTCATTCTAGTTGCATGATTTCCCATGCTTTGTTCTGTAAACACTCAGTTGTTTTGCTTTCCTTCATAGAGGTGGAGAGAAGCTGATGGATTGGTAACCTGTCCAGTGTCATTGGAGAGGTGGCTCTTTCACTCTCCAATCCCCTGTCTCTTTTGTAAAACTATAAATAGTGGAGTCAGAAAATAAACTTTCTCTTTTTACTCTCACCTCCAGCTGCGTGTTCACGCGTGTGCTTTCGTGTCCTACAGCGACAACCTTATAGAAATATTCTTTACTGTGAGAATGATGAGGCATTGAAACAGGTTGCATAGAGATTTTGTGGATGCCCTTGTTCATGGCCAGGTTCTACTGGACTTTTGATTAACCTGGTCTTCTGGAATATGCCCCTGTCCACAGCACAGAGGTTGGAACTAGATGATGTTTAATGCCCCTTCCAACCCAAAACATTATATCATTCTACAATTTGCACTTCTCAATGTTGTACCTATAAATTTTACATTAATTTCAATTGAATACCACTTCTCACTTGTATTTCATACAAAAGTCTAAAACCTTTGTGGTCAACTTCGAAACCGAAATAGACAAGAAGTGGTAGTTACATTCTTTTGTATCAAATTATAAATCATCCTAGAATAGACTACAACTAAAAAGTTCTTCAGCACAGAGTTCATGTCAATGCCAATTACGCATTTGTTAAATGTATAATATGTAATTTCCATTCTGCCAACACCCTTAAATATTTGGACTGTCTTATCCAACCCAAATATCTAAGCCTCCAGTGCTCTTACAAACATGGTGGTGTTCACTATGATATCTACTATAGTTACATTGGTGTTGCACTAATTTTGTCTCAAATGTTAGTTCCTGAATTACGCCGGTGTTTTGCAAATATCCTGCCCAGTTACTATAAGCAGAAGCCATTGCTAATCAAACATTTTTGCTCCTTACATATCCACCACAATATGATACGAAAGAATGTAATTACCACTACTATGTAAGTTGCCAATGTAATCTAAAGAAATTTGTAAATATTTACAGGGCCCTCATTGTGCTGCCATGAACTGAATGAATTTCAAAATGATTTATCAAACTGAGACCTTGTCAGATGCTGTGTCACAAAGTTGAAGGATCCTGGGCAGAAAGAACTGATTATTCACACACATTTTCATGTCCAAAAAGGAGTTACCTACTAAGTTAAAATGCTGATGAGCAGGTAATGTCAGAAAAAGGAAATGTGGACGTCTGCATCCATATTCTAAGTCTTTGGATCTCCTTTTAATGTGTCACTTTTGAACAAGAGTTAATTTGAGAAAAATGTTATGAAACATTGTAAAGCACACACTGGAACTTTTTCGTGATCCATTTCTAGAGATTTCTCGTTATTTAGTCACTGCCAATAGCATGGAAAATCAGGAGATCGGAGTCCTGTTACTATCAGAACTGCAATTCACCAGTTAAGCTGTTCTCATTACAGCTTTATGTTGCTCTAGGACATGAGAACGAACACACGTACACGAGAGACTTCAGAAGGGCTAAAAGGCATCTATGTTTATTAACTTCCAAAATTATAGATTTCTTAACCAGGATGAGGATTGGGTGAACAAGGTCACTCACTTTACAAACTCATTGGCTACAAGAGATGCCCATCAGGGTATTTTTGTCATAGTGCAGGTATGTAAACATTCTTACAGTTAGAAAAACATAGCTATTGTTTACATGAAAAACTGAGAACTCTGATTCCAAAAGTAGAAACATCAGAAAGCTGAGAAAACTAGGCAACAGCTTTATTGCACAATTTATTTATTAAAAACTCATAGAAAAATTTATTCTCTGGGAAATTTAACAAACAAAAATGTCAAATCTAGATCACTACTCAATTTATATCACTAAATTTAGTTCAAAAATTAGTAATATCTGTGTGCCAACAATTGAGATGAACTCCTGCTCTTATGACTTTTTTGGTAACCTCAGTAAATACTACTAACATTGAAATAATTTATAAGGAATTTTGGTTTATTGTGAGAAAACCTGGATTGTGTTGTAAAGTTGTTCCTTATGCAGAGGTGTTTAAGTGCTGCTGAAAACATTCATTATTGCAAACTGAGTTTTCCTCTGGAGTACAAAGACCAAAACCTAATGTCTCAATGATATTTAATGTTTAGCTCCTCTCAAATTAATCAGTGGTTGCAGAATCTAAGTATTTTGATTATCTAGACACAATGGATTTGTTTTGTACATTCGTTGTTACAGCTAGTACATACAACTGCTCCAGTCAGCTACTGTGTTTTCATTAAATTAATTTTATGTGGCTAAATTTGTGTGATGCATATTTGGGTTTTTTTCAATAAAGAATTAATACAGCAATGTATGTGACTAAATACTTCGGCATGGTGGACAAGATTTGAGAACTTACACTAAATTCAGTGGTCTCCTAAGGATGTTTAATATGTATGTACTCCAAAAAATAATGGCAAAGCTCTCACGGGCTTAATCAAAATCAGAGTGAGCCTGCAGAATGGGTTGCTATATTGAGTTTCTTACCTATGCAGTGAGTAGCACATATGAGGTAGGTATATTCCAGCACTATAAATATTTTATATTGTGTGCTAGAAGAAAGATACAGAAGTACTTTCTTTCTACCTTGTTTTATTTTGGTTTGAAAATTCTGAATTTCTGTCTTCTGCTCTTCCATCCCTTAGTGTGCTGTTAGGCAGAATGTCCACAGGAACAATGATCCAGGGGACAAACTATGTGAAAGAAATGACTTGACTTAGCTTGATTTGCAAAACGATCAGGAATTTCCTCATTGATTTTTCTAGTAAGTTATGTGCTGGACTTCTGAGCTTACAGAAGGGTATTTAACAGGTGTGGCATGAAAAGTAGTTATGATTCTGCCATTGAGGATAATGCAGAAAAAGATGTCCTTCTACAGTCATTACTGACAGAGATTCTACAGTGTTATTACATGTAAATTTTAGGGTACAGCTCTACTTGAATATGAGAAAAATCTGTGGTTTTAATATATTTGTTTTATTGTACCTTTCAGCACAAAGTTTAACCATTGGTTATGGCACTCCTTTCCTTGGGTAGCTGTGTTCCAAACTGCTTCAGCTTCATAGATGTGAGAAAAGAGTAAGAATACTGTCAGATGAATAGTGTGCAATACTAAGACATTTTGACTGCATTTCAGCGGTGTTTCAGTGACAACAGACCATATTCATTTGGTACTAGTCTGCCTGTACGTAGAAGCTGTAGCAAAGAGGACTTGACTTACTGCACAGAAATTGACATGTTAGAAACAGATCTGGAAAGCATGCGACCTCAGCAGCTGTATTAGTTTCAGGAGCCTGATCCAGACAGAAATTTCAGCAAGACATTTAGAATGACAATATAAACATATTTTTTGAAAAATTCAAGCGTAAAAATACCTTTGAAGGTTAGAAGAACCAAATGGTTTCCCATTGCAGGACAGAGGATTCAGTAAAACTCACAAAAAATTAAATTAAATACATGTTATAATGAAAAACAGCAGGACTCATTATCACGTGGTCTCTAAGAAGCATAACCTGAAGTATCAAATTTCTTCACACCACAAGCAGTGAAATGAAACACTTAAAGGAACACTGGTGATCACACACCCTTCATCTTTCTCATTAATTTAGACTGCAGGAAAACAATTGACGAAAGAACTAAGCCTAGACATAGTTGCCACAGATCCTGACTGCTACTGTGAAGTTCTGTCAATGACAAGGAATCAATAGGATTTAATTTAAGACTTTCTGTCTCCAAAGACTCACAAAAAAGAAGGGCAATTAAGATACATTATCTTCTAATAAAAATTATCTCCTTTGCTCTTAATCTATTATTATTGAGGAGGGATCTCCCAGGCTCTGTTTTGTATGTAACTGATATCTGTGATTCCCTGTTACCTTTCAGACTCCTTTTTAGGTATTTTTTTTAAGCATATAAGGAAGGTGGGTCCAGATGAACTGGAATTTTATGTCCTAGCCCTTCAAACTATTTTTAACATTGTAAAGTTGTAAGTATCAAATAGATCTTTGCCTGCTTATGCCTGATGGAAGAGGATAAAATTTGAAGGATGGGGTCAATATGTAAAGTATCACCTTTTTCAGATGAAAAACCTATCCTGTCAAGAAAATTTTCACTATTTTCGTGAGACTAAAAATGCTTGTAGCAACTTTGGCAGCTCTTCAGGTCTCCAAGGCTGACAGACATGATATGCATTTCACAAAAGATATATTTTTCCATATTCAAAAAGATCAATCACTGAGCCTTTGAGAAAAAATAGAAGGTTTTAGTGTCCCTTTCTATATCTGGTATGTCTACCTCTGTTAAACTTATGGATAAGTAACGTGCTTATTTTCTCTTACAGTGTATAGCATGTAAAATAACAGAGCTTCTGCCAGTTTTTCAGACAGGACTGAACAAGACACACTTATGAGACACAGGGAGGAAGATTATAGGTCTTTATTTCTCATTTGAGGAAATAACAAAGAATTTTGCTAAATTATGAACAATGGAAATTCCAATGGAAATCTACAGTCTTTACTATAGGAGTTTAATAGTTCAATTTTATTTCACATTTAAAAAAATCAGTTAGAATGAAATATTATGTGTGAAAGCATTATGGTCCTAAACAAGCTTTTAGATGCCACAACCCCAGTCTGCATCCTAAAAACTGCTTTTGGCAAGTAGAATCCCCAAATCTGTTTGACTTGACACCACCAAAGAATTAGCTCCTACCTCTTGTGCAAGGTTCTTTGAGCACCATAAAAAAGATATTTCCCTTGCCTGCCTCAGGCACACAGGCTATTAATCTTTCTCTCTGAATGTCTGCTGTGTTGAGCTTTGGAAGGCCACAATGGGAATAAATACTGAGCCCAACAGCCTTTCTGCTAAATGAGATTATATGGGTTGTAGGAGACAGGTTAAAAATACTGCCTTGCTCACAGATGCTTGAATGAACTACTGCCTCTCAGGAATGTATCTTACCCATGACTACAAGAAGACTTTCTGCAATGTGCTTAAGCATGATATAATTTAATATTTATGCATATATTAATGGTGAGTGCACTCACTTGTCTGGGTTTACTTTGATGTCTAGTTTAAAAAATATCTGACTAATTCAAAGCTTATGTTTCAAGTCTTTTACTTGCATTATAACTATCACATTTATTCTTCAAGCACTACATTAGTACAGCACTCCATAAATCAGACCTGAAACTTGTTCTTGCTTCAGAAAACATACCTTAAAGGAAAGTGAAAAACTGACAGTGTACCAAAATACTTTTCCTAGAGTTTAGTCTTGCAGCATCCCAATTCTACATTTCAGCTGAATAAACAAGCTTAGTTATCCTAACGGTAAGATGCCTAATTAAACCTCCTTGAAATTTAGACCTTCATAATTTCTGTTCTGTGCCCAGTCTATTTTATATCTAAAACCATTACTCTATATGCAAATATTTCAAAACACCTAATTTAAAAGCATTTTATAAATTAGATAGCAAACTGAGGCTTCTAAAAGAATGAATAGCATGCTTCTTTTGCATGAGTCTAATTCCAATGGATGATGACAGGTACTCATCAGAAGTATTTTTTTTTCTTTCAAAATTCATGGTGCCTCCTAAGGTAAATCCTAAAGTAAACCAATTTAATTTGATTCCTTTGAGAAAAAGATTTACTTCTTGAGGTGTGATAGCATTTTGTGGGTAACTATAGTTCAGATACCTGTTCTTCATTATAAATTAGCATACCTTTCCAAAGACAGGCTCACTTCTCTGTAGACATTTACAAAACCACATATTTCATGACATCCAGAGAAAATGTCCTGGTTCAGTGTAAAAGTATCATTCAGCAAACCACAGCGCCTACATGACATGGAATCATTTATCTTCCATACAGGTACCACCAGATATATTGGATTCTCTTCACCATAAACACTTGATATTTTTTGCACTACTGAGCAGCTATTTTTCAGTTTTCATCCAATAATACACATCAGTAAAAAGAACATTCTGCTTCTACCTAAGTTAATTACTGGAAGGCTAAATTCTTACCATAAGTAAAAAGCTATCTCCAAAGGCTGTATCAAGGTTTGAAGCACAAGAAAAGCAAAATACAAAATGTAATTACAACAAAATTAATGTCTAGACTAGACAAACAAACCCCAGTGATTAAATTGCATTCTGTGGCCTGCAGGTAGCGAGATCTCAAGTTGCTTGTTCAAATTCATCCCATAGGTACTATATTCTGTATAAAATTGCCACTTTTAATACTCACAAGATTCCCCAAAAATTGCTAGTGTTGCCTTCTTTCTATCATAGAGCTCCTTTTATTAATTATTAATATTTATTATTTATAATTAGTTTCATTAAATATAATTTTGTGTCCTTTAATATAATTATTATCACATATTACATATATGGTATGTTTCATATTATTATTATTATCTTTTTCATATAATTAAATATCCTTTTCATTATTATTTATAAAGGAATATATAATGTTTAAGTGAAAGAATTTATTACCCACGAATCATTTATTAAAATTCAAAATACTTCAGTGTAAAATAATTCTTTTTTTAACTTTTAGAGTGAAATCTCCATGTAATCACAGTTGATTTTTTTCTTTATTAAATACATTAGAATCAACAAAGACATTTTTCTAGCTGTTCTAAGGTTAAATGTACTGGGAGTAACAGATACTCAAAACGATCAGGCAATGTATCCCACCCTTTCCTGTTTACAGCCCTCTCTCAGCCAGAGGAGCACAGCTTTATGCAGTGCTACAGCACCTTATGTAGTCTACTCTCTAGGAAACTGAGGACTACAAGTAAATTTTGGGATCTTTCATAGGCACACAAATATTTGTTCTGAGAATAGCTGCATAGCCAAACCTACTGTCCTTTGAAAAAGGAACAAAAAGATCTACAAGGAAAATAAACTCTGAAGGTGTGCTTCCAGTAGAGGCATCTGAACTACCTTCTCTTGGATTTCTCTTGGAGGTTAGCTGAATTTGAAGGAAAACAGCCAAGCTTCCAGACTTTTAAGTACCACAGTTTGCTTACAGAGCAGTAGATGTTACATTAGATGCACAGCACGGCTCATATACTTGCTAAAATGTTTGTATTAAACATTTATAAACTTCCACTTTGACATTTGAATTGCCTTGGAAAAAACTTCTGAAACTATCTATACTCACTCTACCAAGAATTATAAAATTTAAACTATTTAAGTTATAATTAGCAGGATATCCAAACATCATTTTGAATTTAAACATTTTCAGATTCCTTTGCAAATGCTGTTGCAAAACATTCATAAAACAAATTTCTAATGGCTTCCTTTCAATGACTATTCATAAGATAAACTGAATGGTTACTTGTGGTTGACCTACATCAATCTATGCAAATAAGTACCAAGTACTGGGTCACAAGTGAATTTTCATCTGTGCCACTCCAAACCCTAGAACTGGATTTAAAATATGATTTACTACACTGTGACACACTTGTGTATATAGCAGAAGTCAGACTAGGCATAGCACCGATATTATGAAAAAACAAGCATCCAAGCTCTTTCCAAACTGTTTTTTAAAGCAAGATATTGCTCACTGAGTAAACTTATGAACATAGTCAAATTATGACTCTCTAGGTAAAGTTGGAAAAGTTCTGTAGTGTGTAATTTTTTTGAAATTAATCAATTTTGACAGTGTGACAGCACTGTTATGCTGGAAAGTTGGAAGAGGAAGTGCAAATATCCAAGATGTTTTTGTAAGAAAACAAAAATATAAATATTTAATGGAAATTAGAAGAGATCAAAACTCTCCAAAATGCGTGCACAGAAGGGGAAATTTGTGGCTGAAGGTCTTCTGGTGGTTGATTTGTTTGTTTTATCATACATCTTGCTGCCTATTTATTCCATCTTTCTATTCTGCAGGTTTCCAATTTGTGAAATTGAAAAATGTACTGCTACATGGTTTTGTTAAATGGCTTTCCACGGTCCTTAGGCATATGAAAGTGCTAGATATTTGCTATCTTTTTTTCATAGATCATATTAGAATTGATACACCTTCTATTTATATGACAGAACTTTATAAATAACATTCAAAAACATTCTTTCACTAAATATTCATATCACAAGAGTTATTATTACTTTAGTTGAAAATAGAGTTGCATTTGCTATCCTATGGGACCTAAAAAGTACTACACACCTAAGTCTATTCTGAATAAGTAATATAAAGTGATGTATTACATATTTTATTGTCTAGACCTCTCAAATGGACAAGTTCATTTTTTTCTCTCTGTGAAGTAGTACCTAGCAGTGCGTATAGGTTGTCTATTTTTGTTCAAAATCTGCCATTGTGATCTTCAGAAATTTCTATGTTAAAAACCAAATCCTGCTGGAAAAATTCACGTATTTTTTTAAAGAAGCAGCAGTTTTCCTTTAGAAATTTACTGTACTGTTACACAACTGATTATTCAATATCCCCCTGTATTCAGAAGTCAATGTCCACATGCATTTTTGAGGTGTCCCTGTCTCACAAAGGATAGTCTTCAGAACACCCACCAATGGTCAGGGAAGACCAGGTATGTCCTGTGTTTTTAAGCATAATACTTAAAT
The DNA here is from genome assembly GCA_020086605.1 of Lanius collurio. Lineage (NCBI taxonomy): Eukaryota > Metazoa > Chordata > Aves > Passeriformes > Laniidae > Lanius > Lanius collurio. The sequence goes on from JACBWW010000028.1 coordinate 5,342,450, forward strand.
CCTAAAAAGTGGAAAAGTCTGTATTTGAAAACTTCAGGTATCTGCAGAATTAATTTTGACCTCTGCAGAATTTTGCCCTTCTTCCTGTGAAACACTGGAGAATTATTTTACCTGGTTTAATGAATATCGAACCACTGGACAGTAATACTTACATTAGTTTCCACAAAAGTCCTAATAAAGAGTCTACTTCTGTCTACTTCTCAGATCAAGTTATCTTTTTTTGAGTGGTGTTTATTGGTTTTAAACATGTTGATTTGTTTCCAAAAGTTTATCTGAAGCTTTTAGCAATCTATATACCAGTTTTGAAAGCATACTTTTCAGCTTTGGGCTGGTCCCCATTGTGCTGTTCAGTGTGATAAACTTAGCTAAAAAACCTCAAAATTTAAAATTTGATATTATTCAAAAGAAGGACTATAATTTTCAGTTCATGCATTAAAATGTGTGTGGCCTTATTGGCCAACTGTTTTATTCTAACTAAATATTCTATCAGGTCATAATCTCTCCATTGGGTTGTTTTAAATACACACACTGAGTTTTCTAATATAACAATTTTTGTTAAAAAAATTTAACAAGGCTTTAAGCCTGAAGTTGTCCAACTTTACTTCTTAGAAGACCTTTCTACTCCTTTATTACATCTTTACATATGTTCTGGTTAAAAAGAAAATGCATTATATATTACCCACAAACAATGTGAAGCCATGCTAATTTCTGTGTTGTCTGCTAACTTTTATCTGAGGTTCCTAGTTAGCTTTATCTGTATTAACAGAGGAGATTTTCAAAATAGGTCATACTACTGGAGAAACAATATTTACAGTCACTGTACTTTTCCTTATCAACAGTGAGAATGATTAGCCACCAGTCACACAAGGGCCTGGGTATGCAAAAGGACAACATTGTTCATAGGTAAATTCATATGAACAACAGCTTGCAGTTCATTAGAGAAACTTAATGGGATTTATCAAGAGACAAAGAGTAACACAAGCCAGCAAATAACATTAAGATTCATACACAATGCTGAGTGAAAGCTGCTGAGTGAAAATTAAACCTGATTTCCTACATTGCAATTAAAAGAGATAGTGACTATATTTTGGCCTGGATTTTCAAAGTAACTCACTGTCCTAACGTTTTCTTTACACATTATTTTTTACTGTGTGGGTCATGAAAGTTTTACTTTGAAAGCCTTTCTCTTAATTTTAAGATCTCCTGTAAATTCATAACAATATTTTAGTCCTACCTCCTAGCTACAAACTGACAAAATTTGTTTTTGTAGGGGAAAGCCCAGACAAAATTCTTCTGTGATGCAATATCACTACAAGATATTTGCTTCATTGATATAATTTCCAGATTGGTGAGATATATTATTTTTGAGTCATGGGTAAATGCTGTTATATTTTCACTAATATTACTCAACATGATCAATGCCTATTTCAGTCTGAAAGAGAAAGATGTGTGTTGTAGTTTAAAATTGTTGTTTTAATTGAAATCTTCTGTTTTGCAAGTCTCTGCTACCTGTTGCATCCAGAAAAATAGAATTCATCTTCTCTTTTAATTAATTCTATCTTATGGTATGATACTTCACAAAAAATAACATGATTGGGTAAAATGTCTTCTAAAATATGAACTGAATCTTGAGGATTTGTTTGTTTGGTTTCTGGTGGGGTTGGTGTGGGAGGGAGCTGGTAGGATTTTTTTTATTATTGGTTTGAGTTTGTTCATTTGTTTGCTTGCTTGCTTGCTTGCTGTACTGGCACAGTCACGGCGCCCACCACCTTGGCCAACCCACACCTCAGGCAGATCAAGATCAAGACCACGTGCTATCAGGTCCCTGAGCAAAGATAACCCCACAGATGGGTTTGTCTGTACTCAAGGCAGAATTAATCCAAACAGTCCTTCCTAAATAGACCTCTGCCATGAACTACTGGGACCTTACCTCCATCTACTGTATGCAGGGATTCAGATTGGGCTGGACCAGCTCTATTGGTGGAACCTCAGGTGTTAACGAACCAGGTGGCCTTTGCTAAATGTTGCTCCCAATTCCTAAAAGTCCCCCCACCCAGTGCTTTCAAGGTGGTTTTCAGCAGTCCATTGCACCGTTCTACTTTGCCTGCAGCTGGTGCATGGTAAGGGATATGGTACACCCACTCAATGCCATGTTCTCTAGCCCAGGTGTTGATAAGGCTGTTCTTGAAGTGAGTCCCGTTGTCAGATTCAATTCTCTCAGGGGTATCATGCCTCCAAAGGACTTGCTTTTCCAGACCTAAGATGGTGTTCCGGGCTGTGGCATGAGGCACAGGGTAGGTCTCCAGCCACCCAGTGGTGGCTTCTACCATGGTGAGCACATAGCGCTTGCCTTGGCGGGTCTGAGGCAGTGTGATGTAATCAATCTGCCAGGCCTCCCCATACTTGTATTTGGACCATCGTCCACCATACCACAGGGGCTTCACCTGCTTGGCCTGTTTGATGGCAGCATGTCTCACAATCATGGATCACCTGGGAGATACTGTCCATGGTTAGATCCACCCCTCGATCTCGTGCCCACTTATAGGTGGCATCTCTGCGCTGATGGCCTGAGGCATCGTGGGCCCATTGAGCAAGGAACAACTCTCCTTTGTTTCCAGTTCAAGTCAATATTTGCCACTTCTATCTTTGCAGCCTGATCTACCTGTTCATTGTTTTGATGTTCCTCATTAGCCCTACTCTTGGGGACATGGGCATCTACCAGGCCAACTTTCATAACTAGTTTTTTTACTTGGGCAGCGATGTCTTTCCACTCATCAGCAGCCCAGATTGGTTTTCCCCTACACTGCCAATTAGCCTTTTCCCACTTTTCCAGCCATTCCCATAGAGCATTGGCTACCATCCATGAATCAGTGTAGAGATAGAGCTTTGGCCACTTCTCTCTTTCAGCAATGTCCAGGGCTAGCTGAATAGCTTTGAGTTCAGTGAGTTGGCTTGATCCCCCTTCTCCTTCAGTGGCGTCTGCAAGCCGTCGTGAGGGACTCCACATAGCTGCTTTCCACTTTCGTTTCACCCCTACAATGTGACAAGAACTGTAGGTGAATAGAGTGCAGCCTGTGTCTTCTGCTGACGGTTGTATTGTGGAGCTTCTTCAGCACATGTTGCTTGTTCTTCCCTGTCACTGAGAATTAAGTTTTCACCTTCAGACCAATTTGTGAAAATTTCTAAAATCCCAGGGCGATTCAGTTCTCCGATATGGGTGCACTGTGAGATGAGAGCAATCCATTTGCTCCACGTGGCACTGGTGGCATGGTGGGTAGAGGGAACCTTTGCTTTAAACACCCACCCCAGCACTGGTAGTAGGGGTACCAGGAGGAGTTGTGTTTCAGTGCCAGTTATCACTGAGGCAGCTTGGACTCCTTCATAGGCAGCCAAGATTTCCTTCTCGGTGGGAGTGTATTTGGCCTCAGAACCTCTGTAGCTTTGGCTCCAGAATCCCAGTGGTCAGCCTCGAGTTTCCCCAGGCACCTTCTGCCAAAGGCTCCAGGACAGACCCTTGTTCCCGGCTGCAGAGTAGAGCACGTTCTTCACCTCTGGTCCTGTCCTGACTGGGCCAAGGGCCACCGCGTGAGCGATTTCCTGCTTGATCTGGGCGAAGGCTTGCTGCTGTTCAGGGCCCCAGTGGAAATCGTTCTTCTTGTGGGTAACCAGGTAAAGTGGACTCATAATTTGGCTAAACTCAGGAAGATACTTTCTCCAAAAGCTGGTCTCAAGCTTTGGGAGTGGGGATAGAAAATCAGCCCGTTTCATCTAATCATTTTGTCTGAATTGTAAAGGGAAATTGAGTGATAAATCCACAAACTCTGAGGTAGTGCGCTATTAACTTGGCAGCCTATGAAGGAATCCAAGCTGTTCTTGAGAAAGAATAAGACTTCATACCAAAGGAAATTTCATCTTGCAACAGTGCACAGAATGTCTCTAAAGCGTGGGAGTTACAGTGGGAAGTTTCTACAAATTTTAAAATTATTATGTTTTCAGTATTTTGAATGCTGAAACAACATGCATTAATTTATGGAAATTAACACAATGGGCATAGGTCCCCATAACTATTTTTTAACAAAGTCTAACATATGGATAAGGAGAAATTTCGTCATTTGTATTACCATTATCCTTCACAATCTTTGAGGAGTGCCTACATAAGCTGGTTTTCCCATTTTTGTCCCAAAGGTGTTTGTTCTTCAGTCAGCCAAACACATCATCTCTTACAAGACAGCACCATCCAATGCAAATCTTGGTGACAATCTTGACATTTGTTTTATCTTCTTAGTTTTCAAAGTTGCATTCAATACCACAAATATAACTTAGACTATTTCTATTTACTAAAGTAATAGGGTCAATAGATTTATCTCTGTGCCAGTCTGCTCCCATAACATCCTTTTCCAGCACAGCACAAGAAAATAAAAGAGCTGGAGACAGACACGTAAGTAACCAGCCACCCTATTATTATCTAGCATTATTCCCTGCTCTCTACGCACAGTAAATCTTAAACATTTTTAAAAAGCTCATTTGAACTGGCTTAACCTTAGAAATAAAAGGAGCATCCAAAGTCCACATAAAATTTATGTGATTATGGCTTAAACAATTCTTCTTTTCAAATGTTCTGAAGCTCTCATGATTAAATCAGAATCAATGGTTCTTCAGATGTTAATCTTATAAATCATATTTATCTTTGGACTGATCTAAACACAGATTATTTATAAAGAGCTTTTTATTGAACTTGCATTTGAGGTAGAGTAAGAGGAATCCTTCAAATTCATCAAAAATAAACCTTTCTCAAACTTTTAATAGAATTCTGACTGTCATTATGATAGAGCACCAATATATTTACTAAAGCAATAATGTGAAATACAATTGCCAGAAGGTATATAAGATTATTTTTATCAAGCTTTCTAGGTCTTAGTGTTTTGATATTTAATACTTCAAAATTAGAACTGTCGGTTGTGTTAATCCTTTTGGAAGTAACTCGTCCTGCCATATATAGCTTCTAATGTTTATTCCTAATGCTCTTATAAAAGACTGATCCTTTTATTTTAAAATGTGTCACTAATTGTTTTAATGATTCCAAAGGTCTATTTGTTCCAACTCCAAGTCCAGAATATATATTTCTTTGAAGAGGTTATGAAATGACAACATAACCATACCACCTGACTTTAGCAATCACCATCTATTGCCTCTGCTTCAGCTCTCATGGGTACCAAATAGTATTGTTCATTTTTTATACCCTACTGATCATTTATTTACTTTATAGGAGCATTTCAGCCTGCTGTTCTAAGTATAGATGTGAAAGAAAATACAGTCTCTTTCTTTAAAAGGGACTCCTAAACAGCAAAATATCTCACATAAGCAAGAACATCAACAGTAATAGTAAAGACCATAAAGATTAAAAAAGAGATAAATGAGGAAGCTAAAATGTCTGTACAGTTAGACAGCTTCACTGTACATTTCTAATAATAGTTGTCTTCATTCTCTTTTTCTATGATAAACCTTTGTACAGATTATATTCTCAGTCATGTTTTATATTAGTTATCAAATTACTGGAACCCCAAGATGGTGCTCATCACCTGATCATTAACACACCTTGAAGCACACAATCTGATGATCTGCCTTCTGCATGAACTTAAGAATAAAGTTTTTTATATTTTCTTTTCAGTACCATTCATTGTTATCAGTCATTTTTGACAACCTGCTGCATTTCTTTATCCCTCCTGTATAAAGAACACATATTTGCTAGTGGTATACAAATATAAATGGTTCTTTCCATACATAGCATCTAGTAATATTTTTCTTATTTCATATCCTTGACAAAAATACTACCACAGCTCTTGGAATATCTTGAAATATAACTAATAATAATTTGCCAATTTTTCTTAACATCAATGATTGAAAAATAATACTGTAATATGCAGCAATCTCAAGCAATGGAGCAGAGATAGTATTTCATAACATCTGACAATAACTGTTTCTGCTCAGATCTCTTAATCAAAGGACAATAATTTTTACACACAAAATCTGTGTCCCAGATGGAAAGAGTTTTCTGTCTTTGCAAAGAACCAACAGAATAGTACTGAGTACAGAACAGTAGAGACTTTACTTCAGCAAAGACCACCAGACAGAGTCACTGTATTTCCAATCTACCTAAGTACCAAAAAATACAAAGTGAGACTCAGAGCAGATGAGGGAACCTCAGGCCCCCAGGCTCTTCTTTGATCTCAAGCTACCATTCGTTAGGTACCAATTTTTCCAAAGATGCCCACTAAGGACTTTTCAACCTATGCAAGTAAGTACTGCTTTCCAAAATAAGTTGCTCTCATATTTTAGTACCAATTTAAGATGTAATCCTTCATGATATAACTAGATTATTTAAAAAAACCCCATATATTTATTTACGTTTCCCCTCATTTGGGATAGCATTTGGATTGATGCTTTTTCTTCTCATAACTTTTCTTGTACATACTCTACAAAACAGAAAATAGAACATAATCTCCCACATACACTGACAAGCCAAAATTAATATTAAAGGAATAAAATTAAATAACCATGCTGAGACTTAACAATTCTGAAATGAGTTGGTTTAGAATATTCAGATTTTTTCTGTACCCTTAAGTTAAGGAAAACAGACAATTTTTCTGTAGTGTACTCATTAACTTTCTAAACAAATAATTAGTTAAATATTCAAATTGAAATGCAGGAAAAAATATGGTTACTGAAAGAAAACACTATCCTGATAAAATTGTTAAATGCCTAACTTCAATATTTCATGCTGCAAAAAGTGATGCAATAAGATGTTTCAGAGACGTATTTTCTTCCCCAGAAAATCATAATGGTATCTTAACTGAAAGATTAGAACAGTTACTGTTTGGGTTTCCAGGTGAGCAGATGTAGACAGAAAATTAATTATTTCGCAACCCAACTGAAATAATAAACATTACAAAGAGGTGGAAAAACCATTATAATATTATTAATATTATATTATATTATATTATTGTTATTGTTATTGTTATTGTTATTGTTATTGTTATTGTTATTGTTATTGTTATTGTTAGTATTAGTATTAGTATTCGTATTAATATTATATTATTGGACAGCCAGATCTTGCAGGTCTTTGCAGGGCTAGGCTTTGAACACCAACACTATTGTTGCATTATAAGAGAGTGCAGTCATTAATCAGGGAATAGGCCAGACAGTTAACAACACCAGATTTCTTTAATGGGCTGTATGAAGTTTGAATATTAAGTTCCTGTAATCTGAAATAGTCTTAATCAAAAAACTTGTTTTGTTTGCAATGTTTGTAAAGAAGATTAATTACCTGAACGAGTAGAATTTGAATGTTTAACTTTCATGCTTCTTCTACCACTTTCATTTTTATTGAATTACGTGATAGATATAATTAAAATTAAAATTAAAATTAATCATTACTTGGCTAAAAGTAGCTTCTCCTAGCATTTTTTCATTGAATTATGGAAGAAACTGAATACTAACAACTCCTAGTATTAGAAGGATGAGTATTAACTTTTACATGATTTCTTACACATTTGGGGGGATTCTTTCATTTTCTCCTGTCCAAAAACAAAAGCCGATTTTTTTTTCAGTTCATAGAAAAAGAGAAGGAAAAACAGAAAAAATTTTAGTTTCCTCTGAGAAAGTAATTTCAAGTTTTTCCCTTCAGTCTCTCAGAGGATTTCTGGGAGATCTAAGGATGATTACAGTACTCTTCATCCCTTATAAATAATTCCCCAAATCTTATAAGGGGTTTTGGGTTGTTCAGATGGGAGGACATACTCTAGGCGTTATTATTTAAATCCTACATTATATAACCATGCATGCATATTCAGTTATGGTATTTCTATTAAAACTAATAAGAACCAACCGACTAAATACAAACTTGTGATGTGGCTGTAATCTTTCCTGTAAAAAAGTATTCGGCACTTAATTCTAGTTGGAGTATAATATTGTTGGAATATAATAGAAGTAGAAAAAGCAAGTGATAAGCTTACCAGCTCAGTATCAACATAAATATTTCTTGTCAGTTTTTGTGTTATTGCCATTCCACTCTTGTTTCAGTCTTGAGAGTTCACCTTTACAAAAGGCCACTGCACATACTTGGAAAATTTAGAAGTTATGTATCCTAAAGAAGCATAGGGAGTATAAAACTAATTCCAATTTTCCAAGCTTAGGAATAAGCTTGAATCCAGTATTTGGTTTATGGATATAAGAATATGGAGATAAGTAAGGAGAGAAAAACAAAAATGTTTTAAGATCAGTAATACTACCCCGAAATCACCATCTTCTAAGTCTTCTAAGTATATAGAATACTCAGGGGAATGCTGCTTATATAGACCTAAAATTAGGGATTAGGGTCTTTCATTTCAGGCATTGTTCAAAATTATTCAGTCTTTTAATGATGCTGGCCCATACACCATAAAAATATTTATTGCAGCTAAGTCCATAGGAAAATAATAGGTTTATTCTTTCTAGCCCCATTTAACCTTCATTAGTACAGCATGGGATTATGTTGATTTTTAAATTAGCATGCATCTTGAGCTATGGTACGGTGGTATCCTGATGAGGTCATAGCTTTCAAAATTTTTCTAACTGCTTCCTGCAGACATTTTGTGACTCAGATGAATCTCAGCTACCATGGACTTGAATAATTCCTCTTTTTAATATCAAATAACACTGTCACCTCAAAATAAAAAAAAAAAAAAAATAACCAAAAGAAAACCCTACCAAAATTTTTTTCTTTTTTTTTATAGGTTTGAAACTGTTTCTAATCAAAAATATTATTTTTTTTCCTGTTAGAGCAGTGGTATGTAAAAACAGATATTATTTCTTCCTAAATAATACATCCCACCGAAAAATCAGGTATCTTGGTGATTTCTAAATTACCAGCTTTACTGCTACAACACTAAGTTACAGCTCTGCTAGCATGACAAGGAAAACAGAAGGGTAAACTAATATGGCCAAATCTATCTATGTTCAAAGTTTCTTTATCATCTGAAGGCAAACTAAGAATATCTAGTAGCACTTTCTTAGCTGTATTTCAGAGTAATGATTTTTTTTATGCTGAGGTAATACTGGCTTTAAATTTTGGGAGAGCTTGTGCATCAATAATTTGCATTATCATCTATGGTATCATGTGATGGGAAGGCTAAGACTTACCCGAAATCACTGTTATTTGGCTTGAGCCTACATCTGCTTAAAATCAATTATAAATATAACTTACTGAGATTATTTGGGGCAGAGCAGACTTGACGCTGAAAGCATTGTAAAACCTCATTCATTTTGTTATGGGGTTTTTTTGCTCTATTTTATGCTGCTCTCTTTTACTGAAGCTGTACAAGACTCATCAAGACTGTGAACAAAGACGTACTTAGCTACAAAAGGCACTTGTGTGAACATGGCAGTAACACATTTTAAGACATCTGTACACATTAGGGAAGTAGAAACTAACAAAATAGCTAATTTGACAACTCATTAACAATAAGAAACTACTTAGTATTCTTTTTGGTTCTGTCAGGTACTTGGTGTCAGCGATTAAATATATAACAATCGCTAATGCTGCATTATTACTTACAAATGTCTTAAATTTTGTAATTGCTGAGTGGTTTTCAGTTTACTGATTTCACAGTTTGCAAGCCTTCTAATGTTGATACTAACAAGGAGTTTACACTTGAAACTTCTGGTTTATCATTTGCCATTTTTTATAAATTAGCACGTCTAAATCCTGTCATTAAACCAAACAGCCTTTTCCAGTTATTCACTCAGCGCCTTGACGACAAAGGAATAATTTCTGTCACACCTGCAAAAAGTTTGATTGCTGTGAAATATTACAGCAATCTGTCCAGGTTCTGCACATATACTTCAAAATCTGTCAAGCCTGCCTTGCCCTGGGAAATAAACATTTTTCCTGAAGATAAATCTACAGTACTCTTGAAACTGTTGGTTTCAAGTAGTTAGATGATATTTAAAGGTGTTTTTCAACTTCTGAGAGGTTTACATTAATGTAGCCTGAAATATTAACTAATCCTTTAATTATAACACTAAAATCCTACAAACCAAAATGGATGTCTGTTAAGCAGAACATACTGTGAAATATATATTCAAGAACTACATAAATATCAGCTAACTGAAAATCTGCAAAATGGGCCTCTGTTTACGTTGAGTTAATCTTCTAAATTTCTCTTGTTCTAGTTTTTAATACAAGGCTTTTCAGCATTAAGATGAATCTTTCACACAGTATGAACTTACAAGGAAGTTTTGTTCTTATTACTTGCTATCTTGTTCTGTTATGAATTGGCAATAAATTGAATCAATTTTACTCAAGTGAAGTCTATTTTGCCTGTGGAAGTAATTCATAAGCAATCTGCTGGTCCATATTTCAACCCACAAGTCTTTTCATTACATTTTCTAACCTTGTCCTGAAGAGGAGAGGGAGTGAAACAGTAGCTTGGTAAATACCTGAAAACCAGCTAAATTCAATGCCACACTCATGTCAAAATTTGCAGACCAATTTTTCCATTTGCAAAAACAGGTAAAAGTTTTAGTTTGTCAAGGAACCTCTGAGATCAATGCCTACTCTTTGCTATTGGTGTTGAATTATGTTGAAATGGAAACATTTTGCAATCTTGGAAATAAAAAGTATAAATCTTCAAGACTGAAATAAAAGTCAATAAACTCTCTACTGCCTTAAGAAGGAAATGATAAACTGCTTCCCTTTGTTTATTCTTAATGTCATCCCTGACACTATTTTGTTTAAATCTTACTTACTTTGTAGCTCTAATTCAGATTAAGTGATGAGCAATGGATACAGCAACACGGCCCAGAAGTTGCAGGAGTTGCAGAAAAAATTGTGTTCACCTTTTCCATTGCTTTTGAAATCAGATTTTCATTTATACTGATAAATGTTTTATAACACTTTCTTAACAAACAAAGATAGTCTGAAGTGTCTAATTTACCCTCTAAAGGGTCAATTGAAGAGATTTTGTTAGCATTTCTGACAAACACCTGTCTATCCTAGTAACAGAAATTATACCAAGATTTACCTCCTAGTAGAGGCTCAGCCACTCACCCTTTTTGCAACTCAACTCCTTGACCGAAAAATGGAGAAAACCTCCACTGTCCCGAAGGATATTTAAAAGTTACATGTGATAAGGTATAAACTAAATAACTACTTTATGAATACTACTTTGTGACAGTGACTATACAGACTAGCAGCGAAAAGTGAATTAGTAATTGTTTGCTGCAAGTGATTTATTAAAATATGGGTATTGATCTAAAATCAACACCCAACTGAGATGGACAAACACTCTCTAACAGTGAAGAGTTAGAAATGTTTATTCCAGTGCTGGGCAGCTGCATGGGATAGCTCCCTCATATGCAGTGCAAAGTTACAAGCCACTACAAAGTCCATTTATCTACAAAAATTGTGAATATCCAAAATACAAATACATATCTATAACATTAACATTTCTCATTCTCCACTTTATATGGAAATTAGACAAAAAGTCATTAAGGATGTGTAGTATGCTCTCTGAATTGGGTCAGTGGTCTCAAAGATGAAGTAAAAGCAGTCTTCCTCCATTTGACCTTTCTACCTTCCTAGGTTTTGACAATACAAATTATTTTTGGTGACCCTCCAGTTCCTCTCTTGGTGACTTATGAATAGGTTCTCAGGTGAGGGAAATTGGTAATTGTCTACATTTCATTAAATCTATTCATCAATGTTTCTGTTTCTCATTCTAAGCACAGCTTAACAAATATAAAAGTAACAGGCACTCAGTTATTTAACAATCAGTTACTTACATCTTAAAACTTATTTCAAATCCAACACTTCTTAACAAATTATTAACTTTTAATTAATTCCAGCCGAGCCCAAACTCACTTCTATTTTAACTAATTTCAATGCAGCTAAACTCTAACTAAAATCTTTATGTTTCTTTTACAATCTGTTTCAGAAGGAAGGTTCTAAAGATCCTGTGTATTCTGTAGATGCTTTTAGAACCAGAAAAAAATAATCTAATACACCACCTTCACAGAGTAAACTGGCATGCAGATTTGTGCAGAAGCAGACAGTGTGTAAAGAAAGATATGAAACCCTCAGTCTGAGCTTCATAGTCTGGCATTTTATGAAGAAACTGAACCAGTTCATTGTATATAGATTATTCTGTTCTATGGAACCAGAATTAAACTTTTGGTAAACATGACTTCATTAGTCATAATGAAATCCTCCATCTTTTCTTCTAATTTGATAAGACTTCTAGACTTCTAAGAACAAAACAAATTGCACAAAGTAAGATTTAAACAGATGAGTCTCAAGGCAGAAAAAGTGCACAGATATTTCCATGCTTTTAGAGAGTTTATTATAAATAAAAAGTATTTTACTTGAATTTATTTCCTAATAACAAACTGGATATTATGAGGTATTAGCTCTTTGGTTCAATGCAGTAGGAAAAAAAAAGACATCTTCTTTGGTTTACTAATAATTAGGGGGGAAAAAAGGAAACAAAAACAAATGTTTTTCTTGTATATGGAAAGAAAATAAACAAATTTTGAACCGCCAAGGCTTTTTTAAATTGCAGAGTACAGCAAAGTACCTGTTTGAAAGTGTTCCAAAATCAACAACCAATAAAGAGTGTCAAAATACAATCTTAAAAGTTTCTACCTAATATCTAACTATTATCTGTTTCTAAAATACTTTAGAAATATTTTTATTGGCTGAGATTAACTACATAAATAATTCAAACTAAGGTATTTCAACTGACTCTGTCTCCATTTTTGCCAGAGTTCTTGCTCAATAAATCAGATTATCTTCAGCAAGACTATTTACCACAAAGGAATTTTATTTAATTTTGTAGATAGTAGCATTACCTTCACTTCTTTATTCCAAATTTAAACTTTTTTACATTTCTCTCATTTGACTTATGGCAACCCATTCTTTATGATGCAAATTTTTCCATACATTTTGGGGAAACTGTTAACAATTATGTAACACAGTATTACATGAGTTTCCCACACTCACATCCCTACTACAGAACATATAAAAGCAACTGTACTTTTTCCAATGCAAAAAGTAAAAAACCAGATCCATTCAGAGCTGTTTTTCTACCAGTTTGTTGATTTTGATGTGGAATTTGTCAACCAGAAATGTTGAAATACATTTATACATTTCATAACATCATAGAATCAAGAATGGTTTGTGTTGGAAGACATATTAAAGATCATCTAGGGATGATCCAACTCTCCTGCCACGGACAGGGACATTTTTCACTAGGCAATGTTGCTCAAAGTCTCATCCAACCTTGCCTTGAAGAATTTCAGGGGTGAGGCATCCACAATTTTCTCAGTCCTCACCATCCTCACAGTAAAGAATTTCTTCCTAATATGTAGTCTTAACCCAGCCTCTTTCAGTTTGAAGTCATTCCCCCTTGTCCTGTCACTACATGCTCCTGTAAACAGCTCCTCTCCATCTTTCTTTTTGTCTCACTTCAGGTGCTGGAAGATTGCAATTAGGTCATCCCAAAGCCTTCTCTTCTCAAGGCTGAACAATCTCAATCCTCTTGGCCTTTCATAATAGGAGAGGTGCTCCAATCTTCTGATCACCTTGGTGGCATCCTCACTTCAAGAGGGTTCTGGTGCTGGGGACCCCAGAGCAGGATGCACTACTCCAGGTAGGGTCTCCTTAATTGGCTTCACTTGGACTTTCAGTTGCTCTTGAAGAAAAACTGCAGAACACTAAATCTAGAGTCTATGGCATATACAGGAGTCCTGACTTCACTGCTGCCCTAGTGGACACAAGGTCTCTGTGCTCTCTTGTGTACTGTTTTCCATTGCTTCCTCAAAATTCTGCCACAGACTGGACTCCAAAAGGTGGGTGAAAAAATATCTGTGTGTTCCCATTATTTAGTAGAATTAGCCTCCACATGCATTAATTCCTTGCCATAAGTGTGCTAATACTGCTGAATATTTAGACTTCTTAAGTCATATTGTAGAATAGTAAAGAAGATTTAGGTGATAGCTTAACTTAAACTGCACATTAGACTTGCAAAAGAAATATAAATATTTCATGTTACGCTGTAGTGAATGTACTTAAGTAATGTGTCTTCCTATGTAAAGTCAAACTAAATGAATAATTTAATGCTGAGCTATGTCAATGTCGATTAGACACTGGTGAACAACTATTTGAAAGGAAATGTTAAGTATTTAAACAGTAACTGTATTTACAAATGCAGAAAACTGTTTCTAATACTCTGCAAGTGGTGATTTAATGCAGACTCTTTACTAAGTATTACATTGTGACCTGCACTAATCTTCACTACAGTAGAAAATACAATCACTCTTTCTTTGCCAAGAAAGGTAGAAAAGGACTCAAATAGTTGATTTGTTCAACTTCTGCTGTATGGAGCCAGTACAGCTGAAGTAGCAATGTGAATTGGACAAGATCTAATGCAATTTATTGCTTTATATGTAGACAGATAAATAGGCAGATAGATAAATAGGTAGATAGATAGATGAGATAGATAGATAGATAGATAGATAGATAGATAGATAGATAGACAGACAGACAGACAGATAGAAGCAAGAAATAGTGGATACATTAAATGGGTTAGAATTTGATAATGAATCAGCAACAGAATAAAATTCAATTGTCAAGCGATCTAATTTACACCAAAGTAAATGTCGCAAACAAATTTATTCCTCCTGTTTTTATTATAAAGTAACATCCAGAAGACAGAACAGATTTTGGAGACATGATAGTCTACTTGTAGGAGAAAAGTGTAGCAGAAGAAAGGCAATCACATGATGGTGTCCTTGAGCAGTGTGGGTCTGCTTTTCTTCTCTGCATTTTAATGCTGTCACCACCTTTGTGTTCTTGTGCACTCAGTTGCATGGCCCATGTCCATCTACCTTTACTGTTTCCATTGAAGGATGAGCATTTGCTACAGGGCTCCTACTATGAAATTACTATTTTATGCAACGTGTTCTCAACTGATTTGTCTTGGTTTTGTTTTCTTTTATTTTGTTTTAGAGTTTTTTTGTGGGTTGTTGTTTGGTTAGTTTTTGGGGTTTTGGTGGGGTTTTTTCAGTTTTTTTGATCGATTGTTTTATGAGAAGAAAGACCTGTTTTCCTATGTGGTCCCATGTTGCACGTCTATTTGAAGAAGTGGTCTTTCTGCAGGCAGGCTTGTTAGGTTTTATCAGAAATAAGTTACAAAATAAATCCCCATGTTGCAGTCCTGCAGACAGACAAGTGACAGCACACACTGGGCTCATGCACAAAGGCCCACTTAATTATTGAGTCCTCACTCACTTACACAGGGTTGAAGGTCTGCGTGCTCGATCCCCCTTGGCTGAACCAGCTGCCACCCAGCCAATCCAGCCAAGGGCTGCCTGTGCCCCCAGCGGCCTAGGCCTGCTCTCCATCAGTCCTACCCATCGAGGTACTTAAATAATTTCAGTTATACTTAGGCATTTTGAAGGGTGGAAAGAACTCTTATTACTAAATAAGTAGTAAAGTAGGTACGTTTTGCTCCTCCAAAATCATGCATGTCGACAGCTGCATTCAGCTCGGTATTTATTGGGTTACAAGTTCCATATTCATTAAGTTTCACAACACGCCTATACATATTCATCGCCTAGCCCTGCCCAGCCTCGCTTTGTGTATAATAAACCCAAAAGTTATTTGCATCCATGTTGCGCTTGCGCAGTGTTGTTTGGTGTTTTTTGGTAGGGGTCTCCGAGGGTCTTTTCGATGAAGTCAGGAGGTCTTCCTCGTTCTGAACTTTTCACCTTTCTCTCTTGCGCATGCTCTTTTGTACCCCTGGCCTTTGAGACTGGTTTTAGCCAGTTTTGCAGCATGTCAGTCTGAGCCTCCCCCTGGTTTTATCAGAAGTTTCTTATCTTTTCTTCCTGCCCTGGTATGCTGACCAAGCTGGATGCATTGTTCCTGACAAACTAATTCTCCTGCTTCCCATCCCCCTGATTCAATTTCAGTTATAAAACAGGGAGTTATAAAATAGGATTAATTATTATTGAGAGGCCTTCAGGCCAGCTGCTGAGCACAACAATAATTCATCCTTTTTGTTTTTAAATATAAAAGCAGCATCTGTCATCCTGTCTCCAGGGCCCTTGGAGACAGGCTGACAAACACATGTCCAACAGGCCTAGGCCCTTTCAGCCAGAGATGTATCCCATTCTATCAATGGCAATGTAAAAATAATATCCAAAAGCTGTCAAATAGGATTACCAGTTATACAAACTGTCAAAGTGGCATGCGCAGGCTTGTTAACTTAAAAGTTACAACAACTTAACTCTATGAACAGGAAACTTTAAATCATAGGAAACTTAAAGAACAGGGAAAATAACTTGTCTGATTCAGGTTTTTTATTCTCTAGTTATGGTGCTGTCCAGGCAGGGCTTTCAGCAGTATAGCGACGATGACAATATCGCAGCGTTCTGAAGAGGTACGATGGCTCTGGGTCTCTCTTGTGTCCTTTGTTGGATTGTGTTCTGGGGACAGCTCCAGCTCTGGTAATAGCTGCATGTCCACTGCTGTGGCAGAGGCAACATTAGGACTTCCTGGTCCACCCCTATTTCCAGGCATGACACTTAAGTGGGGATCTGGGACTTCTGATAGCATGTCTGTGTTGGGCGAGCATTGTTGTGATAGCTGTGCAGATGCGTTTGATGTAGCTGGAGGAGGCTCTGTTTGCACAGACACTTTGCAGCCAGAACCGCAGGCATGGTCATAGAATGCCTGCTAGTGCGGCTTGTCACTGGCCAGAGACTTGGCAGCAACTGGTCCCGCAGTGGCCAGCATTAAGCGCCACTCTGCAGCTGTTGCAGGCAGGGCACGGAGGGGCTGGAGGGCACTTGTTTAATGTAGCGCGGCTGCCCTGGGCACCTCCACGCTTTGGCACAGTGGCAGTGCTTTTCACCAACTGCACGTCCCAGCGTGGGCAGGCGGTGTGGCTCCGCACGGCCACGCAGCGCTGCATGGGGGAGATGCCCCAGCATGGGACGGCGATGCAGCCCCGCTCCTTCATGGGACATTCCCCAGAGAAGACATCTTGGCACGAGCCAGCGGTGCAGCCCTGCTCAGCCGAGGAGCTCTCTTGTGCAGCTGGCAGAGCGCCCATGTGGCCTGCTGCCTCTCCTGGTGCCCTCTTCACGCTGCTGGACTCAGTGGGTGGCATCCGCCGTGTTCCCATTGTCGCCCTTGCATCATTCTCAGTTTTTAATTCTTTTAGCAAGTCCACTACTAGCCTCCAAGGCTTTATCACATTAATAGCTGTCTTTAATTACAATTTTGCCCCTCTGCTTCCACTTTTTCAAGTCCAGGGCAGTCCCCTCAGAGGCATCTAGTCTGTGGTTCTTATACCATGTGATTACGGCTGATAAAGCCGTATTTTATCCCTTTTTTGCTAAAAAGAGAGTCCATATCTGTAGTACAGGGTCTTCTGGTGCTGAAGCCTGTGCACCCATGCTGGCAGTTTCTCCCAATTACAAAAAAGTAAGAAGAAAAAAAAAAATAGAAGACAAAGTACAGACCAAACGCTGCTCTCTATGCTGTTCTTCACAGCTCGAAGGCTGCGGGCAGCTCTCCCTGCTGCCCTGTCTGGCTCCCCGCTCTACCTGCAGCAGCTGTTGTATCATGTTGGGGTCACCAATTGTAGCAGTTTCGGAGACAGACAAGCAACACGACACACTGGGCTCATGCACAACAGCCCACTAAAGTATTGAGTCCTCACTCACTTTTACAGGGTTGAAGGTCTGCGTGCTCGATCCCCCTTGGCTGAACCAGCTGCCACCCAGCCAATCCAGCCAAGGGCTGCCTGTGTCCCCAGCGGCCTAGGCCTGCTCTCCAACCATCCTACCAGTCAAGGTACTTATATAATTTCAGATATATTTAGTCATTTCAGTTATAAAACAGGGAGTCGTAAAACAGGATTAATTATTATTGTGGGGCCTTCAGGCCAGCTGTTGACCACCCCAATATCCCTAGTGTTATACAGCATAAGTGGAATTTCCCAGAACTGAGAAACATGTAGTAGTGTACTGTGTTCTTCCTCACAAGTCTTCTGACAATAGCATCATACATTGCTAAGTAAATATTCATTTTATTGTTCTGGTAAACCACCATCTGACTTGCATTTTTTTCATGCAAAGTAGAATAATCATGTGTTATCTTTGTAAATAAGCAGAATGTTAATTAGGCAACATTGTTCTGAATATGCACTTCACAAAGCTCTCTTTGGTTTTATATTGATCTCAGTTATCACAGTAATATTTTCATGTGATGCTGGTACTGAAGCAAAATTTTCATATTTTTTTTATGATTCATCTGTAAAATTATAAAAACATTCAGAAGTATTCAAAATTATACATTTCAGTAAGTAGAAAAATGGTCACTTCTTTGAAGTTATCATTTTGCTCTGGTCTTTGGAAGACTCTGTCCAAAATGGGCCATATAAAATTGTTGCTACAGAAGGCTGTGCAATCTTTGTCAAAAAGAGCAATCTGACAAACTAATATCACATGTATTAAAACAAAAAAGATCATTTTAGTTCTGTCTTTTATATAAAGACGTCACGAGATACTGCTGTCTTTAATCTCTGTATCTTTGTACATGCTCTCTTTTGCACAAACAAAATATGTTTCAAATATGTGATAGATGTTATTTTTCTCAAAGTGGAAAGAAGAAAGCTAAAGCCTAATGTGATTAAAACTAATCAAAGAAAAAGCAAAAGAGTCACAGAGGAATGCAAACCAGATTAAGCTCTGAAGCAGCAGGAGGAAGCAGCAGCAACAGTCACATCATGAATTGCCATAATGAGTGGTGACACAAACAAAAAATAGTCTCCAGGAGCAGTGAATGACCCCAAGACTTTTAATGAAGTGCTGTAGGAGGATGCTTTAGAGTGACAATTTCTAAGTGTCTCATATGCTGAACTATAAGGATTTTTGTAATTAGAGCCTGGTTTTAAAAAGCAACAGGAACTAGATTCTTTAGAAGATATTTGTGACTTTCTCAGAAATATTAAGAGGGAAAAAGTTGTAAACACTGAAAAAGCCCTTGTCCTTGTTTTTTTTCTTCACATTTTTGTCTTCATCATGAGTAACTTTTTATTAGCACAGTTATATGTCTCTGCAGAAGCAGTATTTTAATATATAGGAGTCATAGATGGTTTCTCAGAAGTGACACTTAAAGAGTCATAGAGTGAAACTTACTCAGAGAGTCAGTTAAACTCAGAGAGTTAAACTTTGCAAGCATCTGAAGAGGAGATAAAGTAACAGTACATTTTAGAAAAGTAAAACTATTTAAATTCAATTTAAGAGAGATTGATTGTTTCCTCTTCAAGCTGAGCTATTTCTTTTTACGTTCTCCTGAACAAACACTGAGGAGAGAGTATTTTGGAATCAATTAAAAAAAGAAAAAGACTTATATTGGAATATTAGTTTCCATAAAAAAGATATTAAACACTGATCTCTGGAAAATATTTAGTCATCTATACAATGAATTAACCTTCATAATAAGAATATTCTTTCAGCAAAACAGCTTTAGATCTAAAATCACATCAACTGAGAGAAAAAAAGGACAAAGTTAGAAGCATTCAGTTAGTATCTGAAAAAAAAATACTTCTACTAGGAAGCATTTCATAAGGATAATTCATGTTTTTGATTTCCAAAGTAATGGATTTATGAAAGAAAAAAAGAGTCTTATGCCATCATTTTCTCCTTGTCATCCTAAGTGCCAAAAGTGTGTCAGAATTTATACTACGGATGCTACCTTTCCACACTCTGAGAATGCTGACATATTAAAACTTCTGTTATAATGCACTTTTTTGATCCCTTGCAAGCTGTACAGTTTGACCAGCTGCTTAACTGATCCCATGAGATTTGTAGGCAGGAAAAATGTATTTGGAGTCAAGCAACACTTGATACTAAAATTCTTGTTATTCTTTTATAACTGTTATTGTGTCCAGGCAAATTTAAGATGAACCATTATTATTAAAATGAATATTAGAATTCTTCATTTATTTCTGATAACTCAGACATGTAACAAAATTTGGCTGTTACCTGTATAATTTTTTGAAAATGTAAATACATTAAAATTTAGTTCAGGTTGAAGAATGTTAGCATTTTGATACTTATTATTTAAAAAGTACTCCTACACTGAGCTTATAACAGGGTTTAGCAGCCCATTAATAAGACAATATTTTTATGCTTTTAATTTAGGAATTTTTAATTTTGTATGTCTTCATTATTCATTTCCAATTTTTCTAATGCCCACACAATCAGAAATTAGAAAAAAAAAAAAAAAAAAACAAATTGAAGAGAAACACCACTAATTTTTTAAAAGGGTAGGAAGAAGACCCAGGTAACTACAGACCCATTAGCCTACGAAGATCCCAGGGAAGATCCTCAGGCCAGCAATGCCAAGGCATGTGCAAGACAAGGAGATTTGACACATGGCTTCAGTAAAAAAAAAAATTTCTGACCAGCCTGGTGGCCTTCTAAGATGCAAGGACTAAACAAGTTGACAAATGTAATATACTTAGACATCTTTAACACCTTCAACACAATCCCACATGACATCCTCATCTCCAAACTGGATTTGAAGGATGGGGTGTTCTGTGGGTGAGGAACTGGCTGGATGGATTCAAGTGGAGACTGGTGTCCCTTGGCTGGATGGGGTCCTGACAACAAGGTCTAGGATGGCATCCATGCCCATGATGGAGGTTTGGAACAAGATGAGTTTTAAGGTCCCTTCCAAACTAATCCACTCTACACTTTTGAAAGTTATATTTGTATTGCACTTTGACTACTGCCCAAAGCTTGTTAGCACCTAGACTAAGACCAGTGACAGTTTTTGTTACCGTTTCTCTCTCCCTGTTCCTTTGTAGCAAGATGTCAGGCAGGTGGGATGTCTTCGCAGGCGGACTACACAAGTACGACTCGGCAAACGCCCAGTGAAGAAGTAATCAATAATTAAAGACTACATTCTCTATTGAAAAGTGAGCCTTACAGACTCAAAAGGCTGGCAGAACCTTTCTGAACAGTTGTCCTACTAACATAAGGGGATTTTTAATTGATCTTGTAATTCCTGCGAACAACATGCTGTGTTCGTAAGGATGTTCTGTCATTCTAGTAGGAAATCCTCAGAAAATATCTTTTGTCTGTCTACCTCATAATCAGATTTATGATAAACAGATCACAATCAGCTAGGAAGATTTAAAGGAATAAAGGTTTTTGCTTGATTTTCTCTATGGTTATTAGAAATATAACTTGTCTATACTTCAATTTACCCAGAAATGTAGATTTGTTGCTCAACTCTCAAAAATACAGTCATGATTAGCCTGTTCTGAAGCTTCTTTTATATTATATAGATTTTTTTTTCCTAACACACATTCCCTACTAAAAATTGACTAGAACAATTAACATTTCAAAAAAGTCACCAGTGTAGTAGATACAGGGATGTATCATCTGAGCAAACAGCATTTGGAAAGATCTAAGGAAGCAAGCAACACTATCAGGGGCTGTGTGGTAGCCAAAAAGGAGCCCACAGGTCTAGCGATGGTCCCAGCCACCCACAGCAGTTAAACTCACGCAGAAGCAAGCTGGCAGTCAGAGTTGTGCCTGTCACCTGGAGGAGCTTCCCTCTACACCGATTGAAAAGGCACATGCCAGCAGGACAAAGAAGCAAGAGAGGAAACTCTCTCTCTGTAGTTTCCACACGGGCTCATTCCATGAAAAGACAGGAATCCAGAGCCAGCTTGATAGGAGAGTCCAGGGATTTTATACTGGGTACAGATAGGCGGGGAAAGGGATTTCTGCCAAAGGGATAAGGGCAAATATGTGGAATAAGCAGTGAGGAAACCAATGAGGACAATACATAGGGAAGGAACCAATGGGGTGTCCAGGTACAAAAACCTTTCTAGAACTTATACATAGTAAACAAGGGAAATGAATAAACATGGTCTCATACATAAAATAGGAAGGGGAGAACATTAACCAATTGGGAGAAAACCTGCAAATAGCAGAACAAAGGGATTATGGCTTCTCACCATAACTTAAGTAGGGTGCTTAAGCCTGGGATTCCAACTTCCACAGTTTCTTGTGTGTAGTGTCCTGAGTGGTGAGGGCAGCCAGAGCTGTCTACATTTTCACACAACACTGCTAATTGGGAGTAGTTGTTATATTGCTTTTAGGTTCTTTTTAAAAGATAGTTCATATTTTGGGTAGAAAACACACTCTCCTGAATGAATTTTATCACTGAGTATGTGCAATCATGAGGGGCTCAGCTCCATGCCTCTCTTGATGCAACTATTTGCTAAGTTTCGAAACTAAAACTCAGAAGGCTCACAGTTACTGGAAGGGATTAAAACACATTGTTATAGTGCACATTGAAGAGAAATTGAAATATTTTTATAGGGTTCTTGGTTTCTACGGAAAAACATATCAATAAAATCTGAGATTCTCAACTGTCTGGAAGAGCTTCAAATTATCTGAAATCTCACAATTAAAGTGTTTTTCAAAAGAAAAGTTAAGTTTTAGCAGAAAGATGTGCTAGGTACTGCTGCTATGCCGATAAAGCATATGGCACTTTCAGGTGATGAAAACCAGGTGAAGTTAACATTATTAAAATTAATTTTACAAATCGTAAGTATTTATACTGAAAGTTTGAGAGGTTTTTTGAAAATATTCTTCACCAAAATTCTATTCTAAATGAGACATTTACTTCCCAGGATATCAGCCTTCTTTAATCAAAGATGCATTTATTTTCCTTTTTTAGCACTTGGCATGCGAGCTTTCTACGCCCGCTCATCAGCTGGCATTTCTTGGCATTTCAATAAATTGATCTCACCAGTTTACATCACAAAAGTATTTTGTCCCTAATGTTCAGCAAGTGTTTCTTCAGTTCTCTTACATAAGATGTAGTACTTAGCAGTAAAATCTCATTAACTTGAATTTGCTATGAAATTGTCATGCTAGTATATGCTTCTCCCCACTCAATAGTTCAAGGATAAGATGAAAAATCAAATCATTCTAGTTTAAGTGAAGGAGCTATGTATGTTGTTCTGCATTTAAGCAGCAGTATCTGAGCAGCTAAGACTCAGATAATGAATCTAAGATGCAAACCAAATTGCAGTAGTAGTATTTTTAATTTGTTTCCTGGTAAAAAAAAAAAAAGCCAAAAAATCAAAACTCAACCTGCAAATGTTTACCCCATCAGAAGAAAATCAACAGTTTCCAAGATATTATTTTAGTAAGCAGGAAGTAAGACATCTGATTATGCAAAAAAATGCATTGATTCTTTGAAACTATAAAACCCTCTGGAATGGAGAGTGAGAAAAATTACTTTAACACAGGTAACTAATTTTTAGAGATACTAGGAAGATAAAAGCTACTCAGGGCTTTTACTCACACATTTATCACTGATTTACAGAGTTTGAAAGAAGAGCAGTATAATGGCCAAGGGACTGAAAATAATACTCAGTGAAGCTTTTTCAAGTGACTAGGTTTTGTGATAATTTGGTTCATCTGTTTTATTAATTAATCTACCAACAAAGTTAGTGCTGATGATGTCAGCAGGAAGAAAAGTTAGCCTCCTATTTTTAAATAGTGAACCAATGTCTCTTTTTAACAGAGTAATTAGCAACATGCTGTGCCCTCTGACTAATGACTCAAGCTGCTCCCATATGGACCTCTAGGATGATGGTTGCTTTTCTGCCAACCTACAATTCTGCTAAGCAAGGACTCCCCCATGTCTGGTCTGGACACCAATGCCAGCCCCCATCGGCCTGTCCGGCACCTGGGCATTGCCACCTGCCCAAGGGAGACAGGCTCTTGCTCAGAGTGTACCCTGTGACACATCTTGTACTGTGAACAGACATGATGGTCTTTCCCCACATCAGTCCTAAGTCAAAAACATACATCTTTTCCCATGCTTGCTGTTTCGAGATGCTGGGGTTTGTTGTTGTTCCTTATGCCAGTCCAATAGCAAATATTTGGGTTTTGTCAGTTCTTTCTCCCACTAACTTTATCCTCATCAGCCTCACTTTTGCAGCAATTTGTCTTAACTTCTTCCAGAATTGATAGTTTCTTCATTAAAATTGATGAAAATATTCAGCTAAGCATAGCAGAAAATTATTATAGGAATGACCTTATGTTAATTAACTTTAAACAAAAAAATAGTTCATAAATTATTTAAAACCAGGAAAAATAATTAGAACTATTGTATCTGACCACATTGATATCTGGGTTTTTTTGCTTGAATGAAACTTTAGCATATTTCTGTTCCAAAGTGTGGCAAGCTGGTCAGTTTTAAACAACCTGAATATTGAGAAAATATAAGATTTTGTCCTTTAATTGGTCTGTGACAGCAAAATTAACTAAACGGTAGAACATCCAATAGTACATTTTTAAGGTATCCTTCTGAACTTTTTATCCTTACTTCAACTAAATTTCAAGATATTCTTGGGGTATTTTTAAAACTAAATTAAAATTCAGTTTTAATTTTTAATTTTTTGAATTAAATTTTTTTAAACAACATGCACAAATGAAGATGAAGTGAGCAAATATATTTATTTTCACAATTCACAGACATTTTTGGCTAAGGAAAAACTTAAATTTGATGATTTGATTAGCACTGAATATTGTGAATAACTTACTTTCAATTGAAAAATAGGAATTAAAAAGGTGAATATATGCACATTTATTTTAAGTGCTAAATGCTTTCCAAACCATCTCTTTGTATCATGCTATTTTAGTGATGCTTCACACTTTGCATACTGTTCAAAAAGTGCCTAATAAATGATTCATTATGCAAATGTTTAATATTCTAGTTATACATGGAGTTTGTTTTATTATATTGCTTCTTCACAAGCTGATTGCAACAATTCCTAGTCAACACATCAATTTCTAACAGCTCCTCAAATGCCACACATATTCATTACATTGATGATGGTCCTACAGCTGTCATTCAAAACTGGCGTTGTTTTTACTCTCCCTTTTTATATTCTGGGTCAAACTATTGGCCTTTTGTATCAGATTCTGATGTACAATCCTGTCTATCCTGAGATTTACTGAGGGATCCCATCTTTCTCTTCAGAAGGACAGAACAGATGGTGCCTTTGGTGTGATGTGGCTGTGCTGAAGCTTGCTGGCCCTGCGCAGAACCTCACTGTGCATGACAGACTGGCCGTGCTATAGCACTGGCCATGTGGCCAGAACTATAAAGATATTGTCCAGCCTAATCAGAGTCACTGTTCTAAACAAGCTTCTGGAGTGCCCCTCACAAATGGTTGAATGTTTCTCCTTCCCCACATGTCAGTCACAAAAATACTCACACAGGAAAGAGATGAGAAAAACAGGCTACAAGCAAAAGCTTCAGGTCTGTGTGCACAAATTAAACACGTGACATTCGATATCTGTCTGCAGGAGCTCCCTCACCTCTAAACTGCTGGTTTTGTGTAGAGTAGCTTATCTTAAACACTATGAGCTCTGCTGTGAAAGGAGAATGAGGCATGCTGATTTCCTTTGGGGGGAATTGGAGGAATCATTATCTGATTTTACATTTAAGGTAGTTATGTTGAATAATTTTTAGTCTATTAAAGAGGGTAGTAGACAACAGAATTGCATAGGGATTTCCACATGAGGTCAAAGACCTGCCACCTCCCTGCCCAAGTTGGTTTATGGTTTTGTGTACATAATGTAAGCCAGATTGTCTGAGAAGGAATATAAACATATCAAATATTTTCAAAGCTGTACTTCTGATGGAGAGAAATGTTTGATGATATCCATGAAGTGAATCCTTTTTAAATTGAAGGAGGTAGTTTGGTTCCATACCTAAATAAGTTTTGTTACTTTTATCACCTGTATGTTAACTGAAACAGTCTGTCACCTCAGACTCAGTTCATTCTTATAACGATAATTTTAGTGCTTTTGAATTTGAATTCTTTGTTCATTTAAAGCAGATGCTTTACCGACAAACAGCTTGGAAATGGGAAAATTGACATTAGAAATGGAGAGGTCTTGAGTTTGTCTCAAAATAGCAAATGGCAAGTCTGTATGAGAAACATATTTGGGAAACATACCCTTTTTGCCTCTTGTACTAGTTGCTACAAATCTGCTTGATTTATAGGATAAACACAAATCATTCTGTTTGATTTACACACAGATATATTGCAAGACTATGCAATTTCAGCTAGAAAATGAAATATTTTTTTGTTATCTGCCTCTTTTATATAACTTTGTAAAAACAGTTAGAACTAAAATAACAATCTGCAACTAGGAGGGATCAAAGAATCCAACATAAAGTCAGGTACACAGTCTGCAAAGTGGTAATAAGTACATGGGGGTGCAAGAACAGATCAGCACTGACAAGGCAGCCTAACATGTGAAAAGATCAACTCTTCTTGGCCAGAATAGTCTATCTCCACAGAAACAGTGTGTCTAGACATGAGCTCCAGCATAGTGGAGTAGGCTGAAGGGAAATTTTCAGTTTTCTCAGGCTCCCAGGAGACTAAGAAGCATCCTACATAATGGATGTCAGGACTAAGTGTACGACTAGAGGTATCATAAGTCCAAGGCTTCACTGGTATGTTAGTTTAATACTTGGAGTTTCATTGTCAACAGATGAGTTGTCTGGTAGCTGATGAGAAGTTAGTACATTTGAAGTCTTGGGAGTTGCTTGTTTTCTAAGTCTCTCAGGAAATTTCCATCACCTTTCCAACAATATGAGCTGCAATTCCAGTCTTTCAGTTACATGCCGTGTTTATGAATCTAAGTGAATTGATGGTAAACTCGTCTTTAATTACGCGTTCCTACTTTTTTACTTAACACAAAAATAAAAATCACTGTTATGTTACTTATGATTTAAGTTATGTAAATAATTTTTAATATTTGATAAAGAATGGTCTCCAAGTTGGAATATTACCTACCTCTCAACTGATATCTCTTTAACAGTCTTGAAATTTAGAGGTAAAATATTTCAGGTAAAATGACAGGAATACTCTTACCAACAGCTACGTGGTAAGAAAAGCTCCTCAGAAAATAGCTGAACAGGTGACCACAACATTTTGCACTAAACAATATGCATTAAACGCCATTATGCATTAAACAACTCTCTTCAAAGCACAGAAACTACTAGGATCTCTTCATCCCTTCCTCTTTACAACCCAAGAATCTACCTTCTTCTAGGAAGGATTTACACTGTGTTTTGCAGACATGGAAATATGTATTGACTTTTTTTGCTGTTTTGTTCTCTTTTTCTTCCCTAGTGATGAGCCCATCTCAAAATTTTCATGACTGGAAATTAAAGTCTGGGCTTAAAGATACCTTTTGTTTTGTTTTGTTTTGTTTTGGTGATTTGGGTTTTTTTAACTGTTTTTTTTGTTTGGGTTTTTTTTTTTTTTTTTGGTTTGTTTTTTGTTTTTTTATTAGCCTGGCTTATATAAATGGAATCCAGCAACAGATTATGTGAATCCAGTCCTGTTCTGATAAGGGAGAAATGCAGTAAGTTAGTCTATTATGACTGACTTATAATGTTAATATAATAACAAAAAACAATTATTAATAGATCAAGTAAAGTTAAATAAAATGTTAAATTAATACAGTGGAACAATTTATCATCCACCCAAGCATAATGTAAATATAATGCTACTAATGCGCTGCAATTCATTATTCCTGGCGCTTTTAAATGCTGCTTTTAGGAGAAGAAAAAAAATTAACAGTGCAGAGAAGTACCATTAACATGAATTTCCTAAAGGAAGAAACACATTGCAAATTATTTAAAAAGCCTACTTTGGAAAAAATGCCTGTGGCAAATTATTTTAAAAAGAGTCTATTTTGGAAAAAAATGCCTGTGATATGTTCTTCTAATATTTTCAGTGACTTTTTTCATTCATCCCTTCATTCATTGGCCTAATTTGAAGAAAAGCTCTTAATGTCCACACACCCTAGAAGTGCTCAGGCGCTTGGACAAGGTGAGATTACATCTATAAATATTCTTGCACCTGAAATATTCTGTTCTATTCTAGGCTATGTTATTCTTCACATATAAGTACATTTTATCAAAGTAAGGCATAGATATGTTCACACACACACGTACACACATATAATACAAAAAGGAAGTGTTTTATTATGACTTGTGCACTAAAGAGTAAAAAATGTAACTACTGACCTTGTCTGAATACACATTTACTAAAATACTGTGGCAGTTTTTAACCAAGACTAAACTGAATTTAAATCATCTTTCTAGCCTTTGGCTGAATCCTTGCAGTAGCACTTCAAAGCATGGGTTAGCTGTTTTTTCCTTTCCATTGAAGTTTCCAAACTATGTGATTCTTTCATTGATTTCATTGATTTCATTGATGAAAAAATGATGAAAAATTAATGTAATTATGTATTTTTATGGCATATTTGGCACCTAACAGCAAAACATTTTATGTTAATATTGTTTCCATATATAAATTGCAACAGAAATATATATATATATTTAGCTTTTAGATATGAAATAACATGAGTATGAGCAAAAAACTACTTTTTTAAATTTCTGAAAGCCAATGTTTATGTCTGCCTCATTCACCTGCCTGAAAGACCAAGTTGCCTTAGACAACATAGTCCATTTAATCCTGATAATTTCCATTTACTTTCCACAATAATTAAAATATGTTTAACTGCAAAATGAAGGAAATTATCATGAAAGCTTACTTATTCTAATTAGCATTTTCCACCCAAGGAAAAGCATCTAAAAGCAATTCCTCTTAAAATAACAAACATTTGGCTTCCTGTATTCAGCAAAAATATCAGATCAGAAGGAATAAATCTTAGATATCAATCATCAGAAATAATAATAAAATTATAACAATAAATTTCTATCTTCAGCGGAAAGAGAGAATTTTATTATTAATTCATGCACTGCAATTTCAAAATGTTTGTTCATAATGAAAAATGATTCATAAATTTTGAGGCTTTTCCTATACTACTTATCTTGAGCAAACAGAAGCAAAGGCCAATATTTTCCTATGAATGAAAAGCTGACCAAGAAGTTAGATAAAATAATCTACGAATTAATGTGCTAACACAAATTCTGTCTATTTTTCATGGAACATGTTTTAATCAGAACCTTGACCTAAACCTTAATCTTAATCTTCTAAAATTTTTAGAGATATAAATTAATCCAAGATTTTTAAAATTAAATATAAAATTTGTGCTTGGGGTCTTGTACGGATATTACCCTTTCACTCTTTTAAAAACTGTTGCTCGATGACAGAAGTGTTTGCCCAGGGTGAGGACTTTTATATTTACTGGAAAAATATAAAAAGTAGGCTAGGATTAAAAGTATTTAACATATGAAAGGATTCACAGGTAAAGGGATCAGTTAATGACTGACAAGAGAATCTCAGCTATTTGTAACAGTTATTTATTCAAGACATAAAAGCTTCAGAGAGGTATCCATGGAGTTTATTGTTTCAGACTGATAAACAAAGGCTGTTTCAAAGCTATTAAATTGTTTATGCACACCATTTTGAGAATCATAAATAATCCATCTTTGGTGGCATTAAGTTCCAAGACACAAGATTCCCTAATGCCCCACATCACCTTGGATAGAAAACTGGCATAGGACATGTGTCTGCAACTTAATGGCAAAATAAATGCTTCATCACATGAAGCTATTTTTAATTAACTAGCCCAACCACTGGTATTACTATAGTTATGGAGAAAATTCTTCAATAATTCTCTGCATTATTTCACAATTCATCTGTTAATTAAGTGCAACACAGTGACTGTTATAACTAACCAAACAAAACAAAGCAAACACTAGCTCATATTCTGAAACTTTTCTACAGTTACAATCCTTATTAAAAGAACTTGGAGATTTTTACGAAAAGAATCAACCCTAAAAGAGCAGGTTGTTCAACTTATGAATCTTAGTGTAGCTGACTAGTTTATTAATGACAGTATTTCTAAAAGTACAAAAAACCCCGTCAAACCTTCCCCAGTAAAAATTCTGTTGGCATTTTGTACTACCATATTATTTGATGTCTGTAATAGGCAAAAGTAAAACCACAAAACTCTGTACAGGGAATGGAACAAAAATCATGTAGGAATGAACAGTCAAAAATTGTGAGAACATAACGTAGCATTTTTGTTAAGTGTTTGGTACTCTTTGGTAAAATACAAATTGGCAATTTCTATGAAATTAATACAGGTTATATTTACACATCACTAACAGAGAGCTGCAAATATCAAACTGAGAAAATGCAGCCTTTCATCTTTTTTTTTCTGAAAAAATCCCCCATTCCTGTTAAAGAATGCAGAGTACAAAATAAAGCTAGACTTAATTCAGTTAAATGAAATTAAAATACACAAGATATTGTTAAAATAAATTTCTTCTGCAGATGTCTAAACACTGAAGTTGAAGCCATATTTTGTTTAAGTTGGCTATGTAATTTTTGTTTTTCTGATGAAAATCATAAATTTGAGTAGTGTGAACAGGTATTTAACATTATTTTTTTAGAAATAAGTTCCATGTCAGAAAAAATTACCTTTCATCATACTGTATGAAAGACAATAAGTTAAAAAAAATACCAACAAACGAAACCCAAATCAAAGAAAAAAACAGAATGCAGAGTTTATAGACTATATAGAGATTTCAAATACATTTTTCCAAAACTGATCATGCAGTAGA
Organism: Lanius collurio; assembly: GCA_020086605.1. Lineage (NCBI taxonomy): Eukaryota > Metazoa > Chordata > Aves > Passeriformes > Laniidae > Lanius > Lanius collurio. Next base: position 5,373,162 of record JACBWW010000028.1, read on the forward strand.
ATAATACCTGTGGCTCTTTTAGGAGACAACACAGCACATAATTGAGGAAAAGCAAACATTTCAGAATCCCTTTCTGTCCTTCCAAAACACAGAAGTCTTCATTCAGTCCCTCTGCCATCAATGATGTTCTGATAATTTATCTTCTCACAATTTTACATTTCTGTAACTGCATATAGTAATTCAGATTACTTACGTAACTATTTTTGTTATCCACAAAACATGATTTAAAATGTCATACTATAATGGAAAATAAATGAAACTTAATCTTTGCAGATGAGGAGGCTTAGGATTTAGTAAGGGCACTGACATTTTGGGTCTTCTTTGGGAGATTGTAGTGAGACCTGTCAGAACTAAGGCTCTAGGAAACACAAGTTCCATGATGGATTAACTTTTTAAGCACACTCTAAAGAAATGCAGAAGGGATGTGGTTATTATGGCAGTCTACTAAACTCGAGGTTTATTTAAGATGTTACTACATCATGAACACCAGACTGTACTAAACTTCTGTTTGATACACTGTCTCCCACCTCTAGAGAGGAAAGCACTGTACTTAGATCTGCCAGTGCTGTTCTCACTACAAGTGTATAATTCTCTAACAGCCAGACAATCTGGAATGGCAGTTCTGAAGTCGGTCAGACACAGGCATGTGTACACATATGTTGCACAAACCCAGGACCACAAAGTGGCAATTTTTCACTCTTACTAAACACAAATAAGAATTTAATCTTCCTACAAGCATAACTGATGGCACTGAAACAAATCCCAGTCTTTCCATCTCTATGTTACCTCTGCTGCTGAAATTGTATCTGTAGATACAGCCATAAAAATGTTGTAGTGTCATTAATAATATAACAGGAGAAAGGTTTTCATTGCTCCTCAAAACTACCAGCTCACATGAAAAGAAGCACAGCAGTTGATAATGTGCACAGACTAATGAAGCGTAGAAAATATCTTTGCTCATGAGATCCTGACAGCCTGAACAAATTTTAATCAATGATTGCTTTCTTTGTGCCAATCTGTTATTGCATTTTTCTTTGTGACAACATGAGCAGCTGAGAGAACCGGGGCTGTTTAGACTGAAGCAAAGACAGCTCAAGGGTGACCTTATCACTCTCTACAGCTACCTGAGAGGAGTAACCAGATGGCAGTCAGCCTCTTCTCCCAGACCACCAGTGACAGGCTGATGGGATATAGCCTCAGTCTGCACCAGGGGAGGTTCAGGTTGGGCATCAGGAGGAATTTTTTCACAGAAAGGGTTGATAACCAGTGGAACAGTCTAGCCATGGATGTGGTGGATTCACTGTCCTTGGAGGTGTTCAAGAAGCGACGGGGCATGTCACTTAGTTCTATGATCTTGTTGAGAAGGTGATCAGTCAAAGATTGAACCCAATGATCTCAGAGGTCTTTTCCAGCTTAAAAGATTCTGTGATTCTGTGTGATTTATTTTACTAAAACATATTATCAAGAGATCTCTCATTTGTAATTTTTCTTTTTGCATAAAAATCATACTTTCTTAAAAATTGCTTCTCAATGTCCTTCAGATATTTTATTCTCTGACAACTGCTTTTCATAAAATTACTTTTTCAGCAAGTGAGTTTACTAATATAACAATATGAATGATTTCAGAATTTTGAGAGGGTCAAAATTATATGTACATTTGGTTAACTAGAGAATGTCTCAGATTGAAAGTGGACTTTGAAATCATCTAGTCCAACACTTTGCTTAGAAAGGACTAAATTCCCTGTTACAAAAGGTTGTTCATCACCTTGCCCAGATGAGACACAAACATCTCCAGGGGCAGAAATTCCAGTATCTCCTCTAGTAATCTTTTCCTCTGCTTAAACAGCTCCTCCACATATTCCCCTCTATTCCTCCTCAAAAAAAAAAAAACGGTTTAGCTTGATTTTCTTTTGCTGCATTTTATATCACTTGTCTCCTGTGTTTGTTCCGTACCTGTCAGGAGAGTATGGCTGTTGTCTTCTCTATAAGTGATCATCATAAATCTGTATGCAGCAGGTGCACACGCCCCCCTGTCCTCAGCTTTTCCATTCTCACAATAACCAGATACACTTTTCAGGCTCTCCTTTTACACCACGTGCTACAGATCTGTGACCAGTCTGGTGCTGCTTTGCTGAACTCTACTCAGTTCGTCAGTACACTTGCAGTGGAGTGCTACAAGTGCACCAGTATCCCACACAACGTCTCACAAGTGTGAAGTCAATTTCATTCTCCATTTTTTTCCTGACCCAGGGACAGTTTGTGTACTTTAAGATCTAATCATTGGCCTTGTACCCAAAAGCTGTAGATGGGATATCACCTATTCTTTCTTTACTGTGCTCAACTATTTCTGCTGTAGTAGTGAGGTTGGAAGGCAAGTTTCTGTACCTTGTCAGAAATACCTTTATTCTTTTAACCTCTCCACCATGAACCACTTCAGTCTACCCAGACACAGCACAGTCCTTGCTCCATTGCAAGACCAAGTGGAACTGTGACCTTTACATATATGGAAATTGGCAAATAAACAAAAGAGCTATTTTCCATTACTAAGTCAGATACCATGATCCCACTCCCACCCTCCTTAGAATATGACTCTGTGAAGGACAGAAATGCATGACTCAGCTTTGCCAGTCTGAGACCTGGCAGTTAGTAGCTGAGTTAAAAGCCCCAGTAAGATATAATTCAGTGGTAAATGTTCTTCTTTCTTTGGCTTTTCTTAAGAAATCTTTAAGAGCAAGGCTATCATACCAATATAGACCACTATTTTTACAAAATGAGAGAAGAGATATGTTTATACTACATGTTATCATGCATGAACCTTGGTCCCAACCTTTGGGTAATAAAAGTGATACAAATTTAGTTTCCGCATCATGGGACTATCTGTTTGTGTATGAGAAAAAAAATTTTGCATCTTCTGCAGCTGGCACTTTTTAGCATAACTAAGACTAAATCAATTATACTATTACTCCCTAAATTAAAAAAAAAAAAAAAAAAAAAAAAAAAGGTCATTTTTCTCATTGAAACCCCTAAAATGGAAGAATTCTAAAAAATCTACTACTCCCAAAAATTCAGTGTTACTTTAATAATCTTATGGAAAAATCTGTTGGCAGAGGACAAGTTGCTCCATGGCACAGCATCACTCCTTTTAATAGATTTCTTCTATAATTGCAGTACCTACCTAGCAATGGAAGCCTCCTGATAATGATCATGTGATGCAGAATATACAGGAAACTTCAGAAAAGAGAAAGAAATTATTACTTCACCAAATGGTCTAAGCAAGAAGAATCTGTTTTATTTTTGCTGCCAAAGCTATTCATAATCCCTTTTTCTAAGAGCTACATGAGTTTTTCTGCTCTAAATCCTCTCCATTTTCCTTCTACTTCCATTCCCAGGAAAGGGAAAGGAAAGGGATCAGAAAATCATTGACTGTGTAAATTCCAATGTGAAAAAGCTGTTTTATTTTCACATGTGGATCTATATTCAAGCACATTTAGCTTGAGAGATGATTCAGGTTGACTCCATGGTTCCAAAACACAAGACATCCTTGATAGGATGTATGCAGCTCAACCAAGTTCAGCTTTTCTCTGTGTGTGCCTACCCTAAAAAATATTTTGGTTTATAGTTAGCTGTTACTTCCCTTCATTTGTAACTCATGCCTTAATTTGCAAGATCAGCCTTCTGTTTTTAGAGATAAATAAATTACAAGATGTCTTATAATACCATCCCTTTCCACACTGTTGCTAAAGATCCAGCTGCGTCCTTTGCTTTGTGATCTTTCTGTTTGCATGAGACTAATTCACTGCTCCTCTCAGAGTGGCCCTAATAAACCCCACACTGTACAGCATGAGAGCAGTGATAAATTTAGAGGGCAAGGAATGGAAGGTGATTACTGAAATTATCAAATGAAAAGCAAATAATTTTTAAATAAAAGTCTAACTATATATTTTTATTGTTTTAAGAAAACATGCCTGAAACTGCAGAGCTCTGAATACTTAAATGTTATGTACTGTTTTACTTGGCTTTTTTCTATGAAAATAATTTTTGTTAAAGTAAAAGATTTCTAACCCCAAAATATCAACGGACAATATTTTTATATTACAATAGTTTTTCAAGTAGCTTTACTTTTATTTCTTACCCTTGGATGTACCTGCATCTTTCTTTCAAGGAACATAAAAAATTAAGAATTAACTCCCTGAACACAGTCTGTAACATTCATCATATGATGGCTGGAAGCTAATATTGCAATATTAATTTGCATTTTGCCAAGCATTAGGGACTTATAAACTTTAAGTATATACATTCTTATTACTTGTGTTCCCTTTGTACATTTATTATGTAAATTACATTCTCAGGAAGTGGAATTTTGTGGCTGACAGACGTATAATTAAGATTCAAACAGTATTGTGTTCAGTTACAGATCATTTGTGATGACGAAGTAGAAGACATTAATACTATATGAATTTACACTGTATTTAGCTTTTGAAATATAGTTTTCAAAACCATGAGCAACTACCAACTACTTGTGAAAAGACAGCAATATAATCTGAATTTTGGTGACATATTCCAGTGAGGACATAGCTGATAATCACAGATAAAACTTACAGATACTCAGCAATGTTGAGACTAGAATCAATTATTTTTTTTATTGAAGAACAGGTTAAAAACAATGGTTAGGCAGAACACACCACTGTATACAAAATAGACACAGTAAAAAAAACCACTGACAGAAATAATTATTTGTAAAAAGTACCTTTTATTGGCTTAAAAATGTGACAGAAAGAAAGTCGTCATTTTTGTTTTTGAAGATAACAAAAAAAAAATTTATGGAATTCAAAGCATGGACAGAAAAACAGTTTTTTATCAATGAACTGTTCCTTGTTGCATAGCTGCTGATTTCCTTCAAATGTGAGGAAAATTGCCCTTGCTTTTTTAATGACAGAAAGGTGAGTCATCTGCATTTACAGTTGAATATCAGATGTGAACTGGTGGTTTCTATGAAAGAGTTTGTATCTACTAAACTCATACTGTAGGTTATTATGCAATAGCTTCTTCATAAGCTTTTACCCCAGAATAGACTCTAATCCATTTTTCACACCACTTACAGACCAATCTCTAAATATTGTCATTTTCTTTTCACTCACTTGGCCTGTAGACTACAGCATGAAAAAGAATGGCTGTTTTCATGTTGTTGCTGAGAAAACATGTCATTGAAATAAATGTATGGAATGTATGTGTATATGAAAGTATGTCAGAAAAGAGGGCCATTTTCTGGATGTTATGGCTGAATGCTAAGATAGAATCAAGTATGCTTACAAATTTCACTACTCCTGATGACTTCAGCAGTTGTATTCCAAATCTTTCTTTTCTTACAAGTCTTCTTAAGTTGTCAGCATATAACTTATTTTAGAATATATTGTACCAGGTTTTGAAATCCAAAAATAAAGTACAGAGACTTGAAAAATTAGCAAGGAATAACAGATCATTAAAACACGTCAGGGACAAATTTTGATGCTGCTACTGTCAACAATATACCCTGTAGCTACAAAGATGATTTTAAACAAGGGCTCTTTGTAAAAAGTTATTGTTTTTCAATGAAAATAAAGCCAAAAACCATGATTGGAAGTTTTCTCAGATGAGGTTGCAATGTTTTTGCCTCAAATTCATTCATCTTAAATATTGAGATCTACAAATAGAAAACCAGCAACTTTTGTTACAGCAGTTATATTAGTGTACAAGTCACAGCCACTCTCATTTATCACTGAAGTCTTACTAGAATGCATCCTCTATTACTGTCCTCTGTTAAATTTAATAGCTCACAGAATGCAACCAAACCTGCCTTTATTACTTAAAGTAAAATGAAACTGCTTAGAGTTTATTTTGCAGAATTATAGGCAAAGTTTTTAAAATAAATTTTGTGTGTAGGTGCTTGGTTCCCCACAAAAACATCACCTTGGTCCATGGAAATATTAGACAGGTTTACTCCACACTGAAGGTCCCCACAATACCCAAAATTGAAGGTCATTTCATCTTCTTCCTGCCCCCTTCCCTTTCCTATTGAAAGCACATACATCATCCAAAATGAAAACTTCCTTGAGATTCAACACTGCTGTTGTGTAGAATAGACAATTATCTATGACTGTAGGATTACCTACCTGTGATTTATTTTGTTGAGCCAACACAAGTACATGAAATCTACACTAGTTGAGGACTATGGGTGCATCTCACCTGTATATTGAAGTGCATCACTTATAAAAGTTTTACATAAACCATAGACTTAACATTTCATGAAGGAAAAAAGTAGCTTATATTGTCTTTCTATTGTTTTCTGTGTCTTTAGATGAGTAAAATTCTGGATGCTGCTACTCTTAAGAGCAAGGGTTCCCAGCCGTCAGTGGGCATTTTCAACATTATCTTTGTAGAATAAAGAATTACTTAATTTTTTCAAATCATAGTTTGTGTCTTATGATATCTTTTCATATATAATTCCATGGACAGAACCCCAGACATGATTTCATTCTTTTTATGTTCCATTTAAAATAGCTGATTACATTACAAATTCTAGTACATCAACAGCAAGAGGTAGAACAGAAATGTTTATTTTAAAACATCTTCTTGTTCATCCTCCTGTTACAATGTTGATTTATTTGTTCACTTTCAAAGCAGAAATTTATGGGTTATATTTCAGCCCAGTCACTAGAAGTTTGAACATAAATTTACCTAGGGTACAAGTAAGGCAACACTAGAAATATCTAAAACCTAATCATGTTAGAATAATTACAGTTCATGTGATACTTTAAAAAAAAACAAAAACGAAACACACTTGATTCAGGAATCACTTCAAGAGGACATATGTTAGCACGGAGAACAGTCAGAAACAATTTGTAACACCTTGTGGTATCTTTTAATACAATAGAATTTTAAATGGGATATCCAAATGTTTGTGAATTCTACATGCTATTATGTGTTACCTGTGGTCATTCTGCTTAAAATGACAGTATTAAATTGTACTGTAGAAATAATTAATTTTTTAAGATCACGGCAGTTATAACCAAAACCAGTTCAAAGGTTTTCCCTGCCATGAATGAGGGGAAAGATCAGCTACATGCATTAAAAATGCCTAGGCAATTATTTTAACCCTGCACAAAACTACTGGGTCCTGGTTCTGAGTAACCAAGGATGAGACAGTGCACAGCAGTATGCTGACACTAGCTAGTGCTCAGTGGAGTGCCAGGAATAGCTCAGCATGGGGACAAGAGACAAGTTTGGCCTGATACACTGTACTTTGGAAACATTTCAGTGCCTGCTTCCTGCTGTCTCATAGGCACAGGACACTACAGATCATCTGTTCCTACCTAGGGTTGATAAAGAGCCAGTACGAGGAGCTAGGATTGGTTGTGCTTTGCCTGTGTTCTAGCCAAGGTCTGTTACAGGGATGAGTAATCACCAATTAGGATGCATAAGAAAATTTCTTCCTGCCTCTGCTCAGCATGAACACTCATGATTGTCAGGCATCAAACATCCATTCCTGGTGATAAGTAAAGTATGCCCACACAAACCAAATAATGCATGAATTTTGCTCTGCTGGCTTCCATCCCCATCTTCTTTCTTGCCCTGATGGAATTGAAAAGGAGGCTTGTTCACAGTGGCGATTCATGTTTGGGGTGTTCCTGTACAGCTGGTACACAGAGCTCCTTCAAATACCTCCTTGTAGGCACAGTGAGATATGTCTACTGGAATCCAAAGGAATAGAGAAGGGCAGCAGACTTAAGTCCTCCAGAGAAATGCCTGTGGGATAAGGCTTCACAACATTCAGGGAGCTGGAGCCAGGAGATCAGAAGCAGTCTAGGGAAAATGCAGAGGGTAACAGATGAAAGAGGAGAATGAGAATGGTGTCTTCATCTGAGGGTCAGGTCTGAAGTAGAGATGGTACAGGCTGATATGGAGATCCTCCCAAATTTTTGCACCGTAATCTGGTTTACAGAGTTAGATTTGCAAAGCAATACCCTGATTGGCTCTTTGCCTGAACATTTTCTAAGTGAAAACTTGACAGGTTTGTGGGCTTCTGTTTCTTGAGACTCAAGAAGAGTAAAACAATAATCCAAGCTGCATGGGCTTTACCCAGCTTGAGGAGAAGAGATATGATCTAGTATATTCTAAAAGATATATGAAAATTAAAGTTACCTAGAAGCAGTTTATCAGGGAGACACATATTAGTTTATGACAGAAAAAAAGATTATTTTGTTCATAATACTGAAAATAATTGACTTTTTATGCTTCAGGAGTACTAGTTTAAAATCTCTGCAAATTTATAACCTTATTTTTAGACTCAAATATGTTGCATTTGAACCACAAGAAAAGGACTTAAACCTGGATGAGTGAGATATCTTTATTTGTCAATGTAGATTACAGCATCAGCAAGCAAAAAAACAGGTTAGAGCCAGCCCTGAACACCAGATATTTGGATGTATGCATATTCTATTAAAAAATATTTACGTCCTACCAATTAGTTCATCCTCTGTTTTCACCAGTGTCTGGGTAAAACAGCATCATTACAAGTATAATTTTTTAAATTTAAATACTTATTGGCAGTTTTAAACTCAGGGATTTTCACTCCTTCTGAGGAGAAGTACTTCAGGAACAGTAAAGTTGTTATCATACGTGGTACTGAGAAAGTTTAAATCCTTGTAGATTACAATAGGGTAAATATTAAGATTCAGAGTTACTTTGGAAAGAGAATCTTGACAGGCAGTAGAAAAAAAAATTAAATTTTCATAGGAGTTGAAATAAAAAAAATCTCAGTTTATAGAAAATTTGCATGCTTATAGCAAATATGACAAAATAGATCTAAATAAAGATGAAATCTGCCTCTGCAGTGATGGCATCTCATGTCAAAAATATCAAGTTACATTTTCCATGCTTTTAACAATAATATAATGTACAATTAATGAGTATAATTTGTCTAACATTAAGCATTTTTAATTGCTTTATTTTATGGTTCATTTATGAATTGAAAAAAGCTCAGACTACCTGGAACACCTTTTTTTCCCCAGTAGTTAAAAGAGTGAAAGAGAAAAAACTGTCGTCCATAAGCACATTATTGTATCTTAGCAGAATCTTTTGCACAGCTTCTCTACAGAAAGAGTCTATTCCTTACAAATTAAACATAATTATAATCACGATCTTACAATTTCATCAGTGGATCAAGCTGGTGGTAAACTTTCAGATAACGTATTTTTTTCACAGTTAGAACACCTTAAGGATCTTATGGATTGTATTTTCCTCATGTGTCTTCATTAATTTCCCACTAAAACATTCCAGAAGAACATTACTTTATTATTCTAAGAACAGGTCATTTGGGGTTTTGTTTTCAACTCCATATACTCCTTTTTCCTCAACTTGTTTTGAGATAAGTCTTCCTTTAATTACTCTGATCTCTTTTCAGAGTGAATTTGTGTGAATGAAGCAACAGATCCTGCTTTCTCAAAAGGTTATTCATACATGCAAGACCAGTCAAAAAAGAAGGCTCAATATAAATGAAGTCAAATATAGGGTTACATATGATAATTTTTATTTACACCAATTTATAAGCTTCATTTTGCTGTATAAGTAATCAGATAATGTTAAACTGACATTTGCAAAACAATTATCTTTCATTGTGCACTATATAAAAGTAATGTTCTTGATACTTGATTTGAAGAAGAAGCTTATACTTTATACACTCAGTTGCATAAATTTCAGATGAGAGAGGTACTCTATAGTATATATGTTCAGAAATTTTTTAATTCATTAACTTAAGCATTTCAAATCAACAACTCCTAAAATTTGACAGTTCAGTATATATTTTCTGTAGAAAATATACAGGGTTTTGACTGAAAAAAAGCCCTATTTGCTAATACTATTCATAGAATTATAGAGCAACTTGGGTCAGAATGAACTATCTAGTTCCAAACCCGCTGCCACGGGCAGGGGCACCTTCCACTAGACCAGGTTCTTCAGGGTCCATCCAACCTGGCCTTGAATACCTGCAGGGATGGGGCAACCATAACTTCTCTGGGCAATCTGTTCTCACCACCCTCACAGTAAAGAATTTCTTTCTTATATCTAATCTAAATCTACTGTCTTTCAGTTCAAACCATTATAGCAGTTGTAAAAAGTCCCTCTCCAGCCTTTTAAGTACTGAAAATCTGCTCTAAGCTGTCCCTGAGACCTTCTCTTCTGAATGAACACTGTAGCTCTCTCAGCCTTTCTAGGAGAGGCGTTCCTGGTATCTGGCAACCTTCTTGGCTTTCTCTGGAATTGCTCTACAATGTCCAAATTCTTCCAGTGCAGATAATCACAGGAAGCTTAGATCATGGCAATATGTCTGACAAAAGAGTAGTGCTGGCCTACCTTAACTGAACAGGAAATTTTTACCAAGGAAATTTTTACAAGACTTAGGAAAAATACACCTGAAGATTACTTCGGAATTCTTAAGTAATTCATACTTATCCCTCCAATACAAACCTTTGCTTACTTTTTCAATAATAAATGTAAAATTCTAAATGTTGGACTATTCATATGACAGAATAGTTTGTATATTCATCCTTCAGGATGATCATTTATATATCATTTCAGATGTTAGAATAAAATGAAAGAGTTTGGTTCCTATTAAGAAGTTGTTTGGATTTTATACTCACTAAAGGTTTTTTGTATGACTATGAATTACTTTGGTAAGAATAGTCAAGTGAAAAAAAAGCCTTCACTGATCTTACCTGTGTTGTGAATACAATAATTTACATTAATACTTTTACTACATTGATTCAAAAAGTAATAAGTGAAATAAAATCATATTATACAGTAGCTTTAAATAAAAAAAAAATAACTGAACAACTTAATAGATGTGCCAAGGGTTTGGTCAACAAAAAGTCTGCCCACCTTTAAAAAGTCTATTAAAAGAATGGACAGGAAAAAAAAACTTAATAAATATTTTTTAAAATATATTTTTTCTCTGTGGTCTCTTCCTAGAACTAGCTAGTTAACCTAACAGTGGTATTGTTTTCATTGATGGAGAACCTGAAAAACAATAACATCAGAGAATATTTACACTGTTATTTTTTTGGGTGTTGCTTTTCAGAGCTCGCTCTGGGTTAATGATCTGTTATAAGGACATAGATCTATGCTAAGGACCAGCACAGCAATACAATCTTTTCAGGCATTCTGTTCTGAGGTGTTACAAGAAACACCTCAAAACAAAACACAAACGCCTCTTTGAAAGAGCGTTCATTGTTCAAGGTAGATGTTCCATAAGCTAGAGGACTCCAGGCAGCTAAAGATTTATTTTTACAAAGAGAAAAGTGAATGGCTTCAAACAGTTATCAACCCCATTGTCCAAAGTGAGCCGACAGAGCCACTGGTAAAACAGCATGTAGTTTGAAACATTTCTTATACTGCATTGAAAGTACAAAACTGATAAAGCAACCCAGTTCAGAGGTCAATCTAAGTTTTCCAGCAAAATCTATTCTCTTTCTTAGCATCACCTAGCCTAAAGTATCAAAAATTTCAGCACTTCATGATGAGAAATGTTTTTTCCCATGCTGTGAGCTTTACAAATATTTTTCCCTTATCCATTCTAGTTTCAGTGAAATGTCGAAGCTCAGGTACAGGGGAATAGACAAAAGAGCAAGAAAAACAAGCCTTTTTTGGAAGGGTATAAGGATCCTCTGAGCAATAGAAACAATGATGTGAGTATTACTCCTTTAAAAACAGGTTTGGGGTTTTTGGCTTGGCTGCCAGAAGGCAAATCCTACACATCTAGTTTTTTTGTTTTGATTAGTTTTTCAACAATCAATGAAGAGTGCTAGACAGTATAGCTCATCACAAGGGAAGCAACCATTCAGAATCTGAATTTCACCATAATAAACAGAAGTACTCTGCATAGACTTATTCCCAGAATAATAATGGAAGAGTCTAGCATAGTGTAGTCACTAATTCTCTGAAGGAAATAATGAGATCCAAGTAATGACAGCCTTCAAGGGTTTTTTTCTCCAGACTTCATTTAACTGGTAATTCATTTAATAAGATAAAACAGAAAAATAAAAACAAATCCAAATAATTTCAGTATAAGTTGAAATCAAAAGTTTCTATTTTTTTTTATAAAAGAGAACACATTTAAATCTTCAAGGTACTGATCCTAAGTGACCTCTGAAGCTGCTGCAAAGACTCCCTATCATTAAATTTAGTCAGGGTTTGAAACAGGCTATTTCCACTTTACCTAAAAGAAACACAATGAAGCATGGAAAGTATAATGTAGTTATAATGAAGTACATCTAATGGAAGTCTATTTGTGTAATAGAAGCAGGATTGAAACTAGATAAAGTGACAAAGAAAAAGCAATAAAATACACCTCATTTTGTGCACAAAGTGCTCCTTTTCTCTGCAAGGAGTAGAGTTTACATTGTTTTGTTTCTTTTAACATCAATGGTATATTTTGCTGCAGATGAAAAATCTGCTCAGTGCTTGCCTAATGACAAGTCTATAAATTGGTATCACACAGTTTGCACTTGCCTGGAGGTAGCTGATATCTGCTGGGTTTGCTCAAATATCTCATGAGTGGAAGTGCCCACCACCTCATGTAAGTCCACTGCACACAGCAAAATCAAATGTGATTCAGTTTTTTGTAGTTTCTCCATTTTCCTGGTCTATATATGACCAAATGTTTTTGCTACACAGCATCTGAAAAATTTTCTCATTTTACTAAGAGCTGACTAAACTTAACAAACCGTATAATGTTTGTTTCCTGTTCACTTTGAACTACAAGACAGCATTAACTTCACAACAGGGAATGCACTTTTCCTGCACTCTCCCTACTCAAACCATTACCACCTTGGTTATGCACACCATGTTTAAAGCAAAAAGTAATTTTCATCATAGCAAAAGAACAGGTAAGGATACTGTTGACAGGTATTGGTATAACTTTCTCTCCCAATTCAAATGACAGACAACTAAAATGCCCTATCCTACTGCCAGACACAATCATTATGATTATATCTGGGAATTATATAATGGAGTTTTAAGTATTATTATTAACTTTAAATTGTCAATATGAAAATAAGAAAATACCATAAAATCTTTTTGGTTTTGCAGCAGCTGGAAAGTTTGTAGTAAAATAATATAAAAGAGAAGGAAACTTCATAGCTGAGATGACTAAATGATGCTTGAATCATTGAACTCAATGTAAACCACATGAGGCATTTATGTTATTCTATGCAAATAGCACTATCTTTTTGCTTTGTAACAGGTTCCAAGTGATAGTGTTTGTCTTCTCAAGTCAAAGTCAAACGTGTGGAGCCTAGATTTCCTGGAGATGACTGAACATCTGCCTGCCTATGGGAAGTATTGAATTAATTCCTTGACATATTTTTTTCCTTTTCCATTTCCTACTGCACTGTCTTTAACTCAAGCCATGAGTTCTCTCACTTCTACTCTTCTGTTTCTCTCCCCCATTTTACCAGGGGGAGGTGAACAGGTGTCTGTGTGGTACTTGGTTCATGGCTTAAACCACACCAAAGGGAAAGATGAAGCACTGGTTAACTGAGAGGTATGCATTGAGTGTTTACCATGCAGCTCCCACAAAAGATGCCAAATGTATGCATCTGTTTTCTGATACAATGCACTTCAGTGTGTGATCTGAAGCCCCAATCTCATCATCAATCACATCTTTTGAAATGTTTTGCAACTAATCTTTTTACAATGGAAACCTTTGGAAGAAACCAAGGCTCTGGGAGGTGACAGATATATATAGATGATATAGATATAGATGATACAGACATGTATGTATGCATTTAAAACACTATAGGAACATAACTACATGGTAGGGCAGGGCCTCAGTAGACATCACTTTGCAACCAGAAGTTATAGTTTTATCCTAGACTTCAGGAAGATCCCCATTCCATAACCTTTGAAGACAATAAGAATTTTGGTTTAGATTGTAATGGGGTTGCAGCTGAAACTATCACGTGATTTTAATTATTTCTCAGTCAGTGAGACTGAATTTATACAATCATAGAATCATTAAGATTACAAAAGGCCTCAGAAATGACTGAGTCTAACCTTTGACTGAACCACCTTGTCAACTAGACCATGGTGATAAGTGCCACATCCAGTCATTCCTTGGGGACTTCTGGAGAGTGTGACTCCACCACCTCCCAGGGCAGCCAGTGCTTCTTTCTGATGTCCAGCCTGAACCTCCCTGGCAGCTTGAGGTCTTTTGTTCTTGTCCTGTCCTGAGTTCCCTGAGAGAGGAGGCTGATCCCTACCTTTCTACAGCTTCCTTTGATGCAGTTGTAGAGAGCAATGAGGCCACCCTGGAGCCTCCTTTTCTCCAGGCTAAACAGCAGTGGGCCCCTCAGCCATTCCTAATATGACTTACTCTCTAGACCTTATCCAAGTGCCATAGCCCTTTTCTGGACTTGCTCCATCACCTCAGTGTCTTTCCTGAATTTAGGAGTCCAAAACTGGACGCAGGACACAAAGTGCGTGGCCTTGTCAGTGCCCGGAACCAAGGGACAATCACTGCCCCAGTCCTGCTGGTCACACCATTGCTAATACAGGCCAGGATGTTATTGGCCTTCTTTGTCACAGATGTTCCAGCTGGCTCATGTTCAGCAATTTGTCAGCCAGCATCTCAAAATCCTTTTCTTTGGGGCAGCTTTTCCAGCCATTCTGTCCCCATTACAACTGCCTGGGGTTGTTGTGACCAAAATGCTGCCCTGACATTTTGTCTTACAGAACCTCATCCAATTGTCCTCAGCCCATTGATCCAGCTTGTACAGAACAAAGTTCTCTGTCCAGGTAAAAGGATTTTGTTTTAAAGGTTCTCTTCAAAGTTTACTTCAAGTGTATGTTTTTAAGTAACTGGCTTATTTATGTGTTGCTGATTCTTGCTTTCAAAATGCAGTGAGATTGTAAAACTATTCAAAGAATTGTCAAAAAGCAAAATATAGTTATCTTCTGCTAAGTGAATTAGGAACGGGTTACAAGCACTTGAGTCATTAAGCTAATCATCTTTCATACTTAAGGGTACACATCTAGAAACAATATTCATTTCCTTGGGAAATTCTCACTAATTTGCAGATTTTTTTTGCACAAAAGGCAGCCATGCTGCAAATGGTAAATGCTCCTTCATGTTACTCAACTGCAAATAAAAATTTCACTAGGAAAACATACGTACTACAAAATACTGACTTTTTATAAAACTTACAATAGGGTTATTTAGATTGTGTCCTGTGGGAAACTCCACATACCTAAATCGGCCCTCATCGTACCAAATCGGTACCTTCCTCCAGTTTATATACTAGGAATTACATTTTATGGTGTGGAATACCCCCTTGGCCAGTTTGGGTCATCTGTCCCAGCTATGCTCCCTCACAAAAGAAGAGTCCTTGTTTTAGGATAAACATGACTTAGCAAAAAACAAAGCACCAGTTTGTTAAAATATTAACCCCATTCTGATTCCAAAACACAGCACCATACTAGCTGCTGAGAAAAAGTTTACTCTGTCCCACCTGAAATCAAGAGAGCATGTCTAAATCACCAATCAAGTTAAATTGTCATACTATCTTCAAAACAGTAATGAAGCAGACATTTCTTTTCAGTGATCAAGCAAGATGAAAATTACAATAGCAAAAACTGATTATTTTGAGACCAGAATCAATGCTTAATTGTAGTACAAGCTAAGGAGAAGGGCTTCAGAAACACAGAGAAAGGTGAGCAAATGTGGCAATAAAATGTAAGCCAAGTGAGCTTATTATGACACCCAGCTGGACAGTAGTAGAATTAGAAGCTGAAAATTTCACTAGTACGCAAACAGTCTGAAGACAGATGGGACAAATGAGATAGAGATGAAGAGGAGGAAAAAACAGAATGACAGCATTTCTGCCAGGTAAGAGAAATTGATTCAAAACAGAGAAACACAAGAAAAAGATCGAATCTTGGTGTTTATAAGATTCTTCCACATGTAATTTAAACAAAAGTTTGTTTGCTGTCTCAGTAGATCCTCCACAGACAATATTTTAGAGTAGGAAATTCTCCACTATAAGTCTGTTAAGGTGCCAGACACACAAACAGCATAATTTGAACTGTAAATTTGACCATACTTGCAATCTCAGGTGCACAAATAATGTGGGTTACCCTATAAGCCTGAGAGTATTCAACAAGATGCAAGATTCACAAACAGTACAGTTTATTAACTATTTTGACAGAATAAGGTTCAGAAGTCACTGCTGATAAATCCACTGATGTCAGAAAGCATAAGCAACTGTATTTCCACAGAATAAGGTTTACCTGATAGGTGTTCCCGTGGGAGGAGATGGGTGCAGCCCTTTGGCTGTCCCAGTGTACAAAAGTAGTCTCCTCTGATCTTCCTGCCCCTTAAGTTATATTCATATTGGTTTTTTTGAGGATGGGGAAAAGATAAAATTTCAATTGATGTAATTTCATGGTCAGGCAGAGTTTTAGTGACTGTAGTGGTACACGTCAAATATGTACAGGCTTTGCTTCATTAGTATATACAGGTGTTTGAAAAGTAAAATGTATTGTCAATATGATGATGCAAAGTTCAACTTTCAGTCACTATTTGGGTCATTCCTTTGTCTTAATTTCTTTTATCAACATTGTTTTAAACAGACTGTGACTGCAACACCCCAGTGCTGCTCCACTCTCTGCTTTGTGCCTTTCCTAGGGCAGCACACCAAAGTCAGTACTCTTTCTCCTAACGTGTACACACAGTTTATCCCTGGTGAACTATTGCCAGCATAGGTGCTCCTCCATGCTGAGCTTTGTCTTTCCACAGAACATTTTTCCACAGAACTTCACCAGCTTTCAGCACAACAATGTGAAAAATAAAAATCAAAATGTTCAGTACCTGCTTAGTAAAGGTGACTGAAAGAATTACATTGTGAAAATTTTCTGTATGAGGTACTTAAATTATGTTTTACATTTGTTAAGCAAAAAAAGAAATTGAATTATATTTATCTTTTCTAGCTTCTCTACTTACTCACTGGTGGTCTGGAGAAGTGCCCTGAGAGAAAAAGTCCATATTCTCAAAATCACTATTTGAATCAGGAAAACCAAAGCCTATGAGATACAAACACTGACACAATAAAAATTTAATTCATGTCACTTGTTTGTCTTGGAAACTATTTGCATTTTGTTCCCTTTGTTGTAGATGTGTCAAAATTCATAAGAAATCAAAACACAATAATTGGAATAAGTTATTAATGTGAAATCCAGAATGTAAAACTATGTTTTATCAACTGTATATATTATAGCATATATGTTTAAACTCAGTTGTGCTCAGGGTACACCCTGGCAAGTCTCATGACATCTTGCCCAAGAGAGGTGCTAATTAAGCGCCGGCAAACCCAGGAGATAAGGTCAGTCCCAGGATTGTACCTTGCCCAACACTTTTACCATCTGAAAGAAGCAACGAGATAGAGTCTGCTACCTCTTGGACATTGCTGATGAATGGACATATTGCTCAAGATACTTCATTGTAATTTTATAAGGATTCCTCGGGAAGGATCATCATATGTTCACAAAGAGAATCCCTGGACACATCAACATCTGAATGTATCTTTGAGCACTGAATCAGAAGATCATCAAGAATGAAAAGGACAAAGGGTATCATAGCCAAGAGCAAGAAAAATAGTATAAAAACTGGACTCAAACTCTGTAAAGGTGTGTACTTACCTCTCTGAACTGCTGGTGGTCAGAGCTGTGTATGTGTCACCCAGGGTCAATGACCTAGGCTTGGCCCTGCTTTCTTTCATGAGTGGCTGATTTCGATTGTCAATTTGTTCAAATTTGTATATAATAAATTTTATTTGTTTTTATATTAATAATTTGGCTCACGCAAATTATTAATTCGATGAAATTGACATTTCATTTATAACACATTATTTCTAAATAAGAGGAAACAGAAAACAGTGGACAGTGTGTCAGATGTGGCGGGAACCATATTTATGACAGCAAAATAAGAGATAATGTATGATAAAACACATTATGATTACTTTCAGTCTTTCTCTTCTCTTTCTGGAGGGATAAAATCTGATATGTGAAGTGCACGCTCACCCCCCACCTGCTGGATTGTAATTCAAGTAGATAATAAATTTGATTGTTCAACCTCACTTATGTACTTTATGGATCTGAAAGGAATCAGGAAATCTCACTAATGTAGAACTCTCTCCTTGAGGCATGTTCTGATAAAGGTCAGCTGCACTTTTAGATGACCTGCAAACTAAGTCTGATTTGCTGTTACATTACCAGAGCAGTTTTATTCTTATTATATTGATGGATGCAATTTTGCAAACTCAGTGAGGTCTTGAGTACATGTGGTGGTCATGATGGAGTCAGTGATCAGAATTCAGTAATTTGGTGTAGAGGCCACTGGGCCTGCTGAGAAAGCTTCCCCAGAATGCTCTGTTCTGTTATGCTAATGTTCCCCAGTTCTGCTCCCCTGGTTGGCTCTGTTGGTGGCTACAACCCCTGTTACTTGATATGCCCTGGGAGCTGCTTCATCAGTTCCCTGACCCTGGACCCCTCTTTGTTCTCCCCTGAAGACTTCCCTGAACCCTTGCAGAGGTGCGGACACATTAAATCTCTCCTGTAGAACCCTATGCAAAGGCTCTTGCTGCTCACTTCACCATCGGACTGTTTTAGCCAGCACTCTGGTCTGTGTGTGCAAGTGAGCTGGCTGCACCAGGCAGCTTTGTCCTGGAGGCGCTTTTAGAAAGACCTCGACATGGAATCAGCTAAGAAGAAGGCAACAATTTGGGACACTCCAAAATCAGTATGTTAAAACAGTATATTCAGTTGTTCATTTATATTCAGCCTGTTTTATTTTAAGTATGGAATCCTCGTCCTCAGATGTTCTTTTTATGTGAAAGTGCCACTGCAATCAAAGGCATTTGTCCTTTTTTCTTATCTGACACTAGATAATGCTCATGAGGTAATTACAAAGTCAATAAAAATTTAAAGGCAATTAAACTTTTTTCAAGATGCACAAGCTGTTATGTATCTGAAATAAGGGAAAAAAATCATTGTTAAAGAACAAATTTCTATACCATCATAATTCTTAAAACAGCAAATGCTAGATAAAAGGTAAGGAGATTAATCTCTGCCCAGCACTCACTCTTCCAGGTTCTACAGAACTCCATGCTGGCAGCACATGAATTTTCTAACCACTATTTTGTACTTTTTAGATGCTTGTTGGAAGCTGTTACCAAGGTTTCATCTAAAGTATTCTTTGAAAATAAATAATCTTCTGTGACAAGATGGCAAATGTTAAAACAAATAAGAACCAGATGATATTTCCTAATGCCTTAATCTAAATGAAAGTCATGGTTCTAATCTTCTTTATTAAATACTGAAAAAAAATTCACTAAAACTTAGAAAAGAAAGAAAGCAGCCTGTTCTTCACATGACAAATCCTGTGAAACTTTTTGCTTTGAATTTGCGCATGCTTTCTGGGGACAGCACTGTTTTTCAGCTAGGAGTCTCACTACAGAAAAGTGTCCATTTTTATGCTGAATCTAATTCTTGAATTGCCTCACGTTGACTAGATACTACCTCTTTTTCTATAATTTTATGAGTTTGTTGGAGTTTCCTAGTAACAAGTCTTACTTATTACTTTTTTTTTTAATTATTCTTTGCTAATCACTTTAAAAGATTTTGTTTTCCTTTGCCAATGTTTTTATTAACAATATAGTGGAAGCTTTTGAAGGGAGATTTTTCCTGAGATCATACAAGAGAAGAGATTCAATTCAGAAATATGCTATAAGAGTTACCTATGAAAGAAGAACAAGAGATTCCTAATCAATTTATTTCTCTGGAATAAATAAATATAGAAATGTTTTCAATGAAAAAAAAAAAAAAAAAAGGGCAAAGTATTTCTAATACATGTCTGGGCCTTGCATGTGTGCATGTGCACATCTGTGTATGTATGAGGATGTGCATCTGTGATTTAAGGTAAAAGTGTCCCAGCAAACAAAAACCTCTTCCTCAACCAGAATATTAGTTAGAAATCAAGAAGTAGAGAACAAAAATGCACCAGAGAGCCACAGCTGGGATCAGTGGACATAAATGAGGATGGGATGGGCTCCACAAAAATAAAAACTGCATGCATCATGTCTACATGAAATCAAAACAGATTTGAGGTAATCTCTTTCTAACTATAAAAATAAACTAACAAAAAAAAAAAAAAAATGGTTGAGAAACTCGTTAAAATTACTCAGGATATTAACTCTATTTCACCAAGAATTTTTTGACAGATAGAACTGAATACTGAATACTCACATTTTAAACTGTTCAGCCACCAGTTAAGTTACAAATCAAAGGCGACATAGCAATGGTTAGCACAACACTGAAAAACAAGGCCCAAGATGGGCAGGGAACACCCAGCTCAAGAGTCCTAGACTGGATCATTTTGAAGTTTGCTTGCAAACATGAAGGAAAGGACATAGAATTATGAATCATAGAATGATTTGGTTTGGAAGAGACCTCTCAAACTAGTGCAACCTTCTTTCAGCAAGCAACAACACCTTCAGCTAGACCAAGATGTCACCAGTTACGCAATGTCTGCACACTGATTTACCCTTTCTCTTCCATAATCCAAGCCAATGAAAACAACATTAGCAACGGACCTATGACCAACAATAAAAAACACAGGCAAATCTACTCGCCTTTTTAGGAGTCTAGCTCAAAATCTTTATAAAACACCAAGAAATGTAGCTACCACTGACTTCTGCCTATACAAAAGTGGCCAAAGAAGACAACAAACAAGCAACCTAATTAACTAACTAACTAACTAACTAACTATAAGTTTGTTTTACTTAAGCTATAAGGTTTTGCCACCTTGTGTTTTGAATTAACATGAATTTTGTTGACCTAGATAGACACTGCAGCAAAACTTTCAAACTTGATTGTCAGAGGTGACTAGGAGCCTGCAAATTTTACACAGGAAAATTCCATCAAGAATGCCTTCATTATGAAAAATAGAGAGATCTTATCCACTATATGTGATCTTTTTGACCAAACAATGTTTTTAATTTGAATAGGCATAAAAACTGCACTGTCATTTTTTTATTAGATTCTTGAAACAAATATTTGAATATTTCATGAAAATAATTACAAAAATTTAGACTCTTCTTTTCATAGATAGTCCATAAACTGAAAGATTATTGAAGTAATAGATTAAATTATTTGCCTTCAAAACTGTGCAAATGGCTAGAGACATTACACAAATTTCAAGAGATACTCTATCAACTAGCCCAATTCTGCTGCCTAAAGCTGAGACTCAAGAGCAAAATGCCAGCTGTCTAAATACTTCTATGAATAGAAAGTGTTGGAAATACTATACTATGCTATCAATTTTTCTGTAAGGGCAGAGATGTTCTAAGACTAGCAAAAGAATACATGACCATATTTTTGGAAAGAGTAATAAAACTGTTGCCATATGATTTAGTCTAAATCTAATACATTCCCAGAGGCTATCAAATAATGGAAAGACAAGCTTCCTGTCATAAAAGAACTAACCACTTTTTGAACAGTTCCATTGACTGAAGCCTCTCTTTACAAGCATTACTCTGTTGAAGTAGCTAAGAATATCTTACTACTGTGTTTCATGTTGAAAGGAATGCAAAATAAGTACCAACCTCCTAGATAAACAGGTCCTTTTTTCCTTCTTTTATGTCACTTAGCAGTGAACTGTTGTTTGAATATTGTATGTAATTCTGGTCATACTTTGAAGCTTTATTTGCCTTCATTTCCCCCCTGGATATTTTATATAATAAAGAGAAATTCAATCCATGACGGGTTCTGGTGACCTGTGTGAGGATGGTAAAGAACCCCTCCTGCACTGTATTACTTCTTATGACAAGAGATCTTCCAGATGATCTAGAGGAATGTGGTCTGACAGAGAAAATCCCTGGAGAGCTATGTCAAGTTTACAGATTACTTTCAACAAATGCAAAGATATGAACACCAGGAAGCTGAAAGAGCTGTTTAAACAAACTGGCCAAATGAAAAAAGCCATACATCACCTACTTACAAATAAATCAGATAACTGTTAGAAAAACATTTCAAATTGCTAAAATTCAGAATGTCCTTGAAATAAAAATATCAGGAAGGGAAAGAAAAGACCTTGAAAGTTTTCAAACTGAAGTGGTAAGCTGTAGCTACTGATGGAGGTCTCATGATAGAAAGTGGTATGAATTTTCTGTTTCTGTAGATACCTCACTGTGCTTCCTTTTTTTTTTTAATACGGTTTTTGAGATACTTTTAATGTAGTGCTTTATCTTTATTTGATTCTTTGACTGAGGCTATAGCTAGCACAGTACACAATAACCTGCTCCCATCATGCTATGAGATCACTATTCCTGGGGCTGAGGCACTGAGAAACAGCCATAAGATATTTCTCAAAATTAGCATAGAGACTATAGATTACTGTGTCTTGAAGAGTGTATCTCAAGCTTATCCATTAATTAGGGCTTTTCATGTGACACCATCAAGAACACTTTTTTGCTCAGGTAGATGCTTATTTTGATGCACTTCTGTAAAGAGAAAATAAGACTATGAACAAACTGAAATGATTTGTGACATAATTACAGAGATGAGTTAAAGTTTGTTTTTTCTAGACTAAAGTGAACAGATGGCATGCAGATTACAGAGCAGAATTCTGTAAAATGAGGTGTCTAATTAGTTCACTGCAAACAGTACCTACTTTCCTGAAAACATAAAGTTGGAGTTAGGGATCACTAGGAAGCTGGTCACTTTTATACAAAATTCTATTCCCAGGCTACTTGACTTTGAACCAGACTGTGCCAAAATAGAAGAATATGGCGCCAAATCTGCCCACAGAGAGAAATAAATCTCAGTAAGCCTTTCAGAAATTTCAGGATACAACAGAAATTGTAATGTGCATTGCCAAGTAGTCAAGGCATTAAATTTTTCACAAGCATGAGTCAATGTTACTTAGATTCCATACACTGACTTTTAATACCAGCTAACATTACTGATGATGGATGAAATTTGGCAAGCAGAAGATTCAATCTTGAAGAGAGATATTGCTAGAACACTGTATAAAATTAATAGGTATATTCTTAAAGTTATGGTCCTACACTCTGTTATGTAGTTAATTTCAACTGTCCAAACTGCAGGAAAAAAATGCTGATGATCACAGCATGTTTTTCAAGCATGAGATCACTAATTGCCAGGTTTGCCTTCTCTCTAAGGAAAGTATGGTATATTTTGAGACAGAGATGTATTTTTCTATTCTAGCCCATGAGATTAAACCTGCTCTATAGTCACAAGCAGAATTTCCTGGAACTCTCTCATACCAGTGGTGTGGCATTGCAGCAGGGATGCCTACAAGAGGGGACTTTCTCCTCCACTCTGCTCTCTTTAGACCACAGGCAATGGTGCGAATTCATACCCAGCAGACATCAAGAAACCAGAGTGAGCTCTTCAGAGCAGCATTGTGATGGTCAGGGCTGGGGCACCAGTCCTTTAAGGACAGGATGGAGGGCTCAGGGCTTCAGCTAAAAAATGTGGGTAGAAAAACATGAGTTTTTCTTGTGTTTATTGCATTGTGGCTATTACACAAACTATTCAATATTGGGCCTAGCAGTTTTAAAGAAATTGAGAAAATGTCTTTTTGTGCTTGCTTGAAAGATCACTGGAAAGCAATAAATTACTGAAACCATTTAAAATGTTCCCCTTAACAGTTTAATGTGACATTTCTATAATGACTGGATGATATCAGACTCATTCTTTAGTTCTTGTTTTATACACACACTGAGATTCAGCTATTTCTTCCAAATATGGCTGTTTTGTCAATTCACACTCAATTTAACTATTTTCAGTTCTATAGTTAAGTAAGAAATTACTGTTGAAAAAAATAAAGCAGGGACAAAATTGTTTATTGCATTTTTTAAGGCTATTCTTTCTAAAGTGAACCTTGTAATATTTTGTTTTGAAACAAATAAATCTGTTACAAAACCAGCGGAGTAAAAGAAATCTCTATGGGCACATAATGTTTAAAATTATGCTAAATTTTTCATCTTCTCTTTCCTGGACATACTTAGAAATGTAGTAACTATTTTACTTAAACACAGTTAAAATGGTGCAACATAAGCTGTTTAAATATTTTTTTTAACTTTTTGGTTAATCAGATTAATTTTATCCTCTGTTTCTTCAGAGTTTATATCAGGACTCCATTATCTTTACAGATCATATGGTGAAAATTCAATTTTTGAAATAAAAACAGGAAATAGAAAAAACATTTCACAAAGATCAACTTAGGAGAGAAAAAGAAATGAGACCCGTAGCTACTAAAACTGAAATAAAATTAATGCCAATGTATTCCACAAAATGCAGTAATTGATCTGTGCATTTTATATTAAATATATCCCAAAAGTCTATCTTCTAATTCCATTTCCTATGACAGGAACCAAGTATATGCACTAAAGGCTATGTGGAAACCCACTGTAACAAAAATAGGAACTATCAGAAAATTGTTTTCAGAGGTACACTCCTAATTAAAATTAAATTATTACTATATATGACTCACTCTTCTTGAAGTCACTAGGGTTATTTGTGTGTTTAAAACCATACATAAGCCTCATACTTTACTAGCTATAGGCTTTATATTATAAAACTTCACAAACAAATAATGAAAAAAATGAGTGATAAGTAGGAAAAATAATGAATGGAAGAAGTACCATGCTTGGAAAAAAAACATAAAAAAGAAAAAAAAATGCAAATTCTATCATCATTTGGTACTTCAAAGGGCATTTCTTGCATTTGTTTTTCCAACCTTTTACGAACTGTTACTTTCTCATAAACTTTGATTTAGGTCATTAGACATATTTCTAATCCCACTGGGATTAGCACACAAGTTAAAGATAAAATCTTAGATGAAGTCACCAAGGATGGTAACAAATATATCCAATAAATTTTTCACTTTACACTCTTTTTGAAAGAAAGTTGAGAACATTATTAGGCTGCTCTCTCATCAGCTGCTGCTAAGACCTGCCTTTCTGTCAAATCTGGAATCAGACTTATTAAAGACCTTAACAGGAAGCCTGTTTTTCTGCTCAAAATCACACAGGGGACAATCAGCTGCAAGAGGAAAAGGTCTGTCTGTCCAGGGTTGGATGTTTGCAAACTTCAACACTTCCTAGATCAGAAAAAAAATGTCATCCTTTTTCCCAAGATGAACAAAATGTTACACTACTGAGGAAGAAATATTCATCTGTCATTGCACTCTTCTTCCTAAACCAAGATGTCATATTCTGACACTAGCTGTCAATTAAGATCACGAAGCCACTAGTTCACTGGTCCCTGGGAGGATGAGGGAGTGATCAGAAAAATAAAAGTTCATTTTATATAGCCTGGAAGAATACAAAGATTTTTTGTGTAGCCAGACGTCAGTTCAGGACACCTAAGGTCTGATGGAATTAGAATCCAGCTTGTAAAATCTGATTTCCTTTTTTGACTAGGTAATCCACCTCGTTGATCAAGAGAAGCAGTTGATGGATTTCAGAAAAGGTTTTGATATAGTCTGTCCCAGGATCCTTCCGGATAAAACATCCAGCACACAGCTGGATAAACACATCGTGTGATGTGTGAGCTACTGGCTCATGGATAGGGCACAAAAGGTTACAATGAATGGGGTGACACCAGGCTGAGGATCTGTCACTGGTGGGGCTCTGCAGAGCTCCAGCCTCAGCCCTGTGCTCTTCAACATTTTCATAAATGGCCTGGACACAGGACTGGAAGGGATATTAAGTTTTTCCAACAACACTAAAGTAGCAAGAGCTGTTGACTCCCACGGGGGCAGGGACAGCATACTATTATTAAAATCATATCTACTTAAGCAGCTTGTACAATAGTCTTTTTCAGCTGAAATACTCTCACTAAAATGCATGTCTCCCAAGGAGGTATCTAGCACCTTCCTTTTAGGCATACAGAAGCATCTACAAAATATGAGGTCAGCTTTTCAATAGTGTATGGCAATCACACCATACTCTATGGTGTATAACATAAATATTGCTGTTTAGAAGAAATTTTCAAATCTAGAGAGTACATGTGACAAGAGTCAGAAACTTTTTTTGTTTCACTTTCATCCACATGGAAGGACACATTTTTTTTCTGATTTGAAGTTTTGATGTGAAAAAAGGTAAGGTAAGAATAAAAAACACATCAGGCAATTATTTAACTACCCTGAGAAAGGGAAAAATTGAGACTGTTAAGTATTCCCCATTGCATATATATTCCAGCTGTGCCAAGGCTGAGCTGGCACCTTACTGCAATGGAGCTGGTGGAACTGTATCAGTGAGCATGCTGCCCCACTACTGCTAAACAGGTTTTGGACTAAACGCTCTTCTGATTTGACTAATCACAGCCACTCCTGCCCAACTACAATACCCACAACTGGTGAGGAAAGAGAGATGTTCTATATAAAACACCTACAAACCCCATTTTAATATCCTGAAAAAAAACTTTAAACACCTCAAAATGTTCAATTTTGAGGGAGCAAAATGATCCTTCAGGTGCTGTTTCCATTGTATATTTTTCATTGCTCAAATCAAGGTCACAGTGTTGAGGTAGCAAGTTCAAAACCATCTGCATAATGCAGGTTGTTTTTGTTATATTCATGAGAACACTTAAATTTTTCAAAGCAGGTAAAATTATAACATAATGCTACCATTCATGGACACTATTGTTCAAAGTTTTCCAAAGCATTACCAATGTAATTAAAACAGATTGATGTATCTTCACCTAAAGTTGGAATGCCAAAGTCAAGGCTCTCTTTTTCTTTGCACGTGATCACAGTTGAACTCAAATTCATTACTAATTCTCCTGAAGGAGAACTATTAGGTCTCCTAAAGGATACTTTGAAAAGTATTCCAATTAGTCAACCCACATTTGAGATATCTGGAAATTTGGGAGGTAAAAGACTGATTGTCTAATGGGCTGCTCTTTTTGCATGTAAAAAATCTGAACTTAGCTCATTAACTACTCTTCAATGAATGTGATTACATTAAAAGAGTATTATAAAATCTTTGGTTCCACATATGACAAAACATTAAATTCTTATAATACTGGGTAAGGTAGAGATGATACAGGTCCCTAACACTCCCAGGTGTAGTTCTGACATCGCACCACATATATACATTAAATAACTAATTAATTTTTTGGGTTACTATAAGGTGATACACAAATCCAGAAGATTTTAATTCTGTTCTCAGTAGTAAGATTTTCAGGAAGCAAAAGAAAAATCATGAGTACTCCATAAACTGCAACATTCAGAACTTAATCATTCTTGAAAACATGAACTGTTGTATATAATTCAGGGAATAAAAAGGTGATCAGTCTCCTCCATCAGCACTGCTGACAGGGCTGGTACTTCTTTTATCTGTGGAGTTCACAAACTTAACAAAACCTAAGTTGAGCAGATGTACACAACGAGTGTACACAGGCCCAGTTTCAAGTTTTCAAAAGGCAAAACCCCAAGATAAGTAATAGGCAATCCAATTTTCTATAAACCTGTCTTTCCTGCTAGTCTTTTCCATCTGCTCTAGAAATTTCATATTGGAATGATCTAGTTTCACCGGCACATAGCTGTAGAGAAAAATACATATTTCTGTTACAGTCATATTACTATGCAAATAAGCAAAAATATATTTAATACACGATTTAAATACATAAGAGTGGGTTTGTTTCATTCCTTTTAAAAGTATAACAGTTAATATTTTCCTTCCCTTTACAGAAACTTGCCTAAAATCCATTATACTCAAACACCAGTGACACTTGAGCACATGAAGCTACATCAGACCAGGAAAACAGGAATTCCAAGCAAAATAAAAGCAGGACCTTTCCAGAAATATCTGTGAGGAAACCAGAGAGACACAGCTCTAGAGAGGTTAATTATCAGTTACTCAGACAGCTACACACTTCAGCTGAGTGTATGAATTGAATTCCATCTCTGTTTGACTACCTAAATTACACATTACTTGCAAAAATATCAAATAAGGTGAAATGTCCCGCCCCCCCAAATTAATATTCTGATTGAAAAACTGCTCTTCTGAAATGCATTTTGAGCTAAATCTTAAATTGAAAAGTCTATCTTCCTCATAAAATCCTCTACTGAAATAATTCCAAAGTTTTGGCCTGTTGGTTCTTTAGAGTACAACTTTTCAATGCTAAAAATAAATGCAATGCTGAACAAGCATGGGGAGTTACATGCCCTTGTTATTATGTGGAAAAAAAATCAAAAAGACCAACAAAGAACAGAAAAAACCTATAAAAAAATAATTTATAGGGGGAGTTTGGCTTTCAGAGTAGAAATAGAAAGTAAAGAACTGCTTGGAATAAATACCTATTCATGTTCTTTCGTAGTGTGTCTGTGATGACAAAATGACATTGACATGAATAAATATGTTGCTTTAACTATGCATTTTAAGAATATTTGTCTAGTAGCTAACTTCTATGCCAGAGGAGACAAAGGCTCTTTTACTATTTATTTAACAAATGCTGAAGATTTTTTTATTTCTCCTCATCTAGTTCTGGTGTTACAACCATATTCTCCAGTAAATTCTCTCTGAAATAATTGTGACACTTTATGATCTGATTCTTCTCCTGGAGGGACTAATAAAAGGAAGAAGTCAGGCATGGCAGAGTTTGGGGAATAAAGGT
Source organism: Lanius collurio (assembly GCA_020086605.1). Taxonomy (NCBI): domain Eukaryota; kingdom Metazoa; phylum Chordata; class Aves; order Passeriformes; family Laniidae; genus Lanius; species Lanius collurio. The sequence continues at coordinate 5,401,893 of JACBWW010000028.1, forward strand.
GATGAATAGGCATTCCTAAACAGAGTGGAATCACTTGTGGTTTTCGACTCTATTTTATAACCCATGGGGAGAAATTGTTCTAGTTGAAATATCTAAAATCTTTGAAGCACAGCTAGTAGGGAAATGGACTGATGCACTGTGCAAGAAACTAAAATAACCATGGCATGTGCCATGCATCAGCTGTGTAGAAGACAGAAAGACCCCTGAGAAAAATGATAAATTAGGATGTGACTTTTACAAGCTAGAGCATGCTATGACCACTGAACACTATGAGGGATGGTCTTTAGAGAGGTTATAAATATTTTTTTTTTAATTGTTCTAGGCTATCACAACAAAGAGAGTAAGTATAGAATTTTTTTTTCAAAATACATAATTTTGCATTGGATTTTTCCCATTTAATGTGTACTCCAGACCAAAATCAGTTTTCCATTGAAGATTTCTTTTTTTTTTAATTATGTATGAGAATAGACAAAATTTTACATTATATCTAACTTCCATTACTTTTAGTCTAATATTTTCAAATTATTTTCATTAAGATCTCAAATTTGAATGAAAAAACACCCATATTTGTAATTTCATGTGTTTTCTTCACATGACCTAGAGAGGCAGGGAGAGGGGAAAATCCAATTTCTAAAGGAAAATATGAGCTAAAAGTTCAAAGTTTTAACAAGTTAGCAGACAGATGAAGACAATATGCTAGACACTGTAAAAGGTCTAGAAAAAATTATGGAAAATTGACAAAAAAGAAGTATACATTGACTTAACTAATAGAGAATATGTTGATGGACTTCATGACAAACACATGAGTTTTTGAAACAGTAAAATATTCTCTGGAATTATATATATAAAACTGAAGATTTTCTGGACATTTTTTTAAGAGGAGTGATTTTATTTTTTAAAGGCTTACCCTGTGGATTCTTTCAAAGTTTATAGTGAAATATAGCCAAATATAAGATGGTCTGACTACTGAGACCTCATTTATTTTCAAGAATATGGACAAATGTGAATAGCATGAAAGAGCAAAGCCTTTTGGTTATAACACAGGCAAACTCTCATCTTTTCCAATTTTTTTTTTTTTTTTTTTGCATAGAAGATGTGATGAATATATTTGTTAAATACTGCTGAAGAAAAGTGAATTCTGTTGCTTGAAATCTACTTGTCATGTTCTTATCTACCATGGTTATATCAGATATATGTTATGGAGATAACCTCAAGAACTTCATTCTAGAAAATGATCACAGACCTCTCCAAAAAAAGGCAGGGCCAAAATTGGAATATGCATAAAAATAACACTGAATATTAAAACCTTTCCCAAATGAGTCAAAATCAGTAATATGAAATATTATATTAGAAAAATATAATAGATACAAAGGATACAATAAATATTTTTGGTATAAGAAATATCATAAAGATGGATAATAGTCATGAAATCCAGAAGTCTCATACTTCATTGTAGGCAACTGCAAGCACAAAGGAAATAAAATTAAAAAATCAAACTCAACACATACTGATATTTAAATAAAAGTTTGGGGGTTTTGCGCAGCCTAGAAAGAGAAGGACCCTGCCAGAACATCTGCTGATCAGCAGTTTTCCCTTCCAAAGGCTCATTATACCATTGAGGATTTTGAATCATTAATACAGATATTTTTCTGTTGCAAAAACCAAATAAGTTGCTGAACTGCCATGATCACCTTGGTCTGAAAGACAATAAATTCAGAGTAATAACACTACACTGCAAGGTTTTACTGCAACTAAAAGCCTGTATGAATTTTCTGATTTGAGTCAGTATCAAAATTATTACAATAAGGAGTTACAGTTTACCAAAAGAATTAATGAAGAAAGATTGAATCATTGAATTGTGACTATGCAGTCTTCTGTTTAAAGTTAAAAAGCAATGTCACAAATGACCTCTAGGTTTGGAAAGGACTTTTTTTCCTGACAGCATGAACTATTTACTCCCACATGTTTGTTTAGAAAAAAAGTAAAAAATTTAAAATTCAAAAAGCACCAGTATTTCAGGAAGTTCTAAGTTTCTGTTGGTTCTCTTGCCCAAGGTACAAGTCTTAATGAAAATATGGTTGGAGTCATGCCTGAACCCAGTGTTATTAACAGTTTAACTTCACATTTGCCAGGAATGTAAGTTCTGGCCTCTACTGTCATACCTTTAAGTTCCACACTATGGTTTAAATGACATTTTATTAATTATATAGTGCTGAACACATAAATGATATCATTTAACATAGCATAAAACTAAACAGGATGAGTATATCAGTCATAACCAAAAGCTGAGAGCATTCATACAAAACAACCTATAACACAGGCAGCTTTACTCATATCATAACTAGCTTTTCTGTGGGTAATAAAAAAATCACCAATATATGTTAGTCAGAAATAACTAAAATGGTTAGTATAGATTCTCCAAAGCAGGTCTTCTTGCTGTAGATAAAGGACCTCATGAAACTTCAGGGACACTTAGCAATTCCCTGCAAAAAGATTGTGAATGCAATCTCAAAATCAAATAATATTTTAGCAAGCTTATACACACACATACAAAAAAAAAAAAGGAATTTTCCAATTCATTTTGGAAAAATTTTAGGAATTCCTTTAAAAAGAGATAAAATATTTAAATATTTTCATGTGCAAATATATGGGGGGCGGGCGGGGAGGAAGGCCTAGAGGTGAAAGAGATACTCTGGGGTTCCTCGTTTCCGTGAAACAGCCTCAGGTCATAGCTTGAATTCCTAGAGGAAATTACACATACAAAATCCAATTTCTCTTTAGCAAGTTTCAGAATTCATGACTGAAACTCAAGTTTCCTCATTCATATGAGGAAAGCTGAAAAAACCCAGAGTCTTACATAAGCTTTGTCTCAACAGAGCAATCAGTGGAATCAGTTTACAAAAAAACCTATGAGAATGACAGCATCAAATTTACGCTCCAAATTCTCACAAGTGGCATATGCTTATGCAACCTGACAAGTACCTGTGCTACCTCCTCCAGAATATTTTATTTTCCAGGTCTTTATTTCTAAATTTTTCATCTATAGTAGCAATTATAGATACATATATGCTACGCATTAAAATTGACCCCTGTTGCCGTGGTCCCCTCTGGCCCCCCCAGTCGGGTCCCTGCCCTGTGACTCTGGGTCTGTCTGATGTTCCAGCAGCCCGGGCTCTGATCTGGTTGGTTGTTTATCCCATCTCCGCCCCTGGCATCCCCTTTCCCCCTGTCTGTGATAAAACCAGCAGGATGGAAAGCCCCTCCCTCTCACCTCACCGACTCTGCCCAGGTCGGTGCTCTGTCCCCTCCAGGACAGAGGGAATAAATGACTTAACATCATAAAGGAGGTTTGAGCTCTATTTCTCTTCTCAGCTTCTGCTTCTGGTGAGTAGCTGTCCCTGACACTGGCTTAAGTGGGGCTGCACGGACAAGGAATATTTAGGCTGTTTGTAAATGGTTTAAGATATTCTAAGACATAAAGAGGCAAGTTCACCACAAAATTAAGCAGTGGACAAGCTAGTCAACCACCAGAGACCCCAGGTTTGTTTTCTATATTTTTGACATGTAATGACTAAGTTAATTTCTGCATGTTGGAGGGAAAAAATAATGAGAAAAAAGATGAAAAGGAGAAAAGGACAAGTCTGTAACCTGGCATTATAAGCTGGTGTTACTATAACATTGAGATATCTGTTTCATGTGTTTCAAAACTTTACCTAGAAACCAATGATTCTGTGTATGAGAAATGCTGGTCTACCAAATCCTGTGCAACATCACTGTGGAACTTCTGACAGTGGGAATTGGCAGATTTTCTCTTTATCCAGAGTATTCTGCAATAGATCTAAAGTATTAAAATGTGGATCATTTTGTTATCTTTTTTACTTGGCCCATTTACCTAATTTTATTATTTTGTGTTGTCCATTCTTTTCTTTTTCTTTTGTGACCTCCAATGTACTTAGGGTTTTGCATCTGATTTAACAACGTCTGCAATTTGTGGTCAACCCCATTGAGGTAAAATTCAGAACAATTTTCTGTTCTCGATATGTAGATATATTTGCATTATACTATGCAAGATCAAGTACTAAATCAAAACTACATTCCAGGTTTATAAGCAATGTAAAACAGAAAATATGTCAAACACAAAGTGAAACAGCATATTATATATTTTTGTCCTCTAACAAGCACATTTTGTTCACTGACAAGCACAGCTTCTGTACTAACTGCAACACTTTTTGTGTTAATTAAAAACAAATATATGCTTTTATACGCAAAGGAGCATGAAAATTTATAAGACTACACCACTGTTAAATATTTACACAAGTGTAGTAGTCCTCTTTTTCCTTGCTGTTTTAGTTGTTTTTCAATATTTGTAGGTAGTTTCAAAGGAAAGATTGAATAAGACTAAGAGCTCTGTGTGTGCTATGGTCTGAAAGTATCTGCATTTTAACTCAGCCCTCTCCTAACACTGCCATTCATGTTCACAGACTGGGGAAGTATAAAGCAATTTTTTTAGACATTCCTAAGTAACCGTGGATATCAAATCTCATTTTCAAATGTTTCTTTGTACATGCAAACTCCTGCCTGAGTGAAAATTTTCTTCTACTCAGATGCTAAAAAAACAGATCATTTGATTGTATCCCATCTGTTTCTTTTAGCTCAAAGCAGACTTTCATAGTCAATTGTACCCACCCCACTGTGGAGGTACTTCCCCTGAAATCCCAGGGGGAGGGACCCTGCAGGGTACGGGTCTGTCCCTGTCCCTGCTCCCATGTCACGTGTGCCCCATAACTGTTCCTGTTTGGTTGGTTTGGGGTGCCCGGGCCTGGGAAGAGAGCAGGGTCCCATGACTGGGGTCTGCCTGGGAACTCCATCCATGCAGCTGGAGGAATAAATCATCCCTGAACATCTACAGAAATATCGCTTTATCTTTCCTTCCAAGTTCATCACTGTCTTATTCTTGTTGTGAGGATTCCCCATTACAACAAATGGTGGAGAAATGCAGACATTCAATCCCTGAAAATGATTTCTAAAGGTCTGGAGTACACCAATGTGAATTGTGAGTAATTGAACTTTCTTATTGTCTTGTTTTTGGCTGTACTTTCTGACCAGATGGAGAAATCAGAAGAGTTGTGGCTATCTGAGCCACAGAGAAAAATGTACTTGGAAGTGAAAGAAATTCTAGCGAAACAAAATGCAAAACTGGACCCAGGACATTTAGAACACTTCTTTAACTGGCTTTTCAAAAATTTCTTTTATGTCACTCGAGACTTAATTTTTGATGTTGGTTTTCCTGTGACTAGAGGGGATAATTTTTGGAAAGAAGTTGATGAGTTCATAATGATTCAGTCAAGAAGTGGAATGGTAGTAGAGTATATCCTAGCATCTTTTGCAATTGAGGATGCTCTCATAAAGCACATACTCGGTCCCAGTAACACAGAGGTGCCTGCAGCAGAGGTGCCTGCGGTGGAGGCGTCCAGCCCCCCTAAAAGCACCAGCTGTAGAGCAGATCCCATCCGTGTATCGGAGTGCACTCCCGAGCGACAGCGGGAGAGAGAGCAACGACGAAGAGGCTGGATGCGAGAGTGCATTCCTAGGGGTCTCTGAGGTGCTCTTACAGTGAATAAAGATGGACAGATAGTAGAAATAGCTGCTGAAAAATGCAAAAAGTGAGCAGCAAGAGCAGAGGTGCGAGCAGTGAGGGCAGTGGCGAGGGTGGCAGTGAAAGCAGCGGCGGCAGAGGCACGTCCGGCAATGGCCACCCCGCACCGCGTGGCGAGCGATGGTCTGAGCCCGAGCCTGAGCCTCGCACCGATAAAGGCAGCAGCAATTGTGGCAGTTGCTGTGGCGACCGCGGTGAGCCACGCCGAGCAGAGCCAGAGGGGTGTGGGGGCAAGAAGGGAGCCGTGCTAGCCCATGGCCACACAGCCGACAGCAGCAGCAGCAGCGGCAGCACTGGCGGTACAAAGCCGCGCACACACGAACGCCTCACAGGCCGCGTCCGTGCAGCCGCGCGAACGCCCGGAAAGCGTGGAGCAGTCACGTGGAGTTCCAGAGGAGAAGCGAGCACAGCGCCAAGCAGTGGTGCAGAGGGGGCCGAAGGCGGAGCAGCTGGCAGGGTCAGCGTGCAGCAGCACAGCCAGATCAGACCCACACGGCCCCACACACAATCCCGAGGAGGCAAGACCCCACGACAGGAACGCGCTGGTGGCCCCGGCCCCGGCCCCAGCGGTCCCGGCTGTGGCAGCTCCAGTGCGTGAGCTAGAAAAGCTGAAAGTGAAAGCAAGAACAAAGGAACTTGGAGAAATGAAAAGGTTATCACAGCTAGGGTTTTTGGAACTGTAAAATGGTATAATGTAAAGAAAAATTACGATTTCTTATTGAAAAACGATACTGGAGAAAGTATTTTTGTCCATAAATCTGCTATTGTGAAAAATAACTCCAAAAGTGATGTTCCAAGCTTGGAAGAAGGAGAAAGAGTAGAATTTAAAATTTTGCAAGGAAGGAAAGGTCCACAGGCCACATGTGTTACAGGCCCTGGGGGTGCCCCTGTCAAAGGCAGTAGATATGCTGGACAATATCCCCATAATCCCTATCCTTTCCCCTATCCCACCTTCCCTTTTTATCCCATGTCCCTTTATCCCCCATATATGCCAAGCCCAAATCTCCCTTTCTGGTTCCCCTCACAAAACCATGCTTTTCCATTTGCCATGATCCCCTTTGCAATGCCGATGGGGGGATGAAAAGGAGGGAGGGAAGAAATTAACTGTCATTTTCTAAGATTCCAACAGGTACAAAAAGGAAAATCCCTTCCTCAGTTTCCATCTGAAGCATGCTCAAGCCCTGTCTCCCTTTTGATGCTCCAAAGAAAATCTGTTTGGACATCTGGGGACTCAAGATAGTGGCTTCCTTTCCTTTGAAATTGTTTTGTTGTTTATCCAACTGTATTTTCCAATGTTCTTTATTTAATAAGAAAGGGTGAATTGTGGAGGTGCCTCTCCCTGAAATCCCCGGGGAAGGGACCCTGCAGGGTGCAGGTCTGTCCCTGTCCCTGTCCCCCTGTTACGTGTGCCCCATACCTGTTCCTGATTGGGTGGTTTGTGTGTGCCTGGGCCCGTGAAGAGAGCAGGGTCCCATGGCTGGGGTCTGCCTGGGAACCCTATCCATGTGGCTGGAGGAATAAATTTATCCCTGAACATCTACAAAAATATCACTTCATCTTTCCTTCCAAGTCCATCGCTGTCTCATATTTGTTGTAAGGATTCCCCCTAACAACACCCCACCAACTCAGACCAGATAAACACTGAAGTTTTGACTGATGTGTCTTCTCTCTAGATAGCCCCCAAATATCTTAGACAAGTGATTTGGATGCCACTAAGTTTGAATATTCAAGAGGTTACACTAAATTTCATTTGTTGCTGATAGTAGTATTTACTGGGGATAATTGTAAAGCCATTTCTCTGTGGAGAAAGGAGGTACAAAACAAGTTTCATGTTTTAAGACAAGAGTCAGATAACCAAATAAATTGGGTGTATTCAAAAATCAGTCAGACAATGTTTAAGTTGTCTAAAATGAACCTTATTCATTCACACCACTATTTTGGTTTTTTGCCACTGCAGCTCTTATTGAAATATTTTTAATGAAGTCTGAAAAAAAAACCATTTAATTGTGTAAGAAAAGTATTTCATTTTGCTGAGGGTGAAGCATGATATCTTGGGTACTATAATTTTTTAATAAATTATAATTAATGCAAATTCTTTATTGGACACATGACAGAGATAAAAATTTCTTTATCTGAAGAGATTATTTTAATGCCATAAAATTTATTTTCAAAAGCATTTCTTCTATTACTTCTTTGAACAACCTGCTATTTAAAAGAAGTCAAATACAAGTTTTTTGAACAATGTGGTTCTCTTCTTTATCTCTATTCTGACATACATTCTCATTTTCTAAATCAAAATATGGAAACCAGACTGATGAAATACTTGTGAATACATTCAGACTGACACAATACAAAGTAGAATAAAATTGGTACTAAAATTGGGAAAAAGAAATCAGATGAGCAAGTAAGTATTTCTGAAGCTCCTCTCCAAAGACCATATTTGAAAGTGGTTTCTTCAACGGAAAATAGATAAATCAGTAAAAGACAAAAATTGCTTTAAACCAATACTTCAGCAGTGCTCTGAGTGACTTTTGCAGAATGTTTGGTAAGCAACAGGCTGTCTTAAAGATTCAATTTGTCTTATTGAAAGGTACCGAACCAAATCTTATATTTTGGAGTCACATGGCTGAGACAAGACATTTTTGGTTTTTTTTCTTAATTCTTTCTCTTATGTAAGACATCCAAAGGTAGCAAAAAATTCTGAAATGTGTCTCCTAACAATCCTTATTTCACTGAAGCACACTGCAGCCTGCTCCTGACACCACTGTTGCACTATTGCACCTGATGTGACTTCTGTCTATGTTCTTGTCATGTACTTTTTCTGAAAAAGTGATGTAAGCAGAAAAGGGGTCAGAAGTTTGTCTCCTGAATGATGCAATTCCTTAATTCTGATTAATCTTTTCTCATCTATGATATTATGGACCAGCCAGAAGAATTGGTTAATTTAGAATCTGTGATCATAATTCTCCCTTAAAGTTTTTCTCCTTAGTATCCCAGCAAGGTTTAGAAAGAAAAAAGTCATCTGCTGGATATATAGGTGTACAAGGTGAAAGTGCTTTTATGATCTTCAGGGAGTCAAGATTTTTACCCTAAACTAAATTCAGCCCCCTTTGTCTTCTTGGAATATCCCTCATCTAAATTTCTCTGCCACCTTACCTGATTGGTCTCATGTGAAACTAACCTTTACAAATAAGAAAAAAAAGACGACAATTTCTTGTTAGACAAAAAGTCTCATAAATGTCCGATCATTAAACTTTCTGGTCCCAAAGAATGTTAGTAAGAATTGTGTAACGATTAGTTATTGGAATCCCACGGACCACTGACTTAAAGATATTTTTACAATAAAAAAGGGTTTAAAATGGATATGAAAAAGGTACCTGAGTATTCTTCAATGAAGAATTATTAAAAATTAAATTATTCATACCAAATTTTGAATAACTTTTTTTTCTTTCTTAATGTCTCATGCTGTCTTTGAAAAATCAAATATCAGAACTGTCCAGAGAACAACTGTAAACATTCTAATATATTTAATGTTCATATAACTTGGAATGATACAAGGCCACAACTAAACACAACACAAATCAATGTTTCAAATCCACAAATGATTCCATAGCCATAAAATCAATTCTAGCTTTAATTTAAGAAACTATTCTCCATGTATAATTCTACCAATAAGATACTACCTAAATAATGAAAAAGATTTTTAAAAGCATCCCTTGATTAAAATACTTGAAACATGCTGGGGGTGTATAGTAGAAGGGTCACTTAGGACCAGCTGCAAATTTCCAGTGCCAGGTTTGGCCAGCAGTCCCTAGAAGGCTTTCATTAATCATCTGAACACCAATGCTGTTCTTTCTCTCTACCTCACTTCCCTTTATTGGCAGACTTCTTTTTTTAACCATGGATGAGAAAGAAAGTGACAGTGGCATCACAGCTATTCTACCATAAAACAAGGACATTTTTTGCAGAATCAGTGTTCTGTTTTGGCCATCCAGTTCCAGAGTTCTAATCATATTAGACCTCAGCATTCTGAATACCTTCATGAATAATAACACAAGGTATAGTATTTATCATCTTTTCAGCTTCATTTACATGGTTCTTCTATAGGAACTGATCTAAATGCAGTCTTTGCACCATATTTATGCCAGAAGAATTTGGTTTTATTGTTTCTTAACACAACTTAAATAATACGTTTAAATAATAATGCCTCTTTTTTAAGAATTTGATGAGTGACGTGAAAATAATTTGCCTAACGTAACCTCTGAAGGTGCAATACACATTTATGTATTGCATAAAGTGATTTCCTTAATGAACTTCTGTTTACTCACCAGAGTTAATACTAGGCATCTAACAGGTCTGATTTACAGATGGCAAGTATAACTGAAGGTCATATTACACTATCTTATTGTGAGCTGTCACAACAGCTGCATAATCACAAAGACCACACGATTAAAAATCTGGATTCCACCTGCTGAAGGTCAGTGAGGTTCAGCCTAGGGACGATAGATCCAGGAGGTCTGGATCTCTCTCTCCAGGAAGTGCAAGATGGGTTTTATGTATAAAGTGCCGGATGGTACAACTTGCAAGCAAAAGCTGAAGGCCATAAAAGCCTCTGAGAAGCAAATCCCACAGTATTTTTTAGGCAAGGGAAGAATAATCACACTGATTAGAAAACATCCCACAACAGATACTTCCTGCTTCTTTGTCCCTTCCATTGCTTCTTATTGTCCGCATATTTAGTTAAGAGAAATTAGATATTTTAACTTTACCTTTAGTCCACAGCTTCTTACAAGTTTCCTTTCTAAGTTAGATAGAAGAGATTTGTCACTTCATATCCATCTATAGAGATTTCTTAAATGTCTGTTTATATTTATACAAATCCAGTCCATACAATATCTTCAGCTCTTCAATTTATATGCATGCAATAGGACTAGAATGTCATGTTTCATATGTGTTGCAGTTCAAGGCCCACTCCTCAAGCTTGACCAGGTTCCTCTGGATGACATCCCATCCTTCAGGACTACACCACTACCCCACTCAGCCTGGAGATTTGCTAAGGATGCACATGATCCCTTCATCTATGTCATTACTGAATATATTAAGTAACAGCGATCCCAGTACAGACCCTTGCGGGACACCACTTGTTACTGATGTCCACTGGGACTCACTGACCACCACCCTCTGGAAGTGGCCATCCAAGCAACTCTTTATCCACCCACAAGTCACTCATCCAACCCACCTTGCTCCAATCTGAAGGATGTTCTGGGAGACTGTATCTAAAGCTCTGCAGACGTCCAAACAAAAGACATTCCTAGCCCTTGTCCCTCCACTGTAGAATGCCATTAGGCTGGTCAGAGAGGACTTGCCCTTAGTGTGGGTGTGATGTTTAGCATTGACACTCAGATATTAGATGCTGCCCAGGACTGTCTGTGATGCGCATGCATGTTGAATCAGGACATAGAACAGATTTCAGCTTTTGCACAGCTGCCATCAAATATTATTTCAAAGGTATTTCTACTTTTTCTTTTTCTTTCTGTGTAAATCATTCACAGTCATCCCAGAGTCAGGCCTAGGTGGGGAAAAAAATTCTGACTCTGCTCTGAAGAGTCTGGGAAGGAAGCAGATAGAAAGTTGGAGGATGCAAAGGGCTTCGTATATTTTAAAAGTACTAGCTCAGGGTATGTCCTATAACCGTATCCAAAATTATTTCCCTTTTAACTGTCCCCTCTTTGCTGCAAAATGGTCTTAATCCTCACTAAGGTTACACTGCTGGCAACCAGTTTTTCCTGGCATAACCATAGTTCTATTTTAATTCACATACGGTAAGACACTACCTGGAAGGGAATTTATAGATTAAATTGCACTTCAAGTTATGGTATAAATCTCACCTTTTACATTCATTGGAATAATTGCTTGAATTAAATATATATATTTAAATTAGAAGAGTTAATAATGAGGATTAATGGTAGCGGTGAACTTCAAACCAACAGGAAACATTTGCTTTCATGTGGAGAATACTTAGGTAAGAAATCATACAGAAATCCACAAGAATAATAAGCACTCTTTGAGGTTTCTCATAACTCCTAATGAGTCTTGACATGATTAGAATTAAAACACTTTAAAAATATCTTTTGGTTTAAGGTGGACATGTCATTTTTAGTAACAGAAGTAGATTTCTATTATGGATGAGTTGTACAGGCAAAATTCCATGAGTGCTTCCAGAAGTGATCTACAGCTACAGTGATCTCTAACTTTAGTCCCCCATAAATTGACAAAATGACTGAAAAAATGTACCCAGGAATACTAATAGATGACAACTATCTCTCTGCTCAAATTTAAACTCTCTAATTTCTTTCTGGGAAGAAAAAACCCTTTTTTATCTCAAAATACCGGCTTACATTTGTTAGCACCTAGAAATACGCTTCAATTATTATATCAAACCAGTATCTATTGTTCTTATTGAAATCCTTACATACACTATTTTAAAATAATTTCTTCTGTGACTGTCCTTATATAACACATCAGCAATATGTAACTGGGTTGCCATCTCAGAAACTGCCCCAAATGTGAACAAAGACAGTAGGTATGGTATAGGGAGAAACAAGAACTAATTTCTCCATCTCTATCTCCAGGCTGCCTGCAATTTTTTTTGAGTTCTTGTGGTTGTTATTTAGTTATTTAAGTAGTTTGCCAAAGAAGCAAAATGAGAATATCTTAAACACTTCTGAGCCATGTCTCATTAACTTGAACATTAGGGAGAAATGAGAAGAGAGAAAGCAAGCATTTAAAAAGGGGCAATTTTTTGTATCTGAGTATTCACATCTTTTGCACTTCAAGCTATAATAGAGAAGTAACATCTTAATGACAACTATTCTCAGGCTCTTTTCCAGGAAATCCTGAATCAAGTATAACAAAAGACAAGAGTTTAGAGTTCTAACAGCCCAAGCTCTTACGTCACTATCACCAACATGAGGAAGAGGTGATTCACTGTTTTTTTTGCTCCTATAAGAGGATTTATAGTTTTTGACATTTATTGTGACTAACAGCTCTCATTCACACACATTCATATGCCTGCTAGACAAAAATGTTAAGTATACATCTTTTTCATGTCAATTTTGAAAAAAAAATCAGCTAAACATTTTCTGTACTAATTCCTGCAAATTCTATGCGGTGTAAAATAACCTTGGAAACAGATGAAAATCTTTGTGTGTACTCTGGGGAAGTTTTCTCATTTGTTGTTAAGAGAACACATCAGAAAGAAATCCAGCATCATTTACCTGGGTAGCAAAACTCTGAATGTTGTGTAATGTTCTTTTTTTTTTCAGGTTGTATAGATTTTTCTAAAAGTTCAAGCTAGGATTTTTCTAACTAATATGAATTTTATTAAGTTCACAAGAAAGTGTTAATTTTTAAAATAACTCCTCTCACATTCACATTTGTATAACTTTTACATATTAACATTTATAAAGTTTACCCTTCTCATTTAAGGTCCTCATATTTAAGGTTCTCACTTTGGTCTTTAAGCTGTACTCCCCTACACCAGATCAGTTGTGTTCTGCTCTTACTTGTCCACAATTATGATCCACTTCCTCCACTTATCCAATTCGAATTAATTTGTTTGCTCAATCTGCATTTTGTATCCCTGATTTCCTAGAAATTGAACGCACTTGACCTGGATCTTTTAGAAATTGAAAATAATGGACTTCCATGCTACACAAAGAATAAAGGTCTTAAAATATTTTTAAACAAGATATGGTAATCAAACCCAGTGACATGCATGGATAATGGTTGGAAGAGTTTAAAACCAGCATCATATAATTTGTCTTACTTATGAAAAGCTCAGTTTGTGTTGGCCAGTGAGGTTGCTTTTTTTTTCTTGGGTTTTGAGTTGGGGTTTTGGTTTTTTGTTCTGTTTTTCTTGGTGGGGGTGCTAGTTTGTTGTTGTTGCTGCTTTTATTTTTTTTGGTTGGTTGGTTAGGTTTTTTTTAGTTGGTTGTTAGTTTGGCATTGGATATTTTTGGCTTTTGGGAAGGGTTTTGTTTTGGTTTTGGTTTGGTTGGTTTTTTGTTTTGTTTTTTTTTTAATGTAGTCAAACTTTATACTAACCTATTTAACTTAAATTTAAAAATTTGCACATCTCCTGCTAACCAGCTGTGGGTTAATGTGTGAGCAGATGAATGCAGTATTCTGAAGCGGGAAGTGAATATTAATGCTGCAAAATATTGTTGCATCCAGTTGCTAATTGTTTCCTGATGACTTCGACAGCTGCAAGATATAAGCTAATAGGGCCTACACAGTTGGTTATTTTGTAGATTTATTACTCATTCAGTTTGATCAATGAGCTTTTAGCACTTCTGAGAATTGCCTTTTTCTCTATGAAAATTCTGGCTCTAGATTCTGTTGTTCCAATGGAAATAAACACAACTCATTTATGGTCCTCCCTACATTGGAGAAATTTGCGTGCTTGAGACTGAGATGTTTCTGTAAATGGAACTTAAAACACATTCCTGAGAAGGCACGGAAGTATTTACCAGAATATTACTGTTCATATTCAGGCTTCTGGATCCTATTTTTTGCTCTTTAGTTTTGTGAAGATGAATACTCTGAATATCCAATAGAATAAGAAAACAAATCTCATTCGTGTAATTACTTGGAATTCATTTTCTCACCTTCCTTTCTGCATATTCTGTAAGATGGACAGGTCCTTCCCTAAATACTACATAGCTTTTTGTTTGGTTCTGCTGGAGCACTGTTCATATTAATTCTTACTTACTGATCCTAGGGTTCAATTAAATATTTAACTAAGTTCTGTTACTGCTTGCACTGAACTCCATAGGCCACTTATTAATGAAAGTTTCCAAATGGATGCTACAAAAGCATACATGAAGGGACATTTTCAGAAACGATTGCATGGAGATTCTCTGCTTATTTACCATGACTCACCAAGCTGCTGAAGACAATACAGGATGTGTTAAAGGCTTTTATCATTAAAATGACATGTAGATAGACGATGGTCGAGGATAGCAGCGCAGGGAGCACTGTGTGACAAAATTCTAAGTGGCAGTGATTCACCTGTTCTGCACATTTCTTCTGCTTATGACCATGTCCCAGAATCCTCATTACAGATGCTTCTAAATTGCCCGGACTTCTTGATTTCTTCTGTTGGGAGAAAACAGAAGGGAGGAGCAACAGATCTCACTAAGATCATCTGATTTGCCAGTATGATGGCTCTCACTCAGAGCTTACATTAGGAGAAAATACTGTTGTTATCATTTATACACTCTGACTGTTTCGGTATTTAATGCACATTCACAATAGTGCACCATAAAGGAGACTATTTAGGTGCATAAATATTGATTATTTCATAAACTGTAAATTTTTCTTGGTTCACAATATTATTAAAGCAGCTTTCTACTGTCGAAGAAACTGGATTTCGATTAGTATCCTTTTTCTGTAAAAGGAGATAAACTCAGTACTTAGGCCAACAATTCGCAAATGATTTTGTGTACAAAGACTACTTATCCATCTGGCAGATAAATGATGGATAGCCCTTAATTTGGAAATCAATTTTAGTACATTAAATATTCATATTAGCATTTTGCCTCCTTCTCATTTCGCAAATTTTACTTAGCATTGAATATTTTTCATTAAGTGTTTTTAACCTAATAATAATTACAATCTCCAAGGATGCTTGAAGCTATTGGCCACACTGCAATGTTTTCCTAATTACTTGGTATGGTCATCTGTCTGCATTTCCCAATGTATTTTTTTATTTCAAATATTAAAATATTTAAACAACATTTTTAAATAAACTCTGAAGAAAAGCGATTTTGTTATTTCAAACTGGCATAGATGTCATTCATAAAAAAAAAGAAATCATGATGTCAGCATATTACAGACTTGGAGAAAATGCTTATGTATGCATTACAGTCAATTTATTGATTTTCAGCTACCCTTTATAAGTAATTCATGAGCTCTGATTTCACTTGATTTTCTGTATGAGTAATTCATGAAGCCAAATTTCTTATTTCTTCCAACATAACTTTAAGATTAAATCCACTACAGCCAGTTTTTTAAAAGCTTTAATGAAATAAAATGCAAGAAAAGTTATTTGAACTTTCATTTTCTTTTAGTTTTACCATCCAAACAGAATGGGAGAAGAACTTTAAGATTAAAGTTGTACTCTATCAAATTATACCAGCTCTTTTAAGAGGTAGCTGACAACAGATCTTTCATAGAGCTTTATGAGAGTGTTCACATCCATAATGATCAGATCACTTTTAAAAATTATCAACAAAAAATAACTTAAAATAGGAAAAAATTTTGATATATCTTGACGACGTAGTTACTTAGCATAACATAAAACAGCCCAAGTTTGCATGAGGGATGGTAACATGGCGCATTAGATAGAACCTAAGATATTTTCAGAAATCTATTTTTTCGAGAATAATGTAGTCCAACAACATTAGAAAAGAACTCCTCCCAGATCTCTGTTGCAGTTTGCTCTGAAGGTGGATGAGGGGAATGGCATGTGTTCTCCTGCTGTCCTTGTGAACCACAGGCATAAATAATATTTGTGAAGTGTATTGAACAGAAATTGTTGGGTTTCCATATGTTTTATCTCTGCCCCAGCTGTTTGTTTAGGAATAAAGAGACTCATAGCATATTCTGATTTGGAAGGGGCCCAAAGGATTGAGCCCAATTCTTAAGTGAACAGCTCCTGTGGGGGTGGAACCCACAACTTTGCTGTTATTAGGACTGTATTCTGACAAACTGAGCTAATCTCAGGGTCCTACTGCACTTTTTTTAAAGTTCAGAATGTTTAATTTTCGGCCCATCTCCACTTCTGAGCCTTCCAGTGACAGACCTGCTCATCTTTCCCTATGATTTACTGAAGTTCCAAAGGTACACATTCAGTTTAACTGTGCAGGATATTTCTCAGACTGATATTTATTTAATATCTTCCTTCACTAGACACTGTGAGACCTCTGACACAATTTCAGTAAGCAGAAACCTGTTTGCACTTTTGTCCTTCTTTAGAACCACAAAAGAACTGAGCTCTTAATCTTTCTATGTTTTAATATACTTATTGTTTCATTACAGGAGTTCCTGAACAAGCAATATCAAAACAGCAGAAACAGAACATGCCTATAAATTTCAGGAAGAAAATAAATATAGTATTTCATTAAAGTTTTAAATTAAATTATTTTCTGTGGAGGTAATTTTAAATTTTCCTTCCACAAGTCTTCAAAGAAACCTCCAGAAGTTTTATGTTTTATCACTGGGTCATTTTAGGAAACTACTAAATGGCTTGACCTGCCTTAAGATCTCAGAAACTGAGGGAAAATAATTGGTAAATAATGTATACATAACAGAAGCCATCCTTTGCTTCTGGTATCATTGGCAGATAGATGTTTCTGGTTTTTAACTATTGTTACTTTGGGAGTTAAAAAACCCCACAACCTATTTATTAATTAATTATGTCATACACTTCTTAGTAGAAGGATAACACAGTGAAAGCTGAAAAAACAGAAAGAAAGATGGGATGCTCAGGAAAATTTTAGAAAGAAAACCAAGGCTCTCCAAATTTCAGGATAGGTGGCTAAATTAGTTCTATTCACTGACCTTGCTCTTCTGAGAAATCCACTTCAAGCACTTCTACAGATTTACCCTTCTTTAAGAAGAGATTATAGAAATTATAAGATGTGTATAATGCATCCTGATTGCAGAGATTGTATTTTAACACTCTGCTGTAAAATTGACATAATGTTAATTTTTTCATTTCATGCTGGTGCACTGGCTTATCTCTTGCTAAATTACGTTAGCAAATGTAGCCTTTAAATATCTGTTTAGGCAATTTGGTTAACAATAGCTATCCCAAAATCCTGTTTCCAATCTTCACTTTCAATAAAATTTCTCTTTCCTATGCACAGAAACACTCACAAAACCTGTTTGCAGTATAAGCCATAAAGCTCCACTTTTACATGTGTTCATAATGACCCCATTTTTAGCTGTTGTTTTGTAACTTTAGGCTTAATATTATTATGTAAGAAAACCTTATGACTTTATGTTATCTACAATAGAGTCAGTGATGACAACAGCTTTCAAATCTCTCAGGAAACCATCCAGTCATATTGATTTTTATGGCAACTTTCTGCCTTGACATTCTGGACAGTCATTTTTTCATTTCCAGGCTCCGATGATCAGAATTCTGGGATTTCAAACATGGAGAATAAATTCATTATCTACTCTTGCTCGTACTTTTTTAACAGTCCTCATTTGAAATAAATATATTTAACACAGCATCAGTTTGAGAAAACTGTGACAGTTAGTATGCTGTACTTGATGAAGGCTACCACATCACCAGGTTTTATTATAAGTCACTACCTGTACAACTTTCCAGTAATAAGAATAAGAGGAAATATTCTAATTCTGTAAATAAAAAGCTCTAAAGTTTATGAGCATCTAAGATAAACCAGACTGATGGAACAGTAAAATGCCATAAGCTGAAACAGGACTCATGCTCTAGTGGGATGGGGAAGAGAATTGAAAGAGATTATAAAATTATTGACGCTAAATCCAGGGTTCTCTGCTGTTATTCCTGAAATCATACAGGGGACAAATAGCTGCAAGACGCAGGTATCTCTCCTGGGTTTGGGTGTTTGCAAACCTTGACACTTCCTTGATCAAAAGAAATATGCCATCCCCTTCCTCAAGATCAGTAAAGTGCTACATTACAGAGAAATAAATGTTTATTTGTCATAACACCCTTCCTAACCCAGGCTGTTGAAATTTATCCCCAGCTGGCAACTAAAGCCTATGCAACCACTTAATCACTACCCTCCAGGGGGAAAAAGTAGGGAATTGAAGAGCAAAAGTGAGAAAACTTGTGGGCTGAGATAAAGGCAGTTTAATAGGGCAAGCAAAAGCCATGCAAAACAAGGAATCTATTCACTGCTTCCCTTTTGCCAGGCAGGTGCTTATCCACCTCCATGAAAGTCAGCCTTCATCGCACATGAGGCTGACTTGGAAGGCAAATGCCTTTACTGCAAACAGCCCTTCTTGCCTTCTTATTTCCCCCTCTTTATATGATGACCATGACTCCATCTGGCCTGGATTGTCCTTTGGGTCAGCTGGGGTCAGTGTCCTGGCTGTGCCCCCTCTCAGGTCCTTGTGCACCCCCATCCTGCTCGCTGGTGGGGTGAGCTGAGAAGCAGAAAATGCCCTGATTCTGTGTAAGCACTGCTCAAAAATAACAAAAACACCCTTGAATTATTAACAGTGTTTCCATCACAAATCCAAAACACAACATTATACACAAGACTCTGAAGAAAATTAACTCTATCCGAGCCAAAATCAGAACAAATAGTAAAAAGAGAGGGAATAAAAACTGCAAAATATGCAAAAACAATTCTGAAGATTAATGGCAAAATAATAGTATTCACATAATATATTTATTTTAAAATCCCATAAATTAGTTCATATTTACTTTTCTAAGTACATGTTACAGATTATTTTTAAGTCTACTTAACACAGAGAAAATTTAAATGAACATATGAGAACACAGCAGGATTGAAAATAAGCCCATGTGTTTATGTGTCTAAAACAGAATTTAATTGCTAATTTTAGGTACCCAAGAGATCCTAATAAACTATAAAAAAAATTAGCTACATGGTCTTTGTGTTTGTGACTCATTCATTTGGCATGTCTAACCACTAGCACAGACAAGCACTTGGAGCTTGAGTGACAGAATTGAAAATTTTGTGTTTCTTCTACTTTGCTGGCAAAGCAGATTTGGCAGCAACACCCACTAGGGCAGATCCTCAGGATTCACATAATGCCTAACTGGATATTCCTGAAGGTTGTGGGTACATCATTGTTTCTGAAATTACCTGGAAGCAACTTGAAAGTAGAACAACTCTCTACCAAGTAGTTAAAGCCCAAATTTCAAAAACTGCACCTTGTTTTTAACATTTCATGCTACTTATTTTTATTCTATGCTTTGTTTTTTTGTCTGTGTAGGCACCATTCTTATTCTTCTTAATTGATATCAGTGATACTGGTTGTCTAAGGATTGGGAAAGATTTGTATCATATCCATTGTTATAGAGGCATGAGAAACTGAAATGTTCTTTCTTTCTTTCTTTCCTTTATACTTCTTAAGTGTTTTTTATGCCTTTATATTGCTATATTTCTACAGTTAATAACCAAACCCATTATATACATCCTTTCCATTGCAACCAAATTGTTCTAAAATAAATTTGTCACACACACACACACACACACACACACACATATATAGTGTGTGTGTGTGTGTGTGTGTGTGTGTGTGTGTGTGTGTGTGTGTGTGTGTATCCTTATAAAAACCTGAGTTATCCTTGCCCTCGGGGGTGGGTTGAAACAAGAGGGAATTCTCTGGTACTCCCAGCATACTCTTTCCTTGATGCAACACGTGCCTTCCTTGCCCATGCAGTACAGGCATGAAAAATTATTTGCCTTAGTAAACTTCCTGGTCATCTCCTATGGAGTTCAACAAGACTTTTACAATGACACATCTACAGAAAATCCTGGCTTCTCTGCCTACTTGTCTTTGATTAGATCTCCTCTCCCCGACTTTCTTCGTTACTTGGTGATTTTTGGTGTCTGACTTTTGAAATCAGTTGTCAGGTGCCAAGTGAAACAACCTTGATAACCAAAGCATTTAGGAGGAGGAGGCTATTGGATAACAGCAGCTATCTCCCTTGTTTCATTGGGGAAGTTATTGTAGAAGTGCTAAAACATTGCAAAATTCAATCATCAAGCAAAAATATTGTCAGTTGGAATGTTATGCTTTGCTGTAGTTTAAGCGACATACTACAATCAAGAGCAAAGAATGTGACAAGTTGAAAAGCCCATTAAGCCCACTGAAGGAAAAACATTGAAAAATTATTTTCTTCAGCTTCTCTGATGGCTAAAATGAAGTCAAAATTAACCATGACCAAATGAAGGAAAAGAAAACCACTGTAAGGACACCATCAGCATTTTTAACTTATTCTGCTGAGTAAATGTACAATGAAAAATGAGGTGGCATACGCTGGCATGCATCAGATTCTTATTTCAAAATACCAACTTTACACTTTTTTTTAAATGAAAAGACTTTCTTGCTTTACTACAAACACATTGCTGATGGGATCATGCCCTTTTTTTTTAAGTATGACAAATATCCTGCTTGATTGGAGAAGTTTACAGTGTTGTAGTACTCATTTTGCCACTGCCAGTTTTTGTGAAATGACTCTAATGTTCAGTTCACATTTTGTGATTAGGTCTAAATTCATTAACCTTTTCATTCTTTGACTAAGTGAAACTCCTACTGATGTGCAGCATTCAGAGCTGCACTGCCGAATTTTGTTAACTATTTCAATCATATTTTGATAATTTGATTAATTAGAATACATTTATTTTAAAATATATTGTGCATTTCTATTTCTATTTCTACTTATATTTGTGTTTATATTTTTATTTTTATGTTCTAAGGGTTAACATTTTGCCGTATAAGATTTCTACTACCATGAGAATTAGTTGTTTAATTTTCAGTACTTGCTTGTATTTAAGACTACTCATACAGCTGTGAGGCAGAGTTATCAGGTATTCCTATTTCAAGAACAATTATTTATTTCATCATTTCATTGCATAACTGATGGAAAGAAGGGATCAATATTTATACAGGCACATTAAACAAAGTTAACTGAATGCGAGTTCCAATCACAAATTTAGTCTGCAGTACCCTTTCCTTCCAAGAAGAAGTAGTCAAAACAAAAATTAAATGTTTTCATACTCTATTGCTACTGACTCCACCTGGAAAAAAAGTATGAGAATGTACTCTTAAAATATTAATCCTTTCTCATGGGCATTACTATGCTGCATTTGAAATGCTCAGATATATTTTGTGCAGGGAGAGCTTAGAAAACAATGGCAGACAATCTGTGGCATGGCCTTTAAATTTCCACATAAAGCCACATGAGAATTTGCAAGCCCATAGACTTAAAAGGGTGACAGCACCAACAGAACTTTATTGAAGGGATCTGATGACATGTTCAGACCTGCTGGGTTTGTCACAGAAGGACAAATTTACAATTATGTGGTGGAAGTAGAAATACGCACGGAAATTCTAAGAGATGAAAATGAAGACAGGGAATAAATTGCAGAGGGGAAAGAAGTTAAATATGGGATTAGAACTTTCACTGAGGCCACAATTTGATTAATGAAGAAACTGACTATAAAAAGACAAAGACTAAAAATTGACTACATAAATTACCATTCATGACATTAGTCACCCTCCACAGTTTTTGTACTCCGCTGTAGTGAACTGCGAAGCATGGATCAAATCAGAAAATCAGTGTTAATATACAGCTTGTTACAGCTCAAAAATAAGGAACTTATTGTTAAGTGCATACTGCCAAACACGTCAGCAAGGAATCAAGTCAAAGAAGATCATTCCAGTATGGCATCAATGAACAAGAAATACTGGCTGCCATAGAAGTTATTAAAATATATACCAATAGTTGGCACAACAATGATTACAGGATTGATATAATGGCATCCTAGTAATTAATATAACATAACTCATAGTAATGAGGTGGATTAGTGGACTGTGCCAACAAATTAAACAGCACTGTTTTCCAGGTTTCCATTTTTAAATGAAAGTAAAGCACTGAAAGTATAATAAAACTTTGCATTTTGCTAGCAATTCACCAGTATCACTTCCAATAGCAGAAAAAATACGAGATTTGCACTTGTTCAGGAACATGAAGAGGTTGAAATAAATTCCAGTAGTTCTTCTTTGCTGTAAGACTGAAAGTGGAATTATCCTCTTGCTAATTAGTTACTTCTAAGGCAATAATGAATTGTAAAGAGAAATTTATGAAAAAAAAAAAATAAAAGGAAGGAGGTGTTAAAGAATATAAATCAAATCAAATGTTTTTAAAACTGTTTTAACATTGAAAAACATGATTATATTTTATAATAATACTAATATATTTACATAATACTAATCTATTTACAATTTATCACCAGATGAGATGGATATTTTTAAATTGATATTTACATGTCTCATATATTACATAATGAAGAAAAACGTACTGCAAACCATCAAGCTGTTGTGGCTTTTTTAGTCTAAAGATTCCACAACCAAGATCTTAACTTCCAAACTTTTCAGAATTAAGAGGCACTTTCCTCTTTACGAACTTCAAATATTCAATATTAAGGCATGATTAGAACCATGATGACTATTGGGAAATTAAAGGCAGAGAATAAAACACACAGACACGGGCAAGAAGAAGGAGCAACTGGAATAGATTGACACTGAATCCAAATAGAAAAATCACTGACAAAATCCATCTCAAGGCTCATGCAAAGCCAGTCACACAGCAAATTTTCCATCACTGTGACATCACCTACAAGCTCTTGGCATAAAGTCCACTCATATGGATCACTCAGTTTTGGTGCAGGCATATATCATTTGTGAACTTTTAATGAAGTGTGTCCTGTTTCCAGGAAGGTGTGCTAAACAAAAGTCAAAGAGGAGCAACTCTGTTGTACTTAACATCTACATTCAACTGAGGCCAAAACTGACAAAATGTAGGCATGCCACCTACCCACAGACATTTTGGAAAGCAGATACCAGAGGAAAAACTTTGCTCCTACAGAATCTTGCACCAGGCAAGTTGTCAGAAGTGTTGTTTTTTTTCCAAGTGACTTTCTATTGCTTCATTATAAAACAATTATCTAAGAAAACAGCATCATCCCTAATGTCTTCAGGCTGGGCAGATACACTCAACAGAGTATACATAAGTATTTCCACATTTCAGGGACAAATTATGCAAAACATACCAAACTAGGTATGTTTTAAGCCTACTAAGTTCATCTTTGAAAAGCTGATGAAAGAAACAACATCTTTAAAGCCCATCAAAATTCTACATAGTGGTAGATTGACAGAATGGTTAAGGAGACAAACACATCAGAAACTTCTGTCACCTTACCATGGTAACATTTATTTTCTATTAGCTTCTAGTCATTAACTATCTGCTTTGTAGATATGTGCTTAGTAGAAGACACACATGTAAAATGAAGCAGAACTTGTACAAATACAGAGTAAAGACACATAGGCAATTTCACTGACAAGTAAACCCAGATGAAAGCACTATAAATATATTAATCTTCCACATTTTAGCATACTTTACATTTGGGATCTATTTGAGCATACCTTTTTGAAACAAAGCTATGATCTAATACTATATCCCTGTTAGTGAATTCAACATAATTTCAAAAAATAATTCAGATCATTACTGGCTCTTTCAAAACACATTTATACCAGCACACTGTTTTGAATGGGAATAGGAAGAACTACATCTGCCAGTATTTTAGTGCTCTTATTGGCAGTTTTACATATAGGTTTATCATGAAATTTTGATAAATTATAATGGTCATAAAAGCTGCCTGAAAGGTGAAAAAGTCAAAAAGAATGTATGTTTCTACTTCAAAGTAAAAAGTAGTGGGAAAAAAATAGACCAACCAAATCTATTTTTTTTGGCTCAGGATGACTGTGTGCATATTTTCCCCAAGGAAATACATTTACAGTACATTTTTAACCTGGATCCTTATGAAAAACAAGCTTATGCAATTAGTGTCTTTCTGTGTGCAAAGACTTCACCTTTGGGTCACCTGGTAAGTCTAACCAAATTAAACACTGTAAGAAAGCTCAACATATAATTGCATTACTGAAAGATTGCTGCAAAATTCATGAGCACATCGACAGAAATCCTGTTAATAGGCTGGTATAGCTGAGAAGACACTTTCAGTCATACTTCAGAAGTTATGGCACTCAGGAGAAGCCCACAATGACTGGAAAAAGAGTGACTCACTCCGTTTTTATAAGGAGTTGAAAAAGAGAGCCCTGAAGTCTGCTGACCAGTCAGCCTCTGTTGTGTCTGGTACAATAACATAACAGATCTTCCTGAGAGTTGTGTTGAAGCATATGGAAGACAGGGAGGAAATTAGAGACTACCAACAGGACTTCAAAAAGGGCAAATTTTGACCACCTAACCCAATGATCTACTGCAGTGGAGTGACTGCATCTGTTGAGAAGAGGAACCTATGTCATTTACTTCAACTCACACAAGGCTATTGGTATGGGTCTCCACAGCACTGTGGCCATATCTTGGGGAGATATGGGCTTGACAGATGGACTGTTAGATGAAAAAGGAACTGGCTGAGAAAAAATGTCAATGGCTCGATGTCCATATGGAAACCAGTAACAACTGCTATCCCTAAAGAGTGAGACAATTGTTATTTTATTTCTTCATCAGTGGCACAAGATAACAGGATCTAGATTTAGATTCAGTAGGATTTAGAGAGATGGAGTATCTCTCATAGAAGGAAAGGCTGAGAGAATTGGTTTTGTTCAGCCTAGAAAAGAAAAGAC
Organism: Lanius collurio; assembly: GCA_020086605.1. Classification (NCBI taxonomy): domain Eukaryota; kingdom Metazoa; phylum Chordata; class Aves; order Passeriformes; family Laniidae; genus Lanius; species Lanius collurio. The sequence goes on from JACBWW010000028.1 coordinate 5,427,007, forward strand.
TTTGGGGTGACTTAATTCCAGCCTTTTGGTATCTGAAAGGAACCTTTAAGAAAGGCAGAGAGTGACTATTTACAAGAGCATGCAGTGATAGGACAAGGGAGAATGGATCAAAACTAGAGAAGAGTAGGTTTTGATTAGATATTAGGATGAAGCTCTTTGCTGTGTGAGTGGTGGGGCACCAGAACAGGTTGTCCAGAAAAATTGTGGCTGTCTCATCCCTGGAATTGTTCAAGGCCAAATTGAAAGGGATCCCACCAGGAGCAACCTGGACAGGTCTGTGGAATGAGCCCATGTGTACCTCATGAAGTTCAACAAAGCCAAGTGATGGGTTCTTCCTATGGGCCTGAGGGAGGAATGAAGAGCAAATACGACAAGTGTACTGTTGGAAGCTAGAAGTTTGTCAGGTCAGAAAGGTTCTCTGGCTACTCATCACTTTCCATCAGGTTTTTCTTTCTCCCTAATTGTTGAGGCCATCAGCCATCGACCCAAGATACACTCTGTCTTCTTCGGTTCAGATCTGAGAGCTCTGTCAGTACTATCTCCATGTATAAAAGAGGTTTTTTTATAAGAACTGTCAGTACCAACATTCAGATGTGTACACTTCCTGATAAAGAGCAAGACTTGATATTTCTTACCCAATGAACATTAAAACATTATTCAATAAACTCCATTTATTTGTGTTACACAAGCATACTCCTTGCTTACTAGGTTTCATTATTAAAGAACTTGTGTAATTTTCCACAAAGACACTGGCTCAATCAAGCAGTCAGTATTTACATTAAAATTTTTGAAAAGTGGAAGATGAAGGTCAACATGTCAATATCCTGTTAAATTCCACTGTGTTGCACAGAAATTAGTTGGTCAAAAGCTTGTGTCAGTATCCTTCTGCAATACAGCTACAATACAACTAACATGTGCATGATGAGATGTTCTATCTCAGAGATACATGTTGTACTTAGTATGTATCTTAACTTTTAATTGCTGTTATACTTACATAGATCATCCAGTTTGTGTTAATTATTTCAGAAATTCTGGATAAATTAGTTAAACTCAGCAAATTTGTTTATGCTTACAGTGCTCCAAATCAACCTAGTTCCAAATTATCAGAAGCCTGCTGTTATTAAGTGAAATTTCATGTTTGATGTTTCTATATTTCTTTGTTTGAAATCGCCACAGTATTAACAAAATTTGTCCACGATGCTTTGAAATAAAATAGAGGAGGGGAATGGGTTGGGGTTGATGACCAAATCAAAAATGTTTATAAGTAAAGAACATAAGTAGAATGGCACAATGGGAGCTAAAAAGAAGGAAGATAGTGTAACAAAGTAGGGGAACTGGAGAGTGTTGGCAGTCATGTAGTCAGGATACATAATGAAAAAAGCTGCCCATTGAAATACTGCAGTTTGTAAATATTCAGGTCTACTCATATGCAGAAAACAGCCACAGCAAGCTGCCCTGCATATTTACTGTGCTCAGGTCAGACACAATTGCAGTGTTAAATCACAACCAATTCTCAGATCACTCAGAAGCTTAATCCCTCCACCTCTTCTGTGTCAAATCCCTCAAGTACTTCTGCCTTCAGCTAATGCTTTAGAAGAACTTTGCGAATTAAAAGAGCATGATTATTAACTTTATTACTTGGTGATAGCTAACAAGGCAACTGTCATGTAAAGACATCTGTAAGAGCAGCTCTGATTTCAAATTATTTAGACCTACCAGCACGTTTAAATAAAACTATTGCAAAATATCTTGTTTGAAAGAAAGAAAGGAGCATTCCTCTCCCCCAAGCCCCTTGGACTTGTTCTAATTTGCCAAAAGTAAAATTATATTTAAAAAATTTCCTTGATCGTACTCAGCATCAAGGATGAAACTCCAGTCCTCTGACTCGTGGTATTTAGGGGTGACACACACATTCCACTTTTCATTTTTCAGATTAACAAACTGTGAAGAATGTTATACTTCCACAACATTAGCCAAATGAGTTTATGAACATGTTTTAAAAGACAAAAATTCTAATAGTTCTTCAATGGACACACCAATAACACTGATGTTAATTTGATTTTTATTTGTGATTGATGGACTTTTTTAATAGAAGTTGGAAAGAACCAACCTGTTTATATTATTAATCCTCAACAGAAACACGTGAAAAAAAAGACTGTTAGGACCTGACATACTCAAAGTAGTGAATAATTCAGCTTTATCCCTTTGCAAAACATGAAATTATAGGTATCATCTGACATAAGAGACACTTTTTATTCATTATCAACGAATAAAACCACTGTTAAATGAAAATTACCCATTTTATGATTTTGGCATTTGCAAAATTTTTCCACAGAAATGGTTTCTTCTTTAAACAAAGAAAGTAATCATTTCCCATGTAAGGAAAACACTCTTTCTTGTGTAGTGGAATGTGCTGTCTTCTATTGCTAATGGATGGTTTGCTCGAAATTTTATTTCACTAAGACTGCATAGATATACTTAGAAATCCATTTAAGTGTTGAATGAGTAGGCTTCATATTTCCTCACAAAAAGAAACAACTGTACTTAGTTATTCTCATAACACTGATTAATCTAGTTTATACACCCACACAGTGGTTCCTATACCCCCATGTTACAGAACAAGAGATATTTTGACCATAAATCTGCAACAAGATTCAACAGAAACAATTGAAACAAAATGGAAGAATGAATAGAATAAGCAAAGCAGAGTGAAATAAAATGAAGCCAAATAAATCAAACCAAACCAACCAAAACCTAAATTTAAAAAGTTATGGATTTATGACTTTGGACTGTCTCTGTATGCTATACATACTGTATAAATACACGTATGGTTCTTGCTTGGTTAGAACTGTAAGAAGGCAAAGTTGTAGAAAAAAGTATTAGCCACTTTAAAAGTCAGGATTTCTTGGTCTCTGGAGAGAGTTGTTTCATCTACCAATATGAGTATATCGTATGCATTTCCACAATTTCTGTAAATAGATGAAAAACCACTTTAATGTTTATGTGAAACTAAGCTGTCTCAGCCTTTATAGTTGCACAGCATCCTGAAATGTATCCAGAAAAGTTAAATGTTAAAATAAATGCTGAGTTATTCTGTGGAGTTTTATTCAACCATCATCATTCACAAAATGGAACTACGACATCTCCAAGCCATACTTTACATAAACTGAGTGCAGGTTTTCACAGTACTTAAAGTGTCAATATATTCTCTCAAAAACGTCTTGACACCTTAATTA